>NW_004624764.1:19077233-19113785 GCF_000247695.1 Heterocephalus glaber | reverse complement strand
ATTTTTGCATCTATGTTCATTAGTGAGATTGGCCTATAGTTCTCTTCAGACCTTTTTATTTTGAGACAAGGTCTTGGTATGTTGCCCAGGCTGAGCTCAAACTTGTGATCCTCAGCCTCCTGAGTAGCTGGGATTAATAGGTATGTACAACCAAATAATACTGATCTGAAAGATTAAATTATTTAATCCAGGTAAAGTGCTCAAAATAATGCCTGGCATGGGTGAAGAGCCCTGTGAGTGTTAGCTCTTGTCATTGGAGATTGTCACTGTAATTATCCCCCTCTATACAGGAGGAGTGTGAAGTTTGGAGAAACAAGGTCGCTTGACCACAGTCGCAGAGAGGCAGCATGGGCTGCAAACCTAGGTCTGTTTGCCTCCTCGGCCCACTTCCTGGACCACTGGGCAGTGCCAGCATTGGTGCTTCTGGGGGCTGCACTAAGAAATGACCGTTTGGTTCCATTTAACCACCTACCTGTTTAATATCCCTGATCAGACCTAGAACAGCCCTTGAATCTTCACTGGCCAACTTCTGATTCTCATGGATGAGTGAACCTAAGCCCAGAGAGGGGCAGCAACTTGCCTGAGGCCATGTAGTTGGGAGGTCAACAGCCAGAGTTGACCCACTGATATCCAGATTCCACCAGGGACAGACCAAAGGTGGAAGCCCCTGGTGGTGGGGTGGGCAGCCAGGCCTAGCCCAGAGGTGAGCCTTGGTGGGACAGTCCACAATCTCTGGCTCAAGGACACTTGTTTCCTGTCTTGAGGCTTACATAGCAAATGACTGGTGGACAAAGAGACAAGACCTCAATGTCACAGCAACGCTGTCTCAGCCTCCACTGGGACCTGGGCCACTGAGGCTCACCTGGGGGCAGTGTGCCCCTCACAGCCAGTGAGCACTAGGGGCCATAGGACTTGGCTACAGTGAGAGAGCCTCAGTGTCCCAGAGCTGGTTGAAAGAAGCTGGAATGGGGCAACAGGCAGGGGAGGAAAAAGTGGGAAGCTGGGAAAGGGGTGTCACTTAGAACCAGGCCTGAGGGGCCTCAGGAGAAGTAGAGGGAGCAAGTCAGGAGGGACCAGCTGAGTATGAATGTGAGTGAGGCTGTGTGCACGAAGCCACAGGTGCCCCTTCCCCACATGCTGTGCCCCTTACTTGCCGCCTGCTTCACAAGGCCCCTCCCCTGACCCATCCTCTCACAGAGCTCAGTGTTGTGTGCAGATTAACAAACACAATCCTCACAACAGCCTGGAGAGGTTTTCAGATGAGAAAACTGAGGTGCCAGAGGTTAAGCAGTTTGCTCAAGGGCACGGGGCTGGTGAGTGGTGGCATTTGGATTTAAACCCAGTCATCCAAATGCAGAGTCCATCCTGTAGTCCTTAGTCCCTGCTGCTCAGCTCCTGTCCCCTCCCAGAATGCTCAGCCCCCACCTGAGTCCCAACCAGGGCCTGGTTTCCACTCCAGCCCGGGGAAGGACCCAGTTATCCAGTCCCTGCCAAGATCCTTTAGCTACTCTGCAGGCCAAGCCCCCTCCCCTTCCTCAGGCAGTGCCCTGGCCTGGCTTTACTATAGGTCCTCTGGGCTTGTCCCGGCAGGAGGCAAGACTGAGACCCAGCAACCCCCAATCTGAGGGATGGGATGGAATAGGCCCAGGCTCTGGGGGTGGGTGAGGGTGAGAGGCCCCATTGAGGAGTGGCGGGGCTGGTGTATACCTTGGCAGGGGGACAGCAGAGTGGGAGGCCCTTGGAGGGCAGGCAGCAGGAGGAGGAAGGGGTGAGGGCCCCTTACCAGAGACAGCTTGGGCTCTCCCTCCCCTTTGCTGGCCTGTGGAGAGCTCTGCTCCTAAACACTTGGAACATGCCTCCTTCTCACCCCTGCCCTCCTAGACTAGTGCACCTAAACTTCCCACTGCACTTGCTCCCTCCACCTCCTCCCCGTGGTGCTCCTTTAGCCTCTGCAGCTGGCTACTGTCCCTGTCCCCACCCTAACCACCGGCTTTCACTGCCGGTCCCAAAGGACACTCTTCAGTGACACTTGGCCCTATGCAGTTCCTGGCCTTCTAGAAAAACAGTGGCTTTGCCTTCTGAGACCCTGCTTCTTGGTCTCCTGCACTGTCCCAGCCACACCTTCTCAGCCTGCTTTGCAGACTCCCTTAACTGTGGATGTGTACTGACTTATGCCATGACCTGGCCTGTCCTGGCACTGCTTCCCTGGGCCCACTGCTTACCCCCTTGGCATCAGCTGCCAGCTGCACACCAAAGCCTCCAAATCTCTAGCCCAGAACTCTGCTTCTGGATGTATCAGTGTCACCCTCTATGAATCCCATCACCCTTTCTCCTGGGCCCCCTCCCCAAGGCCTAACCAGAGAGAGGGCTGCTCTCTTTGATTCCTCTCTCTAGGCCCTTCACCCCAACATCCAAATCCTGCCTACTCACCCCCTCAGCTCTTCTCATTCTTGTCCCTCCCTCCACTCCCTCCTTCCACTTCACAGGACCATGCCAGGACTACTCATTCCAGTACCTCCTCACCTCCATCTCCTCCACAAAGCAGCCAGGGTGCTCTTGCGCTTGCGCTCTCTCTCTCTCTCTCTCTCTCTCTCTCTCTCTCTCTCTCTCTCTCTCGCCAGGGCCTCACTATTTATTTCAGGCTGCCCTTGAACTCACTATGTAGCCCAGGCTGCCCTCAAACTTGCAGTGATCCTCCTGCTTTAGCTTCCCAAGTGCTGGGATTACAAGCATGCACCATCATGCCTGGCTGGGGTGCTCTTTCAAAGCACAAACCTGATCCCTCCAGAGTCTTCCGTGGCTCCCTATTTCCCTGCAGGTAAAGTCTAATCAGCTTCAGCATGGCCCCTGGCTGCCTCTGTGACCACATCAGCTCTTAGCTTCCTAGTGGGAGTGAGCCCATCATGACTGGCCCTCTTGACCCTTCCCTGCTGTCCTCCTAGCTCGGCATAGGTCACCGTTTGCCCTAAACAGGCAGCCCTCCAGGGCACAGGTCTTGGGACACCCTGGGCCCAGACATTGGCGTGGGGTGGGTGGCGTGGGGACGCCGCAGGGCTGTGGGGGTCCCGGAGTGGGGTCGGGGGAGGCGTCGTCAGAGGCTGGGCGGGGCGGAGGCCTTGGCCGAAGCGGTGGAAAGAGGCGGTGAGGCCCCGCCCCGCGCGCCGCGCCCTCCCCCGCGGCTGCAGAGCGACGCGGACCCGACGCCCCTCGCCGTCCGGAGCCAGAGCCGGAGCCTGCGCCGGGGCCGCCCTCGAGGCTGCCCTGCAGGTAAGGGGCTGAGTGGGGGCGGACGGCTGGACGGAGGGGCGGAGTGCAGCGCAGGCGCCTCGGACGGGGGGGGGGGGAGGCTTAGGCGGGGGAGGCCATCCCGCTGTCCCGCGCCATGTTTCCCCCCCTCCCACCCACCCAAGGCAGAAACCCAGGCGAAGCCCCCCATTCCCTTCCTCTCCGAGGAGCAGGAGTGAGGAGCGAGGTCTCAGGCATCAGCCGTGGCGTGGCGGTGGAATCCCCAAGATGTGGCTCTGGGCAGGTCACTCCCCGAATCTCGCTCCCCACCTGTAAAATGGGAATAGCAGCTCTCCTTTGCGGGATGGTCGAGGCCACCACCACCTGGCTTTCGGCCTTTCTCGTTTGCCATGACCACCCAGTTAACCTGTTTTCCTGCCTCTGCCCCACATCGCTCCTACTCTAGATGTCCTGGCAGCCCTCCACCCCAACTGGAGACTGAGGGTCTGAGGAATGTCCCTGCCAGAGGCTCTGCACCTCCCCCAGTTCCAGGAGACTTGCAGAGGCTCAGAAGAGGGGCTGGGGTCCCAGGACTCCAGGACAGTAGCCCAGAGTCTCTGCCTTGGGGCTGGAGATACCCTGGCCCTAGGAGGTCCCCAGTAGAAGACCTTGCTCTATAGCCCAGGGCCCAGGAATTCCCAGTGGGGAAGAACAGACCCCTCTGAGTTGTGTGTGTGTGTGTACACGGGTGTGTGTGTGTACACATACCTGTGCATGAGACACTGATGTGGGAGAGAACATGCTAGTTCCGACACAGGAGTGCACCGGTCTCCTGCAAGGTGCCCTGGTGGTCAGAAGTCTTCCTCCTGGCTGCTGCCCTTATCAAAGGAAGTCTCCCACAGCTGCAGCGATGGGTGTTGGAGGCCCAGGGGCAGTGAGACAGCAATGCTGGGGAGTCAGGCAGCTGGGGTCCCTCTCTGGGCACTGAGCTAAGGGAGACTGACCCTGAGGGGAGGAGTTAGGGGAGACACAGAAGAGCTGGCAGTCTTCATCAGCGCATAGATGCCCCTGCTGGTCTCCTGCTGGACCTGTGAACACCCACAGAGCCTTGGACACACAGTCACCCCCAAAAGATAATGAGGACAAACCACAGATACACAGAGTCATGCACAGCTACATTCCCTCCTGCTGAGAGTCACACACAATCACACGCTGAATCAAACATTCATTAGACACACAAGAGCATCCCCTGCTGAAACCCATACCACCACAAATGCTCCAACAGTGATAGGCTGATACCGCACACATGCGCGCGCACACACACACACACACACACGCACACGCACACGCACACATACTCACCAAGACTCCTACAGACACATGGCAGGCCCCACATGGCCCATGCAGACATTCTCAGACAGGATAGCATTCACACGCACACTCACTCTGCAGGTTCACTAGGGTCTGTCTCTCCAGTTTCAATTTGTCCACCGCACTCTGCCTCAGAGGAAGTGAATGTGTTAGTGAGACAGAGGAGAAATAGCAAAGATAGCAATGCAAAGAGGGCTGTCAGCCTGAGCCCCAAACCCCACTACTTCCTCTGCTCTGAGCTTGGTTGAGCCGTATCCCTGTCCTGCCCCCAGCTCACTCCAGAGGCCCCCAGTGGCAGGCGTGGGCCATTGTAGGGAAGTGGCCCAAGGCACTTACAGAATTGGGGTAGAAAAACCAGAAAGGCACAGTGGCCTCTCCTATCGGGTGCAGCTGTGGTCTCAGGGCACCTGTTGAGGTCCCCAAGGGGAGGCACCATGCAAACCAAACTGAAGGGGTATGAGGGAGTAGAATCAGGGATAGATGGCAACACCCAGCAGGTTACTATTTAAGGCTTTCAGGGACAATGAGATTTGTGACAGGTGCAGATGGTAGGAGTGGGGGACGTCCTGAGTGGAGGAGCAGCACATGTTGAGTGGGGAAGTGGGGAGCTACAAGGTCTCTCAGGGACAGTGAGGAGTGAGGTGCCTTTGGATCACACGGTGGGAAGTGGGAGGGCCTCACACTGCTCTGAGGTCAGGTGCCCAAGGACCTCGTCCCAAGACAGTGTGAGCTGCAGAGTGACACAGGCCAGGAGCCACTCTGGCTGCTCTGGGGTCTGAGGCCGAAGGGGAGAATCTTAGAGGCAGGGAGACTTTGGGTAGTTTGAGGAGGAAGGTGAAGGTGAAGGGGGCTGAAGTGGGTCGTTGCCATGGGGATGAAAGGAGGAAGTAGATGGAGAGGAGTGAGGAGAGGGTAGACTAAGAGCCTTGCTCTGGTGGTTGTGGCCCATCCCCAGAGGAGGCAGGTGCAGGGGAGATGTGGGTTTGGTCCCTGGGATCTGAGAAGCTACAGCTACTGGAGGCTGGGAGTTGAGTGTGGCCTGGAGTTGGGAGGGGAGTGGCTGGGAGGCCTGGGTATGTATAGACTCCTGGGTGGGTATGCAAGGTCAGAGTGTGCACACGTGTGCCCAGACATCAGACACGATGTCATGCTTCCAGGAAGACAATTCCAGACCCGCTGTGCTCTGTGGGCATTGCCAGGGCGGGTGGGTGTGGACATAGATCTCGAGGGAAGGCAAGGCAGCATGAGCACTGTGGAGCAGAGCCAGCCCTTGGAGTCAGATAGACCTGGTACTTCCCAGCTCTGTGCCTCAGTTTCCCTGTCTACAAAATGGGAATGTCAGTGTTTGTCTCCAGGGTCATTTAGCCTATAGAGAGGTGAGGAGTGGTCCCATGTCGCACTTAGAGGGTAGCACCTAGAACTTTCACCAAGATTTCTCATCAGCGTCTGTCCCACCTGTCTGGACCCTGGGAGTGGACTAGAGAAGACCTGGCCTCCATTCAGATTCTTGAAAAGTTTTGAATGGAAGGGTGACTGTCCCAGGCAGCCAGGGTGGGCAGGATTCCTGGCCTTGGAGAGAAAAGCCCACATGGAAGTGTGGCAGAGGGCTGATGCCTCATGGGGAGGGCCAGGCTGGTATGACTGGAAAGATCACCCCAGGTCACACAGCAGGTGGTGGCAGACCTGAGACCAGAGGCCAGGACACTGGGCTGAAGGCCCCTTCCTCCTCAAGGCTGCTGTCTGTGCTTCACAGGGCCACCCGGGACCTGAGGTGGAGGGACCCTCAACACTGGAGCTTCTTTAACTTCATTCCTGTCTCAGCCCCCTTGAGGGAAGGGTAACAACTAGTTTCTTGGGAACTTCTTGTGTCCCGAGTCCTATGTTACTTATCTCATCCTTGAAACAGGTTGCAAAGGCAGGGATGGGCAGCCCACTTAGCAGAGGGGTAAGTGGAGGCTCGGGGAGGTTGGTGCTGCCCAGTGTTCACTCCCAGGTCTGTGAGAACACTTGACTCCTGACCTTCCCACTGACCTGGGCCACTGTTCTCCTCAGGACTTGGCTTAGTGGGAAAGGAATGGAGACTTAATTGTTGGGCATCCACAGTGTGTCAGGTGTTTGGAAAGTGGAAAGTGTTTTATGGGGTAGGTGGGCAGCAAGGGGAATGACAGGGAAGGGAAAGCCAGGCCCAAAGAGAGCCGGAACAGTGAGGGCTAGGGCGGTATTTTCTAGTATCTCAGAGCCTGTGGTGGTCCCTGGTGGTCCCTGTGAGGGATGACAGCCTCTAGGAAGGAGTCAGCTTAGCATCCTGGCCTCTGGTCTCAGTTCTGCCCCTGGCTGCTGTGTGATCCCAGGCAATCTTTCCTCTGAGTCTCCCAGTCCCGTCCATGAGATGGGCCAGTGGTGAGGGCCTGGCCTTCTCTACAGCCTGTGGGAAGGAGAAATGAGCTGAGGGTGGAGGCCTCCTTTTCTCACTCCTGAAAGATCTCAGAGGCTGGCTCCTTGGCCTTTACCTCATCCAGTGTCCACAGCCCTCCTGACGGGACTCCTCCCTTCTGTCTGGCCTCCTCTCCCACTGTGCTGGCTGCCACACAGCTCTGCGTGGGCCCTCCAGGCCACGCTCCCTGACGGGCGACCACGGCTCAGCTCGTGGCAAACATTCTTTTCATAGTTCCAGGAGCACAGCAAATCCAGCTGCTTAGCCAGGAATGCAGAACCCCCTCCTGCAGCGGTAGTGGCAGCAGGGCTGAGGTGGAGGCAGAACCCCTGGGATCAGGCAGGAGGGGCTGAGGGGGTGCAGAGGACCCCTAGGTACACTGTGCCTCAGCAGGGGAAGTGAGGGCTGGCCTCAACATCTTGGACTCACTCAGCTTGGAACTGAACTCTTGGACCATCTGCCTCTGGCTAGCTGATACACATGGGTAAATGTCTTCTCAGAGTTTCATCTTATCTATAAAATGGGGTTTATATAAAATACCCCTGGGGCCGCTGGGCGGTAACACAGGGATGATACTTATAGTAATAATAGTGAACATTTACTGAGGGTTTCTGTAGGCCAAGCTCTGCTCTAAGTTGGATACACAAAGCTTGTCTAACCCTCTCAAGGGCTCTATGGAGTGCGAGCTGATCCCGTTTCACTGATGGAAGAAGCCAGGCCACAGATGGGTAAGGGAACTTGCTGGGATGAGAATGCATGGTCTCTAGAGTAGTTCTCTTAGCCCACAAAAAATATTTGGTCCTGGGAGTTGAATCCACTGAGTGCTGGCCACGCCCCCAGCTCTTTTTTATTTCATTTTGAGATAACATTTTGCTAAGTTGCCCAGGCTGGGCCTTTACTTGGCTGTCTTCCAGCCTCAGCCTCCCAAGTGCTGGGATTATGTGCATACATCAATACATCACCTCGTCTGCCCCTATGATTTGGAGGGGGGGGTCGTTGAAAGAGGGTCTTACTGTGTAGTTCAGGCTGGACTTGAACTCACTATGTAGCCCATGCTTGCCCGGAACTCACAGTGATTCCAACTGCCTCAGCCTCCTGAGTGCTGGGATCACAGATATGTGCCATCATGCCTGGCAGGCCCCATGAGTTTTAAAATAAAACTCGTAGCCCAGAGTTGGGGCTGAGAAATGGAGATTCTCCCTCTCCATACCCTGAAAGCCTCATGTCTGGGAAGAGCTGACTGTCCACTTGTGGCCCTTGGCACCAGGGCTTGGAGACTTGGAATGGAGCAGGACATCTAGGGTCTGGCCAGCTGTCTGGGGAGCCTCAGAAACTACTGGAGGACAGGGGATCCAGACTGTTCCACCCACGTCTGGTTTGGGATTTAGCTGCCAGTGGCACATTCTGTGTGAAAGGGAGATATCGCCAGAGGAGGGACATGAGGAGGGGATTAGGGAGGACTGGGGCTGGAGGTAAGAACAGAGTCCCATTGACGTGGACTCGGGTGCTGCCCTGGCACACCTGCTGGGCCCAGCCTTGGTGCACTGTGGGCAGCATCTGAGGCTTTTGGGAGTAGCTGTCTACTCTTTGCTCAGCCTTGCCTTGCCCTGGTGCCACATGGGTTAAAGAAGTACAGGTGGGAATGCCGTGGAAGGAGAAGCAAGCGCCAGGGCTCCAGGAGGCCCAAGTGTGCAAGGCACTGGCTTCCTGGGGGCTGGGCAGAGCTGGGTACAGATCATGCCCCCTTCACTTCCTACCCATGGGGAATGGATGTGACCCTCTTTGGGCCTCTATGCTCCTCTTCAGTGAAATGGGTCAGTAGTTCCAGCCTTCCAAGATTCCAGGAAGGTTTGTTTGTTTGTTTTTTGGTACCAGGGATCGAACTGGGGTCCTTGCGCTTGCACAGCAGGTGGCAAAACCACTGAGCTATATCCCCAGCCCTCCAGGAAGGTTTGATAAAATAGTCCGGAGCATCACCGGTGCTGTCTGGTGCACGTGATGTACTTCAGATACCATCATTATTTATTTATTTATTTATTTATTTTTGGTACTGGGGATTGAACTCAGGACCTTTTGCTTGCAAGGCAGGTGGTGACACCACTGAGCTAAATCCCTAGCCCTAGAGACCATTATTATTAAGGACAAGCTTTAGTTTGGGCCCAGGTCTCTGATCCTGATCTTCAAGGCATTTCCTCATCTGACCCCAGCCGTCCCTTCTCAAATCAAATCTTTGTATGATGGGTGTTAAGAGTCCAGACTTAAGCTGGAGGTGGTGGCTCATGACTGTAATCCCAGCACTCTGGGAGGAAGGGTGAAACAGAAGGATTGCAAGTTTGAGCTCAGCCTGGGCAATTTAGTGACTTAGTAAGACCCTGCCTCAAAATAAAAATAATATATTAAAAAAGGGGTGGGGATGTAGCTCAGGGCCAAGGCCTTGGGTTCAAGCCTCAGTGGCGAAAAAACAAACAAAACAAACCCCAGGCATTGGAGGCAACAGCCAGCGTATGTCCTTGGGCTAGTTTCTTAAATTCTCTGTCCCTTAGTTTCCTTATCTGTTAAAAAGGAAGATGAGCTGGGTATGATGGTGTATGCCTATAATCACAAGACTCAGAAGGCGGAGGCAGGAACATCACCAGGAATTCGAGGCCACCCTGGGTTACATAGAGACCTTGTCTCAAAAACAAAAAAGGGGCCTGCCTCCCCGGTACCCAAAAAAAGGGGAAGATGAAGTACTTGCATTGCTGGATTGTTGTGAGGATTAAATGAGATGATCCACCTGTAATCCTAGCACTTGGGAGGCTGAGGCAGGAGGATCGCTGTGATTTCAAGGCCAGCCTGAACTGCACAGTGAGACCCTGTCTCAAAAGGAAACAAAACAAAAAAAGGGCTGGGGATTTAGCTCAGCGGCACCCTGCCTCCTCACAAGTGCACGGTCCTGAGTTCGATCCCCAGTACCAAAACCCTCCCCCCAAAAAAGAAGTGATGACCCATGGAAATACCCAGAACAGTAGTAGGTACAGAATGGGCATGTACTAGGTGCACAATGAATTTAGCCATGATTTATGAATTCATTTGTTTGTTAATTTTATTTTAATTCTCAGTCCCCTGAATATGTTCAGGGCTTTCCCACCTCTATACCTGACTGACACTATCCCCTCGGCCCCGGACAATTGCCTTCCCCACCATGAGCCCATTAAATTCATATTTGTCCTTCAAAGCCCAGATCCAACAATATGTTTCCCCTCCAGGCGCGTGGTGGGAGAGGGGTCTGGGCTAGAGAGGCTGTGGCTAAGCTGTACCCTGAGGACACCCAGGCTGGGGCCTCAGCAAGCAGCTCTGGACCCACCTCGGGGTCTTGGTGTTCACAGTAGCAGGACAGGGCAGGGCTCAGGCAATCTGAAGAGGAGGCCTTGGAACCCCTGGCTCTGGCATCTGTCTGCTTGTGCAGCTAGAGGGCTGGATGTCAGAGTTTCCATGGGAGTGGGCAGAGGCAAGCAAGCAGCTGGAGGAGAGAGTGACGCGGCTGGAGGCCTCCCTGCCAGGTGGGCTGGCTGGGCATCCCTTCCTCATCTACCCAGGAGTTGTATCTGAGTCTGGACTCCAGCCCAGCCCCTCTGTATACAGCAGTGTGACTTGGACCAGGACTTGTGACAGAGCCTGACGCCATGCTTGGTTGAAGCAGAAATGGAGACCCAGCCATCCAGGGTTCTGACTACATCACCTTCCCATTCAGCAGGCATCCCTGGCTCCCCACTGATCTCCAGATAAATGCAAGAATGGCATTCTAGTTTCCTCCCATGGCCCTCGCCTTAGTTCCTGCTTGTCCTCCCGAACCCCACTGCACTTCAGGACTTTTCCTGTGTCTGCCAAGTCGCTTCCTATAGCCTCAAGTTCCTTTTCTTACTTTGCTGACTCCTGCTCACCCTTTAGGATCCAGTGCCTATGTCCCTTCCTTCATGAAGTTCACGAAGGAGGTTGGGGAGGGGGGCAGTGTTCCTTGCTCTGAGTTTCTGCAGCCCATAGGTCTCAGCCACTTGTGTGAATGCCACTTGTCTGATGCCCCCAGCTCCTCCAGAGCAGGGCAGCCCATAGGTTGGAGCCATTTCTGAGTCCCAAGCTCAGCCTTGGGTCCCCCATATAATAGGTGCTTCCCTGGCGGGGATGATCCCCCCATGGTAAAGGTCACCCCCAACCAGACCTGATGTTGAGAAGGGACTTGGCCAGGATGGATCCTGGTACACAGGAGCCACTTCCTCAGCCTGGGCTCCAGGACAGGAGGAACTTGGTGAACTGTGGGCCAGCCCCAGCAGGCAATGCTCAGTGTGCACAGGAGGAGTGCAGAGTAGTGGGAGGGTGTGGTACTCCCTGGGAGGAGGGGACCTGAGAAGCCAGGCTGAGGTGGGCCCCGAGTTGTAGCAGCACTGCTGACTGGAAGCCGTGCAGCAGGCTGGGGAGCCTGTGGGTGAGTGTGTGGGCTCCGCAAACTCCTGGCATCTCCTCACTGCGGCTCTCCTCTGTCCTCAGGCCCTGCCTCTACTGGGACCTTTCCCAGCCCTCTGACCTGACCTGAAAGGTAAGCTAGCTCTGCGGGGAGCTTTCTGATCTCCCAGGTTGGAGGAGGCCTGGGCTTGATGCTGTCTAAACTCCCTCCTGCCGCAGCAGAGGCCCCTCCCAGACCCGGTGTCCCAGCGGCAGCCCCACTTGCAGGTGACCTCAGCTTCCTGAGCCTGGGCTTTAAAACCCTGGTCCAGCTTGGAAGCAGCTTTTTTTTCATTTGTGAACTATTTCACCCAGTGCCACCGTATTTGCTTGGCCTGGCTGGGTGCAGTGGCCTGGCTACACTCCCACCAGCCCCCTTCCAGTCTGCCCCTCCTGCTGCTGCTTGCTGCCGCCACCACTCAGGGAAGCCGCGGAGGCCCAGGATTCTTGGCAGGCTGGGACGCAGCGGGCCGGGTGGCGCTCTGGAAAAGGCTGCAAATGGGAACCAGAAGGCAGGGACAGGAGGTGGAGTACTCCCGCTGCCTGGCCTGGGGGAGGTGGGGTGGCTGGAGCTGGGGCCTTCAAATCAGCCCTGGCAGAGGCAAACGATGGTACCAGCTGGACCTGGAGATCCACAGTTGGCTGGGCCCTGCCCCTGTTGACCCCTTCTGGCTCCTCTGTTGCTGTTACCTTCCTGGATACTTCTCCTCCTCCCCCAGGGATGTTGGGGTGTTTAGCGAAGAAGCAGAGGTGGCAGGGCCCAGGGGCCTGGAAGTGAAGGCTGTCGCCTGTGGGAGAAAGGAGCCCTGGTGGAAGCCACCCCGGGGGCTGGGCCAAGCTGGGAGTCAAGGTAGTCAGGGCACAAGCTGTGTAGCAGTCTCAGTCAGGGGAGGCATCCAGAGGGAGAGTGGCTGGCACAGGCCCCAAAGGAGGGAGGCAGGGAAGGCTGCTTGGAGGAGGAGGTGGTTGTCCTGGGTTTTAAATGAGCAGTGTTTGGTGGGAGGAGGAAGGTGGAAAGGGCTATCCAGGGTGAGAGAGGGCTATGGAGGTAAAGGTAGTTCTAGGGACATGGTGGGAAGTCTGGGGCATTCACCCTAGGGTGCTGGGGTAGAGCCCAGGTCATGGTGGGCTCCCCTCACTCCCTAAGCCTTGGGCGTTTTCCCCAAGGCGAGTGCATGGCTGTTGGCCAGTCTGCAGCAACCCCAGCCCACAAGCCTGTGTTCTTACCTGCAGCCCATGTCTGTCTCCCGAGTTCCACACCCACAGGCTGACTGCCTCCCGGATGTCCCTACTATCCAGACATTTGCTGTGCTCTCGGCCTGGACTGTCCTGCCATCACCTGTTCCTCAGGGCTGGGCAAATTCTGACTTGTCCTTTAGGCCACCTTCTAACTGCTTCCAAAATTGAGGTCCCATGTAGCCTGGGGACCTTGTTTGCCAGGGTGAGAGATGCTTGGCTTTGGATGGAACTGAAACTGGGTTTTGGTAGGGCAGAGAAGATGGGCAAGGGCACACTCCTGCCCTGCCTCTACCTGGGAGTTGAGGGGTCATCACACAGCCTCCCAGATTCCAGCCAGCTCTTTGGCTTTGGAGCAGCCTCACCTGCATGTCTAAATTTGGGGGTCTGAGAGTCTTTCAGTGACTCAGCATAGACACCAGACACCCAAGTCGCTGCCAGACCCTGTGGGCTGCTCAGGTATCATCCAGAGAGGGCAAGCACAGACCCAAGGTGAACATGAGATGTGGACCAAAATGGCTGGCAGAGGGTCCTGCCAAGTGACTGACAGCTGCAGAACTCAGGGAGCGAGGCACAAAGACATGGGAGGGGACAGAGAAAGGTAGTCCCAGATGGAGGTGGTGTACAGATAGGATGGAGGATGGAGACAGAGAACCCCAAGGCACAGGGGCAAAAACCTGGACTCAATGACACAGATAAGGAGAAAGGGACACAAGACAGCATAGTACCCACCCATGTGGCTCCTGCTTCCATGAGCTGGTCTCTGGCATTCTGAGCACACGGCTCTTAGGCCTCACCAGTGTTCTGCAGGACTCACTGTCAGCCCCCCGCCTTTCCCTCCTTCCTAATTGATTCACGACTTTGAGTCTAAAGTGTGCTTCTCCTCCTGGAAGCCACAGGAATTGCAGAATAACATGGACTTTATCCTGTCAGTACCAGGGAGCTGCTGGAGAGCCCAGAGCAGGGGAGAGGCATGGGCAGAGCTGTGCCAAAGAGTTGACCACAGATAGTGTCAGCATCGCCTGGAGCGGATTAGAGATGCACGCATTGGCCTTGCTTCAGAGTCAGGATGGGGCTGAGAACATGTGCTGCAGCTGTCCCCATGGTTCTGATGCAGGCTGAAGTTTGAGAAGCTAGTAGGAGTCTGTGTAAGCTGTATTGAGGAAAACAGAGAAGCCAGGGACTGAGGGCTCAGTGAGAGATTTTTATGACCATCTAGGTAAGGTTTGGCTATTTAACAAACCTTTACTGAGTGGCTGGGATGTGCCAGGACTGGGCTGGATTTTGGGGGAGTACAAGATCTCTATTAGGACAGAGGCTGTGGGGAAGGAACAGAAGTGAGGGAAATGGAGGAGACAGAGTCCGTAGGATTAGACTGAGGGTTTGAAGGAGATGGCCTTCTTTTTTTTTTTTTGGTACTGGGGATCGAACTTGGGGCCTTGTGCTTGCGAGGCAGGCAGTGAAACCACTGAGCTAAATCCCCAGCCCCGAGGGTTTGAAGGGAAAGGAGCGTGTGCTGTGTTTTCACGCAGGTTGGTTACTGCACAAGAGCACTGCAAAAGGCAATGAGTAGAGGCAGAGTTGGCTGAAAGGAAGGGCACGAAGGCATTCTGTAGGTTAGAGACTCTTTAACTCCCTAGCGAAGGAAGAAGGGTCAGAAGGGATGTTCACAGTTTGGCCTGGGTACCTAGGGTGGGGGAGAAGTAAGTAAAGAGTGGGAAGGAAATGACAGCAGTTTGGGTGGAGGCATCTGAGGGAAGCCAGGCGAGAACGCTTGGCTGATATTTGAACACAAGTCTAGGGCCGGAGTCGGGGGAGCTGGAGACAGATGGGAGAGTCCCTGGGGGTGGATGGAGCCCAGCAGCCGGGAGTGCTGGAAACCACAGGAGAAACACCCAGAGAGGAGAGAGGAGCTATGAAGAGGTCTGAGGGGCGTCCCCCAGGGAACCTTTCCAGGAAGGAGAGCAGGTGAGAGGCAAGGCCCGGGAGGTGCCAGGTCGTGTGAGGAGCCACGGGGAGGGAGGAGTCTGACAGTTCCTTCCAGAAGCCTGGCTGGCGAGGCCTGGAGAGGTGAGGGTGGTGAGGAGGGCCAGGCCTAGGTGGACATGTGGATGGAGAGGCAGAAAACAGGCAGGGGCCCCTGAGAAGGCAAGGAAAGGAGGCTGGGAAAGGCCTGGGAGAGATGGGGTGAGTGGGGAGTTGGGAGTCCTGGAGAAGTCTGGCCTGCCCAGTGGGGGAGTGGCGGCAGATCTCATGCCCAGGGGATGGGGGGTGGGCTCTGTGGCCCCTGGTCAGTTTCATCTCAGGACTGGTCAGAGAAAAGGTCTAGAAAGCCAGAAAATTAGGGCCAGGGATTTAGCTCAGTGGCAGCGCGCCTGCCTCAAAAGTGGAAGGTCCTGAGCTTGATCTCCGGTACCAAAAGAAAAAAATGGTGACAACAAAAGGTCAGAAGATTAATCATGGTGGTGAGTCCCTGTAATCCCAGCACTTCAGAGGCTGAGGCAGAAAAATCTCAAGTTTGAGGCCACCTTGGGCTACATAGCAAGACCCTGTCTCCAAAGAAACCCCAGAAAACAAACCCTAGAAAATTTAGGGATTCATTTCACCAGGCCTTGGCCTTTGGTAGCCAGTCACCTCCCTTTGAAGGGGTGGAAGAAAGGTGCTGCTTCGTAGCAGGAGGATATGTAGTTAGTCTGAAGGGAGGACTCCCAGCTCTCAGGAGCAGGGCAGGGCGGCACTCAGGGAAGGGCCACTGGTTCAGGTGATCTCAAATGATTCTTTTACAGATGAGGGCACTGAGAGCCAGAGCAGTTAAGTCATATGCCCAGTGTCACCCAGCTGGAAGGAGCTGTGCTGGAGTCCAGGGGCTGCCTGCACCTAGGAAGGCCTTAGGGGGCCTTGTGCCAGACCCCATCTAGCCAGAGCCCGAGCAAGAGCTGCTGCTCCACTGGTGAGGTGCCAAGGTAGGGCAGAGAGTGGAATCAAGGCTGGAGACCAGGGAGAGTGCAGAGGACGAGGTGGGGGAGTGGGGAGACAGGCGGCTGGCAGGCAGCAGTGAGCTGCGGGCAGTGGATCCCGAAGAAATGTCTCCACAACAGGAAGCATCTCATAACATACCTGTGGTTTGGCCGGCCGGGCTCCCCAAGGCTCCCCACCGCTCTCACCACTGTGCTGCTGGCTGGGTGGTGGGAGGGGGTAGAATTCCTCGAGGGGCAGGTTCCACCCACCTTCCCCAAAGGGGTGCCTGGGCCATGTCTGCCTCCCACTGCATGGTCCACTGGGAAGCAGGGTGACACTCCCTCTCCACACCCCCTCCCTCTGTCTGGACCTTGATAGCTCATCTGTGAAATGGGATGGGGAGAGGACATTTCTTTTAGTCTGACAGGATCACCTGGGCCTCTTCTGCCAGTCACCCTAAGACATTCCCCTTTGAGAGAGGGTCACTGTTGACAGTGCCCCTTCCTGCTGGCCACTTCCAGGAGAGGGGGCTCGTTTCTGCTGAGCCCCACTTGCCCTCTTGGTCCGAAAGACCCTGGAGCACCCGCTCCCAGCCAGCCTCCCTGGGAGGAGGCCAGGCTACCACAAAACGCTGACTTGGACGAAAGGCTATTTTACGGGGATTTGTTGAAAAGGGGGGAAATCCCCATTAAGGACTTGCAGCTGTCCAAACAGCATGTCTACCCCCGCCGTCGCCACTGCTCAATCCCCTGAATCAGCGTCTCCTGAGTGCGTCCCTCAGGCCCCCACCCTGGGTAGGATCCGTGCCCTTTCCAGCCCTGCCTCCTTCCTGTCTTCACTTCCCCAGGTCACCAGAGAGCACGATGACTTGCCCAAGGTCACACAGCCAGTCACTGGGAGAGCTGGTTTAAGCCTCAGGATCCTCCCCCTGACCCCTGGCTTGGAATTCCACGTGGGGAAAACAAGGAATAAGCTCATTGCTCCTCCCACCTCTTTCCTTCCTAGCCGGTCTGAGCCGCTCTGGCCTGCTGAGATGTGTCTGTGGGGCGTCTGAGGAAAGTATGGACTGAGTGGGCTGTTTCTCTTTTGGTGCTAGGGATTGAACCCAGGAGCGCTCTACCCCTGAGCTACATCACTATATCTCCTTTTAAAGTTTTATTTATGAATGTCTGTATGTATGTGGTGCCGGGGATTGAATCCAGGGCCTTTGCACTGAGTTACACTCGAAAACCTTTCCATATTGTTTTAAGACAGGTTGTCACCAAATTGCCCAGGCTGGGTTTGCTCCTTGCCTTAGCCTCCCAGAGTGCTGGGATTACAGGTATGGGCCATTGTGTGTGGCTCTATTTTGAGACAGAGTCTTGTTACATAGTCCAGGCTGGCCTCAAACTTTTTTTTTTTTTTTGGTACTGGGGATTGAACTCAGGACCTTGCGATTGTGAGGCTGGCGGTGGAACCACTGAGCTAAATCCCCGGCCCTGGCCTCAAACTTTTGAGCCTCCTGCCTCAGCCTCTTGAGTGCTGGGATTGTGGGTGTACCACCACTCTCCATCCCATCCGTTAGGCCCTCTGCCCCACCCTGCTGAGGTGGCTTAAAGGAAGGGCACCAAGGCATTCTGTAGGTTAGAGACTAACTCCCTAGGGAAGGCAGGGTCAGCAGGGATGTTCACAGTTTGGCCTGGGTACCTGGGGTTGGGGAGAAGTAAGTAAAGAGTGAGAAGGAAATGACAGCAGTTTGGGTGGAGGCATCTGAGGGAAGCCAGGCGAGAACGCTTGGCTGATATTTGAACACAAGTCTAGGGCTGGAGTGGGGGGAGCTGGAGACAGATGGGATGGATGGATGGATGTGATGGTGAATTGAGTTCATCAGTCATTTAGAGCATTGCTATGCCTGCCAGGCCCTGTGCTGGGCATGCAGTGGGGCAGTGTGAGGACTGGAGAGTGGGAGAGCCACAGTGGAGCCCAAAGGAGGCACCCATGCAGTGAGCCTCTCTGTGGTATGCAAGGCCCAGCTAGAGCTCCGGGTGGAGAAGCTGTGAGGGAGCAGACCGGAGCGCCCCAGGGAGCCAGAGTGTGTGTGTGGGGCTACAGTGACAGGGAGCAGGTGAGCTTGGGGCTCAGTGGCTGGGGCAGGCAGGCCGCCAAGTTGTGTACCATTTCCTTCTGCATCCCCTGGGGAGGCTCAGCACCCTCCTCATTTCCACCCCCAGTCCCACACCCATCTACCGGTCCTGACTCCCTCTCTATCCTGGAGCCCAGCAACATCCCTGCAGCTGAGGAGAGCCGCTCCTTCCAACCTGCCCGCCTTCCCAGCTGCTCTGCTTCTTGACTCCCTCTCTGCCCTTGTCCTTCCCCATCCTCTGTCCTTTCCTGGCCAGTGTACACATCTCCATGCTGCTGTGAGCCTCAGTCTCCCATCTGTAGAATGGGCATGTGTAATAGCATCTCTTTCTCTGGACACTGGGAATTAAACATCTTCAGTGCAGAACTTTTTAGGTGGCACCTGACACCTGGCTTCTGAGCTGTGGTCCTCATTTATTCTCTTCCTTGTGGAAATGCCAGCTCAGTTCCTGGCACCTGACCTGGTCTCTGACCTCTTGTGTGGGTGAGTGCACACATACACACAGAGAGTACTAGGTAGAAGGTGCTGGGAGCCACAGGGCCTGGGTTGTAGGACACTTCCTGGAGGACCCCCCTTACCAAGGAGGGATAAAAGGTAGGCATCTCGCTAGGGGGCCCTTCTCCTTGCTTGCTTGGCACCCTGGCACTGTCTGTGCCTGGCTCTGTACCCTTTCGTTGGAACCCCACTACCCCTCTACCTCAGGGTGGAACGTGGGCTGGGCCTCCCCAGAGCCAGGGCTGCCCTGGCTTCTCTTTTGGTGGTGTCATGACCTTGGTCCTGGCATACCTAAGCCAGAAGCTACTTCTTGGCTCTGCCTCCTGCCTCACAGGGGCGGGGAGTGTGAGCTCAGGTGGCCAGGAGAGCGGAGTTAGGGCGGGCTTGGGAGTCAAGCTGCCTGGCTTGTTCTGACCTGACACCTGCCATTCCTGCCTACGAGGTTAGTTTCCTACGCATCCTTCAAAGCCCCTGTGTATGAAGTCTTCTGGCAGTTCTCACCACCTTGCATCCCAGCCTGTCCCTGACACAGCATTTAGAGCTGGGGAGCAAGGCCTGGGTGGGAAGAGGCCCAGGCTCCGGGTCTTCCACTCGCCATGGGGAGCTTGGGTGATAATGACAGGAATGCTCACCACAGCATTCTTCATAAGGGCTCCAAGCCGAGCCCTTACGAAGGGCTCAAAACACAAGATGAGCTGTATCCATACAGTGGACTTTTCCCTTTTCTTCTTCTCCTCCTCCTGCTTCATTTTTCTTCAAGAGACAAGGTCTTACTTGCCAAGGCTAGCCCCAAACTCCTCAGCTCAAGCCTCCCAAGGGCTGAGATTATAGGTATGCACCATCGTGCCTAGCTAGACTTGTTATTTTTTAAAAGAGAGTAAACAACCTGCTTCTTAGGGCTATTGTGACAAGTAGAGATATGGCACCTGGCTCAGAGTTGGCACCCATCATTCGAATGAGGGACTGTTTGCATTTCCGACCCAAGGAAATCCCCTTTCCTTCACACCCCTGCTCTAGGTACCCTCACTTCACCTGGGGGCTCTGCACCAGTGCCTGGCAGTGGCTGGGGCTCAGGGAGTCCTGTGGGGAGCAAAGCCCTCCTTGGTAGGGGCTGGGCCCCCAGCTCGGGGTCACTGTAGCTCTGCAGGAATGAAGGTAGGCTCTGGAGAAATCCACAGATTGCCACCCAGCTCCCGGTTCAAATCCTAGCTCCACCCCTAACCTGCTCTGCAGCTTGGAGGTCACCCAGCCTTCCCAGGGCCTCAGGACAGCAGCACCTACTGCGTTCAGGCTCTGTATGACCAGGCCCTGGCTCAGGACTTCAGGCCTCAACTCACACTCAGGAAGCCCACACAAAGAAGAACCCATTCTACAGGTGCAGAAATGGAAGCCAAGGGCTGGGGTGTCTCTCAGTGGTAGAACATTTGCATAGCATGTGTGAGTCCCTCAGTTCACTCCCCAGCACAGCAGAAAAGAAAAGAAATGGAAGATGAGACTATAGAAATCGTGCCTAGAACACATGGCCCGGCTGTGCCAGGGCTGAGGCCACACCTAGAGCCACCTGGGGTCTGGGCGCTGTCAGGAGTTCTGGGCTACAGGGTGCAGGTAGGGGAGGGGATGGGATGGGGCAATAGGCTGTGGGGTTGGTGACACAGGCACAGAGCAGAAGATTAGAAGCCCTTGGCTTGCTGGGCACAATGGTGCACACCTGTAACCCCAGGGTGACTGAGGCAGGAGGATCACAAGTTCGAGTCCTACCTGGGCAACTGAGAGAGACCTATCTCAAACTTTAAAAAAGGAAAAAGGGAGGGGTTTAGGGATGCAGCTCAGTGGTAGAATACCCCTGGGTTCAATTCCTCAGTATTAGAAGAAAAAAGCTTTGGCTACTGTGCAAAAGACCATGGCCTTATCCTGAAGGCAGTGAGGAGCCTGGAAGGGCATCAGTATGACATGGAGTCACATGGACCAAAGAAGTCCCGGGTCTGTTTCCTAGAGACCTGAGATGGGGTTTATCACCTGGAAGTAGAGCTGACGGTAATAACTTGTGCAAGTGTTTCGAGGATTGAGTTCAGATCTCTGAAGAGCTCACCCCAGGGCCTGGCCAATGGAAGTGAGGGTTATCATCAAAGGTTTTTAGCAGGGAACATGCTGCGAGGCCGGACTGGTGCTCCAGAAGGCACAGTGCCCTGTCTTGGGGAGCTGTGGTCCTGGGAGCCCCATGGGCCTATAGGGGTGGTGGGGATGGAGAGCCACTGCAGGCTTGGGACAGGTTTGGGAGGGAGCCTCTGAAGACCGGTGTGGCTTTGGGAGTTGCTTATGAGTAATATCTAAAGTCCGATCTTTATGGGAGCCCCTGGGGCTGTTGCCCAGTCACCCAGAGGGTGGCTTGCTGACTTCTCCTTTCTCCCTGCAGCACACCGGGAACGCCATGCAGGGGGTTCTGATGCCTCTGCCTTTGCTGCTGCTGCTGCTGCTGCTGGGGTGTGGGCCACGGGTGTCCTCTGGTGGCGGGGTTGGGGGGGCAGCAGGCTACGCCCCAGTGAAGTACGTGCAGCCTATGCAGAAAGGACCTGTGGGACCACCCTTCCGAGAGGGCAAGGGCCAGTACCTGGGTGAGACCTCCCTGCCCCACCTCGTACCAAACAGCTCTGACTCCACCAGACCCTCGCAGGCCCTCACTGCAGCCCCCGTCCCTACCAAAGAATTCCCATGTCCACTGTTCTTCCTGAGGCTGTCCAGGGCCTCTCAGCCTCAGATGGCCTAGAGTCCCCCTGCTGCAGCTGGATGGCACAGGTGGTGTTTAGGTGGGGGTAGGTGGGAAGGTTATGGAGGAATTGTGTCGGGGGGGGGGGGGTTCTGCTCCAGCTGGCTTTAAGGCGGGCTGCTGGTGCCACCTAGTGTCATGCAGGGAAGAAAGTTGTCTTAAATCATGGGGAAGGCCCAGCCTGACTGAGTAGGTTGGGTGCTGGGAGCCCTGGTAAGGATACCCTGTGGCCCCCAAGATGGTCACTGGGCAACCCCTGTGGGAGCAGAGTGTGCAGAGAGGGGAGTTGGGAGTGGTCTTAACGAGCAGATCGGGCCTTGCTCCGCCCCCGTGTAGCGCATACTGCTATGGGTAGATGGGGTCACCTCTGACTGCCCCCTTCTCTCTCTCCCTCTCTCACAGAAATGCCTCTACCTCTGCTGCCAATGGACCTCAAAGGAGAGCCAGGTCCCCCTGGGAAGCCTGGGCCTCGGGGCCCCCCTGGCCCTCCTGGGTTCCCAGGAAAACCAGGCACCGGAAAGCCAGGGCTCCATGGACAGCCTGGCCCTGCCGGCCCCCCTGGCTTCTCTCGAATGGGCAAGGCTGGTCCCCCTGGGCTTCCTGGCAAGGTTGGACCACCAGGGCAGCCAGGACTTCGAGGAGAGCCGGGGATACGAGGAGACCAGGGTCTCTGGGGACCCCCAGGACCCCCTGGCCTCCCTGGCCCCTCGGGCATTACTGTTCCTGGAAAACCAGGTCCCCAGGGGGTACCAGGCCCCCCAGGATTCCGGGGGGAACCAGGGCCCCAAGGGGAACCTGGGCCCCCAGGAGATCGAGGCATCAAGGGGGATAATGGAGTGGGCCAACCAGGGCTGCCTGGGGCTCCTGGGCAGGGTGGGGCTCCTGGGCCCCCTGGCCTCCCAGGCCCAGCAGGTGTGGGCCACCCAGGCTTGGATGGGCTACCTGGGGCCCCTGGAGACAAAGGGGGGTCTGGGCCTCCTGGAGTTCCAGGCCTGAGGGGGGAGCCAGGAGCTGTGGGTCCAAAAGGTCCCCCTGGGGTAGATGGTGTGGGTGTGCCGGGAGCAGCAGGGGTGCCTGGGTCCCAAGGCCCAGCAGGGGCTAAAGGGGAGCCAGGGGCCCGGGGTCCCCCTGGCCTGCTAGGTCCCACTGGTTATGGGATGCCAGGACTCCCAGGCCCCAAGGGGGACAGGGGCCCAGCTGGGATCCCAGGGCTGTTGGGGGACAGGGGTGAGCCAGGGGAGGATGGGGAGCCAGGAGAGCAGGGCCCACAGGGCCTTGGGGGCCCCCCGGGACCTCCTGGGTCTGCAGGGCTTCCTGGCAGACGTGGGCCTCCTGGGCCAAAGGGGGAGGCAGGTCCGGAAGGACCCCTAGGAGTACCTGGCATTCGGGGTGACCAAGGACCCAGTGGCCTGGCTGGTAAACCTGGGCTTCCAGGTGAGAGGGGACTTCCTGGAGCCCATGGACCCCCTGGACCAGCTGGGCCCAAGGGTGAGCCGGGTTTCACAGGTCGCCCCGGGGGACCAGGAGCAGCAGGAGCCCTTGGGCAGAAGGGCGACTTGGGGCTCCCTGGGCAGCCTGGCCTTCGAGGCCCCTCAGGAATCCCAGGACTCCAGGGTCCAGCTGGCCCTGTAGGGCCCCAGGGTCTTCCAGGCCTGAAGGGTGAACCAGGCCTGCCAGGGCCCCCTGGGGAGGGGAAAATGGGGGAACCTGGTTCTGCTGGGCCCACAGGGCCCCCTGGTGTCCCTGGCTCCCCAGGACTCACGGGCCCTCCTGGGCCTCCTGGGCCTCCCGGCCCCCCTGGCGCCCCAGGGGCCTTTGATGAGACTGGCATCGCAGGCTTGCATCTGCCCAACGGTGGTGTGGAGGGCGCTGTGCTGGGCAAGGGGGGCAAGCCACAGTTCAGGCTGGGTGAGCTCTCAGGCCACGCCACACCAGCCTTCACTGCGGTGCTCACTTCCCCCTTCCCTGCCTCAGGGATGCCTGTGAGGTTTGATCGGACTCTGTATAATGGCCACAGCGGCTACAACCCAGCCACCGGCATCTTCACCTGCCCCGTGGGTGGTGTCTACTACTTTGCTTACCACGTGCATGTCAAGGGCACCAATGTGTGGGTGGCCCTGTACAAGAACAATGTGCCGGCTACCTACACCTATGATGAGTACAAGAAGGGCTACCTGGACCAAGCGTCTGGGGGTGCTGTGCTCCAGCTGCGGCCCAACGACCAGGTCTGGGTGCAGATGCCCTCAGACCAGGCCAACGGACTCTATTCCACCGAGTACATCCACTCCTCCTTTTCAGGATTCTTGCTCTGCCCAACATAACCCGTGGGCAGCCCCGCTGCCCTGGCCTCCTCTTTAGTGGTAGAGCGACCTTTTCAGTTACAAAGACCTCCATTTAAAGAAAAAGACCACAGGCTGAACAGAGGCGGCGGTGGCCTTGGCCCCTACACGTGGCTGAGATTTTCTGGAAGGGGCTGATCTGAGTTCCCCCCGAGATGTCTGAACAGTGTCAGGGCTGCATCCCTGACCCTGGCCTGCAGGACCCTAGGATACTCGGCCCGGCCCCCACAAGTCCCGGATACTGCTGGTCCCTGACAGAGCCAGGAGGGACGGGGCTCCCTCATCTGTTTGCCTGCTGGCCCCTGGAGGGCACCTGCTCTAGGAGTGGGGCTCTTCCAGCTCCCTGGGGACATCCTACAGGTGACAGTGGGTCATCTTCAGGGGAAAGAGAGAAAAGCAGCATGACCCTTGAGGTGGTCAGTGTGGACACCCTGCCAGGAACCCAACCCCAGGATGCTGCTGCTGCTGCTGCATGGGGCCTGTCCACGACAGGGGCAGTTGTATGGCCTCTCTGCAGGCTTCTGGGAAGGGGTGACACCCTTTCTCTGCTGCAGTGACAGTCATGGGGAAAGGTGGTCTGTGAAGGGTAGGAGCGTGGATCTGGGGCAGGACAGCAGCCCCTCCATCTTCCAGCTTCGTTTAGCACAAGGACAATGCACAGGCCCCTGGGGACTGCCATGCACTGTGATGAGTGGCAGCAGGCAGGACTGAGGGCAACAAGCATGAGTACTCGCCCGTCTCCCCTTCACCTGCTGGGCGTGGGCCAGTTTCCTCATACCAGATTGTAAAAGGATCCTTGCCATCCCCAACCCAAGTTCTCAAAGGCAGAGCACCTCTCATTCAGTGTCCTGAACAAGGGGCGCCCAAGCGCAGGGATGAAGCTCCCACTTGCTTTTCCTTAATAAGAACCACATGGTAGATATGTGTCTCTACTAGAGGGTTAATCTGTGGGGGCTTCCTCTGCCTCCACCTCTGATTCCAATTTCCTGTTCGAAGCAGGATTAGGGCCCGGGAGGCCGAGGCTCTGAGGGGAAGGGTGCTGCAGTCGTCCTGGAATGGGCTGCCTTTGGATGTGTGCGCCATTCTCCCCAGTCAGGGCGCCTCTTCAGGGAACAGCCCCACCCGGCTCTTTGGCCCCCAGTGTAAGCTTTGATGGTGGCCAGTGCCCCATGGGAGGATGGTCACCCACCTGCCCCACCATTTGAGGCTTCACTTACCCCTCACCAAGCTAACCACCTCCCTGCACCAAGTGTGAGCACTGCTCTGACTGGCCAAAGCCAGACTATGTTGAAAGGGGAGGACGACTGATGACTTCTGATTTGCTAAGCTGTGGTTCCCCCAGCTCCTTGACAGCCCTCCTCCCCTGCCCACAACTTCTCCAAAGCAGGCTACTTTATCTTTCAAAGGGAGGAATGGAAATCCGAATCTGTCCAAGTGAAACTGAGAAAAGGTTTTGCCTGGGGTTCACGGTGGACTTCTTCCTCCCGGACACCTGAGAGAACCAACTAAGGAGTCTCAACAGGCCTGGTGGGGTCCTGTCTTTGCTCAGCCACCCCCTTCCCTGGTTGAAAGCCACTGTATTTGACTCCTTAAGGATGGGTGCTGATTGGCAGAAATTAATTAGCTCCCAGGGGGAGCGCAGAGAACCAGTGTCCCAAAGGGATCCCAAAAGCAGTGTCAGGGCTCAGCTTCTGCCAGATTTCATTCCTGAAGCCTCTAGAGAAGGGTGGTTCATGTTTCTGAAGTGTTTATGGATTTGAGGTACAGGTATCCAGTTACCTGACTTGGTTTGATAAACAGTGTCAGGTTTTAACTATGAAAAATACATTACCTTGTGCATTTTTGTATTCTAATTTTTATTTTTACGATTAGGGTTTAAATGTTTCCCACTAGTAATTTCACTTCTAACCTGGTATAGGAAGTTTAGGTCTCTACTTACATGTGCCCTGTGTCACGGGATCGGGAAAAATGCACTGGGGAGACAAAAAAAAATGGGACTTCATTTTGAAAAGAAAAACAACAGTATTGACACAACCTCAATAAAACCTGTCATATAAACAGTGCTGTGGTGAAATTGGTGTGCAGCAGTGTCTCACAAGGCACTTGGGACTTCTCGGGGCTCCTGCATCTCAAGCAGGGTGTGTTCCTCAGCAGCCCTGACCCAGGGTTCTGTCACCACCTCAGAAATGCTGATGCCCTCACTGCTGAGACTCTGCACCAGGCAAATGCCAACAGACATTCTAAGAAACTGGAGGAGGGCAGGGCAGTGGCTGGAGCTGGGGGAGATGGATCGAACTTCACTGGAACATTCCTGAAAGCTCTCAGGGGTAGTGGAGCATGACAACTGGCTCAGGATCAAAAGGGCCAAGTTTCAACATCTGATACAAATTATGAATGAAGTTGTTCCATGAATATTTGCTGCTGAGGGCGGAGCTCTGTCAGGGCCAACCCTGAGAACAGGGCTGGGGGGTGCTGACCTGGACACAAAGCACCTGTTTACAGTCCTCCAGGCTCAGCAGTGTTGTGCTCCTGTCCCTGACTCTGTGGACCTGGGGCTGCACACCTGAAACAATCCATGCCTGAGAAGTCCTGCAGTTCGCCGCGGCCTGACACAGCTCTACCCTGGCTGAAAGCTGGCCTGCCTGACTGTCCTGAGACCTCAGGCCTGCCAGAGTAGTGTGCGCTCGTCTCTCCACCCAGTGGAAGGATGCTCACAGAACATCCCTAGTTTGAGGGAGTTGCCTTCAATTGTCCTTTATTCAAAATGGATGCTGAGCCAGGTGTGGTGGCACATGCCTGTAATCCCAGCACTCAGGAGGCTGAGGCAGGAAGATCACTGCAAGTTCGAGACCAGCCTGGGCTACACAGACTGTCTCAAAGAAAAAAATAAATATATAAACCCCAGCAAAAAATTCACAAAACAAAACCAAAATGGATGCTGGGCAAAACTCTGGGAGTCAAGGCCCCGGTGGGGGCCCAAGATACAGGAGGAGGTGCACAGCACTTAGTCCACCTAGCACCTACAGTTTGGCAGCCTGGTGACAGGTATCCTCTGCATCCTCTACAGGGTTCCTATTCCCCGCTCAGCTGGTCCTAAATCCTGTCCGGGGAACTCAGGCTCCAAGAGCAGGAAAAACTGGCTTGTTACTTCCTGTTTTCCCTAGCAAAGCATTTGGTCTAGCTGCCTGGGCTACTGAGTGATCTTCAACAGGAAAAGCCACCATTCTATGCCTGTTGTGCCCTTCCTCGCTGAACCTGGGCTGGCTGGAAGAACTGGAGGGCTCTGTCTACACACAGGGTCCTGTTTCCTAGGAGACAGAGGTACACTAAGCTTGAGGTTGGGCCGCCACAGGAGAAAGACTTACGAGTCTGCTGGATTTACTGAAGATTGTTTATTGCTGTGACTTCCACTGGAAGCTGTCAGCCCCAGGATAGCTGAGAGCCAGCTGTGGACCTAGAGCAGCTGTAGGCAGGTGCCTGCCCAGCTGTCAGGCAAACTGGCTAAGACCTAGCAGAGAGAAATGATGCTACTGCAGGTCATTTCCACTTCCCCAAATTCCATATCCTAGATAAAAAAGAAAATGTTGTAAGCACCCCACTAAAATAAAATCTGTCCTGGACCCCACTGAGGACACCAAGGGTGTCATGCAGCTCTGCAACAAACCAGAGCCCCAGCACCAAGGGTGCACACCCTACCCCCTGCACTGCAGGAAGACTGAGGCAGGGGAGCCAGCTTGGGGGACCTCTGAGCTGTGGTTAGTCCTGCTGGACATGGCAGAGCCCCAGCAGCTGTGCCCTCACAGACTCTTCTGGAAGACTCGGTGCAGGTTCTGGGCCAGGACGTCTGTCTCCTCATAGCCCTCACAGCTTTGCTGCCAGCTCTCTGGCACCTGATCCATCCCATAGTAAGCCCCAGCAATGGCCCCAGCCATGGTGGCAATGGTGTCTGTGTCCCCACCAAGTGAGACTGAATAGATGAGAGTCCTTTGGAGGCTGTTGAAGGCAGAGGGGATCTCAGGGTCAGGCTCCATGCAGCGCAGGAAGCAGTAGATAGCGGTGGGCACAGATTCAAAGGCAGCAATGCCATTCCCTGCGGGGAAGCCAGATCATAGGAAACTGACCTGGCCCCCACCACTAGGCTTCCTGCCACTTGCCACAACTCAACAGTCTTGGCTTCAAGCAGGGCTGTGATTAAGATCACAGGCTATGAAGTTAAACTACCTGGGTTGGGGGCCGGGGATTTAGCTCAGTGGTTCCACAGCCTGCCTCACAAGCACAAGGTCCCAAGTTTGATCCCTGGTACCAAAAAAATAAACTACCTGGGTTGAAATCTTGCCTGCCCCAGGACTGCCTCATGCCTGGGAAAGTTACCTAATCACTAAGATTCCTGTCCTTGGCCTTGATACCTCAGTGTAGAGAGTGAGTAAAGTTAGTCGCTCTTTCCCAGGCCTGTTGTGAGGATGACGTAAGGTCCTGTCTGTAAGGGATTCTACGAAGAGCCTAGTACACAGTAAAAGGGCTAGGTAAATAGACATCTGTGATGCACACTAGCTGTAAAAATTGGCAACCAGCAGGAGACACAATCCGGTGCTATAATTCTAAAGCAAGAAGGTGCTGTGCTTGCAACCCTGCCAGAGACCTTATAGAAAGTGGCTCTGACTGTCATAGCAGCCCAGGTCTAACTTGACGCCAGGCTCGGGTCCAGGCTCCCTTCTCTACTGAGCATAAGTCTGGCCCCAAAGGATGATGGGTGTGTGAGAATAAATCCACCCACCTAGCTCAGACACCACTTCCTCGCGAGTCACTGAGTCTTGGTCTAGAAGCTCTCCAACCTTCTTCAGGCGGCTGGAGTATGGACGCTCTTCCATACCCAACCTGTGGGTTTGGAGATTTCAGGGAGGTAAGAGCAGCAGAGCGGAGGCCGTGGGCAGAGAAAAGATCTCATATAAGAGTGAACAGGGATGTGCCAGGCTCCCACACAGGCACAGATATCCTGAAAGGACAGTCTCAGGTGTGAGCCATTTTATTCTCTGGGACCCTGAGAGCCTTGAAATCCAGTCAAGGCAAAGGCGTCTCTTCCCACCCCTCCTTAAGGTATGCAATGGGAAGAAGGCACCTTCTGCTTTTTGGTGATGCCAGATACCCCTCCCCACCATGAGCATACTTAGCCCTACCTCCAGCCCATACTCACTCTCTGGCATCCAGGACAGCCTGGGCATCCCCCTCCAGCTCCTCCATGTGGCCCAGGAGCTGCTTGAGGAAGTGCTTGCTGGAGGACTCACCCTGCAGAGCCAAGTACACAGCCAGGGCCTGCAAGATGGCACCATTGTAACCCAGGGAGGAGGCGTGGGTCAGCTGGGCTGAGAGCCTGGCAAACTAGGGAGAGGAGGAGCCACTGTCATGCCGCATACACGCTGCAGACAAAGCGGGGGACTCCAGGAGCTAGCCCAACCCCAATACCTTCTGCACATCCTGGACACTGCTGTAGGCCAGGGGGATGCCTGCTACCCGCATGGCACCCCCATTGCCATAGGAGCCCTTCCCATTGAACTGGGCCCGGGCGGGCTCATAGACATCGTGGCACTTGGGACTCAGGAGCTTCTTGAAGACGGTGATTACTCCAGCCCCATAACCTCTGTCAGGGTCTTTCTTGTACTCCTGGGCAAACCTGGGAGCAGGACAAGCAGAACTGGGGTTTCAAAAATGCCTCCCAGGGATGGGAAAAGTCTGGGCTGGTTTGGAGAAAGAAGCAGTCTTGGGGACCTAAGGCATCTGTTGTCCCAGCAGTGCTGTCACTTTTAGCTTGGGAAGCTGCATCAGCCTAAGAAACAGGGTTCTGCTGAAGGTAGGGGCCCAGGCAAGCAGACAACAGTCCTCTGTCCAGGGCACAGAAACTGCCGCCTGGCTCTCCTCACCCCAGGCCCCTCCCCTCACCTGTGAGCCATGTCCACCTCATCAAAGGCCTCCTTGGCCAGCAGAGACTGCACGAGGGCTCTGGCCATGGCGGTGTCATCAGTGTAGTACAGTGCTTCTGTGGAGAGAGGGTGGGGGTGAGAGCAGGGTGCAGGACTTCGGGGTGACAGCTTCCCACTCAGTCCTCTTAGAAGCACTATGATCTCACATCGGCTTCTCACTCCAGGGTCCTCGGCTGTAGGATTCCTCAACATTTCCAGCAATTCTTTATTCCAAGTCAGACACGACATCCTGATGATTTCTAAAGAAAAATCTTCCATCCCTTTCTGTGGCTATTACTGCAGCTCATCTTAATGTGCTTGGCAGAGCCTCTCAAATCACCTACATGTATCCCCTTCTCCAGTACAAGCTGTACATGCAGCCAGAACATTCCTCCTCCTGACCAGATCGCTCACCTTCCCTCTCTCACTCCTGCTCAACATGGCTGGCTTCAGGATGCGGTCCTAATTCAAGACCTTGGCATTCAAAGGTCTTCCCAGCCTGGCCCCTTATTTCTTCACCCACATTCTATCCCACTGTTCCCCTCTATACCCCCAGAAGCAATCCTGGTGCTTGGATCAGGTCCTTTCCGGCTGGGAATTCTCCCCACCCCATGCCCCACCGTATCTATCTCTTCTTCCTCTGGCTGCCTGGAAGCACCGTTCTAGAACTTCTACATGGCACAAATAGGCTAGGGACAGTAGGCCAGAGACAGATCTTGGCCTTATTTGAGACCAGACAGTCAGAGACCATGAAGTGGACTCCCTGGTAAGTTCCCTCGCCATCTCTAGTTCTAGAACATCCCTAGTTCAGTGTTTGGCATATCCATCCCAAGCCCCAAACCCTTCCCCTCCTACTACTAGGACGGTTGGCCATCTCCTCCACAGCTGTACTTTCCAGGCTCCCCTCCAGACTCAAGGTGAAGGCCACCCCATTCCTGGGGGACCTTGCTCTTTATCCCCTCTCTCCCTTTGCAGTGGGACAGCATCTATTCGCTCCATTTGGTCACTGTATCCTGCTCCTCCCTAGGGAGCCACTTTGGCCCATTCACAGCAACCTGAGCCCAGAGCTGACCTACCTCTTGCCTAATCAAACAGCACACCTCATCCCTTAATTAGGGATAGGTACAGGACCTGAGGCAGGCTGGTAGGGTTCAATTTGGGACTTTTGTTTGCCACAGGAAAGGGGAATTCCCCTGCTGGAGCTTCTGGAAGTGCCTCAGGAGAAGGTTTCCAGAATGAATGGAGCCCACCCAAAGAAAGCAGATCTGAGCAATGGAGAGGAACCGAGCCTTTAGCAAACAGCCTGAACCCCTGGACTCAGCTGTTTGAGGCCAGACCTACCTCTGGGCTTCTCAAGTCATGTCAGCCAATCTGTGCCCTTTACCTTTGGCCCTTTTAAATTAGGTTTTCTGTCACTTGCATCTACAGGGTCCTAAAAAACTTCTCATTTTAAACATGTTTTTCCTTACCTTAACATCAAACCAACAATGAAACAAAAACCTATCCCTCTATCTTGTCTTTACTTCAACTACAGCTAATCTCTCACCTTCCCTTAGCACCCAACAATACTGTTTTCCTTTTCGATTTCCTCCTTAACTCACTAGAAATGAGTCCAGACTTTCCTCTACTTTTCTTCAGGATGACACAGATGACCAGCGTCTTCATCTTGAAATTCTGTTCTCAAATTTTGTTGATAACCCTCCTGCTTCTCTTCCTCTCAGATATTTCCTTCCCTACCTCCCCTCCCACCTCTATCTGCCTGGCACACCCGAGTGTTCTTCAGGGGGTTTTTGATGACGGCGCCTTTTCCTTCCTATTCCAGGTGATGGCACAGGGAAGGGGAGATGACTTTACAGGCAAGTGACAGCACAGGCAAAGGCCTGGGGGGAGGAAGCATGGTGTGAGTGGAACCAAAGTGGGAAAGCAAGCCCAAGAAGAAGGGAGAGACGCGGGCGTGGGCGTGCCAGATGGGACGCGCTGAGGCTTTCCGCGGGGGGGGGGGTTGCTCCTGGGGAGGATTGCTGCCCGCTGTGTGGGGCATGGGCTGGGAGCACGTGACAGTCGGCACTGGGCGAAACGGGTCCGCCGGGGCGCAAACACCGGCTCTACCGAACGACGCCCGATCAGGTCTGCACGGCCGCGCCAGGGAAAGGTATGGGTGAGACTCGTGGAGACGGAGCTCGGACCGGCCACGCCGCATCCCGGTGTCCTCGGCCGTGGGGTCTCGGCGAAGACGAGAGCACCTCGCTCACCCCGGGGCCGCGACCTGCCCACTCCTAGGGGCCCGCCCACCTGTCCGCGCGCTGCCCGGCATGCCGGGGTCCGGCTCCAGGCTCTGGACGTGACGCAGGACTGACGTTAGGCTGACGGTGTCGTGCGCCTCGTAGATGGCGCCCACGCAGTCCCCGAGCAGTGCGCCAGCCAGGCAGCCTCGGAAGCGCGAGAGGGAGCGGGCTGCTCCGGCCCCGCCGCCGCCTGCAGCCGTCATCGCCGCTACCGCCGCCATCCGTCCGCTGCCCAGTCGCCACTTCCGGGGGCGCCGCCGCACCCCCACAGCGCCCCCCGGTGGCTCGGAGCCTCCGCGCCGCTCGCGTCCTACCGCGCCGCTCCGCGGCCTGGAGTTGCGGCGCCGCGCATTCCCTGCTAGTTTTGCTTTTGTGCTCCCTCTTCCCACGTGTTAACGGCGTCACGACCTGGCAGGCGGCCACTGAGTCAGACCAGGAGGTCACTCTAGCTACTGTCTCACGGGCGAGTACTCTTGTCTCAGCACCCCCACGGCCTGGGCTCTTGACACCACTCTGACGTGGGCCACCTTTTCCCTGAAGCCATTCCGCTATAAGCCTAGGCTGGGGCTTCCCCGGGGCATCAAAAGGGCAGGCAAGGGGCGAGCTGGGGCAGAGTTGGGCACAGAGAGTGTCCCGGGGGAGGAAAGGAATCGGATTTGGAATGTGAAATTTGAGATCTTGGCTCCTCCATACACAGAGGGGTCAAGCACCCTCTCGCTCCCTCCTTCAGAACAGGCTGGCCTCACAACTTCCAGGTTTATTAGGTTCATCACCTCCCCAAGTCCCTCCTTCTCCCTCCCAACCCTCTGCTCCTCCCTCAGGCCCCCCCCCACCGCTAGGCCAGCTCCAGCTGGCAGCTCTTGAGTGGGCTCAGGGTGCGGTTTGTGGTTCTGGTGAAGGTATCCACCTGGGGTACAAACTTCTCAGCTGGCACTGTCAGCTTGCAGCGGGTGTCCAAACACTTGGTGTCCAACAGCATGGAGTTAGCTTTGCAGGCAATGTCAGCCTGCAGCCGGGCCAGGTGCTTGTATAGGGCATCCAGAGCATCCCTGGGGGCAGGCATTGACAGCCCACCACTGCTGCAGGAGTCTGAGAGGTGTGGGCTGACTCACCAGCTTAAAGCCCAGGGGCACCAGCAAGCAGCAAGAGACCCAATTGGTGGCCGGTGTCTCCCCATCCCTCCTGCCCACTCCCCAAACCTACTGTGCTTGTGCCAGCTTCTGCTTCAAGGCAGCAATAGTCGCTTCTAACTGGTGAACCTCCTCAGTGAGGCCATACTGTACCTGGAGGCGGAGGGGCGGGTGGGAGTTCCAGGTCAGCCACACTGTCCTTCAGCCCTCCGGCCTGAGGGCTCCTCTAGGCCAGCATCCCTGCCCCACCAGGAATATGTGCTGAGGGGTGATCCTGAGGACACCTTAGCAACAGGCCTGTGCACCCCCTGGGAGGCCCTTGCACCTGGTCTCTGCAGAGCTCTACATTGGGCCGGTAGGTTCTGGACTCCAGCCGAGTGTGGGACAGCTTCAGGTTCAGCATCTTTCTCTGCAGATCCTCCTCCAGGTGCCGGATGTCCTTCTGGAGCTCAGCGACCTCCTCCAAGGTCTGCGGAGGACAGAGTGATAAGCTGGACTCTTGCTGGAACACCCAGCCCAGGGCTTCCTGGCAGGGAATCTGGCCCTGGCCCCAGGGGAGGAAGCTGGCCCCAGGGGAGGACTCACATTCTTCTCTTGCCACTTGAGCTCACTGTACACACTCTCCATCTCCCGAAGCCGCTTCCTGAAGGCAAATTCTGTTGCCACCCTCTGGGCTTCGAGATTGTTTTTGGTCTGCAGGATAAGAAGCAGGCCAAGCAAGGGGAGAGCCTGAGCTCCTAGGCTCATGAGAGTCCTGCTTACATGAGGGGAAGGTGCCATGGCCAACGGAGAAAGAAAGATAAAGGTGGAGTACACTGTTGGGACATCCATTGGCCTTCAGGGAGTGGGCTATGGGGCTCTGGTCACCTCAGCAATAGTTAGGGCTATGGCCTCCCTCAGCTCGGTGGCTGCTTTCATCTCAGCCTCTGCTCGGTTCTTGTTGAACTGACTGAAGTCATCCCACTGCTGAAGTGTGGTGGAGCTGCTGGCGGCAGGAAATAATGAGGTTTCTGGCTACAGCTGATGAGGGGAGGAAGAGAGAGTGATTGAAACATTTTTCTTACCCATTGGGAACACGTGTGGGGTTGACCTTCAGAGAGATGTTTGGGGACATGAGGTTGAGAGAGAGACAGCCTCTGTCGATCTCCAGTGTCTCCATTTTGCCCCGATGGTCAGAGTTGAGCTGCTGTCGGACTTCCTGCAGGAGGCTGGGGAAAGAAAAGCACCATGAGGAGCCAGCACTTAGGCCCCTGGATGTCACCCTCATTGTGCAGAGGAACATTAAGGAATGGGAAGATGGGATGGCTTCTCCCAGTGGAAGTCAGTGGAGCTGCTGCCGCAGCTGAGATGAAGATTATCACAGGTAAGGTTTCCCTAGGTGAAAATACAACACCCATGTGCTCACACGCACCTGTGGGATGCAGGTATTCTGCTACACTCTCACACACAAAGGTACTCAGGAGTGGTGGCAAGAGGGCTTCAACTAGCCGGGAGTGGTGGCACACGCCTGGAATCCCAGTACTCAGAAGGCTGAGGCAGGAGGATTGCCTTGAGTTCAGGGCTGGCCTGGGCTACATAGTGAGTTCAAGGTCAGCCTGAACTACGCTGGGAGACTCTCAAAAAAAAAACCAATAAAATTTGATCCCCGGTACCAAAGAAGTATAGCTTCAAGGTGCCTCCTTTTGGGCCAGGGATTTAGCTCAGTGGCACTGTGCCTGTCTCTCAAGGTCCTGAGTTCAATCCCTGGTACCAGAAAAAAAAAAGAGAGCTAGAGCTTTAGCTCTTATGCTTTTTTTTTTGGTACTGGGTATCGAACTCAGGACCTTGCACTTTCCAGGCAGGCGAAGCGCTGCTGAGTTACATCCCCAGCCCTGGTTTCTATGCTTCTAAGTCACAATGGCTGCTTAGAGCAGGGTCCTGTCTTCTGAGACCATGTCCAGGCAGTAGAACACTTAGTAGTTTCCACCATGAGCACGGAAGGGGCAGAAACAAGGAAGCCATTTATGCATTACCCACAAAACCTGGGTTCCACATTCAAGACACAAAGCCTTCAAGTGCATGTGAACATGCATGTGACTGTCTCCGCCTCACCAGAGCTGCTCAAAGGCCTGGCTAATCTTCTGTTGCAAGGCCTTCTTGCTGGCCTCAATGACCTCCACCTCTTTGTGCAGCTCATTCTCCACAGGGTCCTGTACTACATCAATGTCTCGGCGACTCTCCCGCAAGGTCAGGCACTCGATGGCCACATCGAGAGGCAGGTTTTTGGCCTGCAGGTTTTGCTCTGCTGAATCCTTCATCTAGAAAACAGAGGGACCAGGGGACTGGTGAACCCATACACTGGGAGGTCGCTTTTAACCCTGCTTTAGTGGCAAGGCCCATGAGTGACCCAATGGCCATGCCATCCATGCCCCTAAACTTTTTCCCAGACCCAGAAGTGGGCAAAAGGGAGGTCTTCACAGCAGTGTTCTGGCCCCAGCCCTTGCTCCCTGCCTGTGTCAGGGCATCAATCTCAACATCTAGGTCAGTGAGACACTTGTCCAGCCTCTCCTTCCATCGGTTGACAGTAGCAATCCTCTCTGCCAGTCGAGTCCTATTGTCATGTTCATCCCAAATGGTCTGGAAGAGACAGAGACAGATAAAGAGGGTGTCTGTGATTGAGGGCTGCCCCTTGGCCCACCAAGGGGGCGCTGACCCTCAACCTTGTTGTTGGTCTCGTTGCGAAGGACCCGGGCCTCCTGGCGGATTTGATTGGCAGCATCTCGCTGCCGCTCCGCGTTAGTGGACAACAGGCAGCTGTTGGTGTGCCAGTCCAGCAGCCGGAAGCGCTGACTCGGCTTGACACTCAGCGTGGCCATGGTGCAGGGGCAAAGGCCAGAAACCCTGAGGCCTGTTTCCAGATACCACCTATGGAGGGAAAGCAACATGCAACGGGCCTTTCAGTGGGCTGTCTCCTGGCTTAAATACCCTCTCCAAGGGCCTTCCCCTGTCCACTGTGCTCTGAGCCCCTTCCTGCAGGAAGCCTGTTGGGCTAAAGTTCCCGCTGAACTCAACTTTGTGTGAGGCATTAGCTAGGTTTCTTCCTCCTGTCCATGAAGCCCAGCACAGAGCCCTGAAGCCTGCAGGTCCTGGAGTAGAGTAGGTAAAAAGGGAGAAGGAGTCCCTCAGGGTGTGTATGTGTGTGTGTAGTGCCAAGTGGCCTGTGCGTGGCTGGCAGGGAAAACAGCCCTTAATCCAGTTCCCACCCCGATTTCCAGCACCAAAGTTCTTGAGCTTTCTTCCCTTCTTCCCTTAGCTTCGGGCCAGGTCTCTGGGGGACCCAAGGGACTGAGCCCTGTTCTCTCAGTAGGTGGGGAAGAGCTCTGCCTTCCCTCTGCTTTGGGCTCTGGGTTGTAGGAGCAGGGCCAGGTGTTCGTGCCCAGTTGGGAGATGAGGTCGGAGTCAGTGGCCGGCCGCACCTCTCCCCTGCGCAGGAACCCCATTTTGGGTTTCAGTCAGTCCCCGGTCCTGGCGCGGAGGCAGGAGGGCGGGCCTCAGTGTGCACCCTCCGCCCCCAGCTGTCTGGCCCTCTCACCTCCTTTCCCTGCTTCCCGCAGCGACCCCCCTCACCTAGCGCCTCCGTTGTTTGGCCTCCGGTTGCTAGGCAACCCCCCCCCCGCTGTTACCGGCCCTAGCTTGGCAACCGCGGAGGTGCGTCCCCACTGTCTCAGGGCCGCCGGGGAACTCACGAGCTGAACGTGTTCCCCCGACCCGTCCGCTCTGC
>NW_004624764.1:19062806-19073293 GCF_000247695.1 Heterocephalus glaber | reverse complement strand
AACCAATAACAAATGCTGGCAGGGCTATGGGGAAAGAGGAACCCTGCTCCACTGCTGGTGGGAGTGTAGACTGGTGGAACCACTGTGGAAATCAGTATGGAGATACCTCAAAGAACTAGGCCTAGAGGTCCCATTCGATCCAGCTATTCCTAGCCCTTTTCTTATTTTTTACTTTCAGACAGGGTCTCACTAAGTCTTTAATTGTCCAGGCTGGGCTTGACCTTGTGAAAGGAAAATATTTCAATACAGAAAATAGAAGAGGGCTGGGGATTTAGCTCAGTGGCGCTATGGCTGCCTCAAAAGGGAAAGGTCCTGAGTTTGATCCCTAGTACTGGGAAAAAAAAAAAAGAATAAACAAACAAGCAAATACAAGAAAAGTGTTGTTCTATAGACACATTGAGACCTTTACAGACTGTAGAAACTATAGAAGCAACAAAAGTAACAACACAGGAAAACAAACAACTTTCTTCTTCAGAGAAAAACTGAAGGTTTTGATCTCTTTCATGATATTTTACCAAATATTGCAAAATGATCATATCCTTTCCTGGGATTGACAGAGTAACCTAATTAATTTCCTAAAAGCATCTGCAGTGTATGCAGATATCATCAGTCAAGAGGAGTTTGTTAAATGATCAGACAGCTGAAACATGAAAACCATGTTCCAGTAAACATGGAAATCAAATCAAGCAAACATCAAGATGTGTGTTCCTTACCACCTAAAAACAAAACAAAACAAACAAAACCCCACCTTGGAGTTTTACCTTAGGGCCACATTTCTGATGGTTCAGTGTTGTGCCCTCAGCACCTTTTTTTCCAAAGCAAGTTTCAAGCATTAGTACTCTGAGCTCTAATGTAATTAGCAATTTGATATAGACAGGGAGCAGAATGGAAGATCGACAAATAGGAGGTAGGGAGGTCTTTTTCAAATGGATTGGGGAACAACAGATAGACAGGGAAGGAAGGGAAAGGGGTGGGAAAAAAAAGAAAATAGAGTTTTTGCAAAGGGGAAGGGGACCAAAAGTTGAAAGGAGGAGGGAGGACGGGCAGGGGTAGGAGACTGAAAAAAAAAGGAATTAAGATGTATTATGTGCATGCACCTACTCCCCAGGATGATAAATGTAGTCATTATGTACTGCAAACATGTACTAATTAAAAACTTTTAGAAATTGGCAGTTTGTTCTGTCCATCCCAGCACTTATTCTTTTTTTTTTTTTTGAGATAAGATTTCACTAAGTTGCCCAGCCTGGCCTCAAACTCTTGGCGCTCCTGCCTCAGCCTCCCAAGTCTGGGACTAGAGGTTGGTGCCACCATGCCCAGCTCTGCAGGACAGCTTCCCAGTGTCTCCCAAGGCGGCCATAAGGGTATGCAGATGGAGTACTGAGGCTGCCAGTCCTCTCATTTTTCAAGAGAAGACAAAACCTGGATTTTTATGTGAGATCTTCCAGTTTTTAAAGTAACAAATTAAAAACAAATATTTTGAACACCAAAGATCATTTGCAGACTGAAATTGGCCTGCTACCTTGAGTTTTTTTAAAAAATCTAATCACTTCAATTATAAAACTAAGAGAAATGGTACACACCTGGAATTATATAGTTATGAGAGTTGAGAGCTGGTTTCTAAAATCTTAGTCTCATGTTTTAATGTAATTACTGGCCACTAGAGAAACGCAAATTAAAACAACACTGAGATTCCATCTTACTCTAGAAAGAATGGTTATCAACAAGAAATCAGATAATAACAAATGCTGGCAAGGCTGTGAGGAAAAAGGAACCCTTCTATATTGTTGGTGAGAGGGTAAACTAGTAGAACCACTATGGAAATCGGTATGGAGTTTCCTCAAAAAACTAAAATTAAAAATTCCATTTGACCCAGCTATTCCCATTCTATGTATCTTCTTGAAAGTTAAAGATATCATATTTCAGTGATCCATGCATACTGATGTTTATAGCATCACAACTCATAATAGCTAAATCTTGGAAGCAGCCTCTGTCCATCAACAAATGAATGGATAAAGAAAATGTGGTATTTATACATACTGGAGTATTACTCTGCTGTAAAGGATAAGTTTCAGTCATTTGTAGGAAAATGCACCTTGAAATCATAAGTTGAGTGAAATAAATCAGACACACAAGATAAATAACACATGGTTTCTCTTGTATGAGAATCCCAAAGTATAAATAAAGAGCAAAATAAAAGACAGGTAATAGGAAACAGGAAGACAGATGTTTTGTAAGTGGGAAGGGGACCAAGAGATAGAGAGAGGGGGGTAGAGGGAAGGGGACATAAAAAGAACTAAGATGTGTCATGTACCAACTATCCACATAGGATGTAATCATTATGCATCACAAACATGTACTAATAAAAATGAAAATAAACATGGTTTGATATTAAGCAGATTTTCTTCCTTATTGGCCTTTTTCAAGTAATACTGTGAGAACATCAAGTAACTTTTGTAGCTGTGAAAATCATGGTATTTAAGCTTTATGATTTTTTTTTTGGTATTGGGGATTGAACTCGGGCCCTTGTGGTTGGGCAGCAGGCGGTGAAACCACTTAGCTAAATCCCCGGCCCTTTATGATGTTCTTGAAGGCAATATATTTGTAAAAAACATAATGGCACCATTTTTCCAACATGTGCTTACCTTATGTCTGTGTCATATTCCGGTAATTTTTATAATATTTCAAACTACAGTATTTCATTATTGTATCTTAAGGGTGATCAGTGATCTTTGATGGTACTATTGTAACTGTTTTGGGGAACCATGAACTCACATCCATGTAAGCTGGTAAACTTAATAAATGTTACGTATATTCTGTTTTTAAAAAAAAACCATAAAGGGCTGGGGGTTTAGCTCAGTGCTTCCAGCGCCTACCTCACAAGTGCAAGGTCCCGAGTTTGATCCCCAGTACCAAAAAACCCCACAAAAACCCCCCATAAAAACTAAAGCTCGGTGTGGTGGTGCATGCTTATAATCCCAGCACTTGGGAGGCTGAGGCTGGAGGGTTGCCGTAAATTCAAGGCCAGCCTGGACTACATAGCAAGACCCGTCTCAAAACCCAAAAGAAAAATAAGTGACAATTAATAAAAATATTTTGAACACAAAACAAAAATCATTTGCAGACTGAAATTGGCTTGCCAACTTGGTTTTTCCTTTTTTTTGAGACAGGGTCTTGCTATGTAGTTCAGGCTATCTTTGAACTATGTAGCCCAGGCTGGCCTCGAATTTGTGATGATCCTTCTGCCTCCTCAGCCTCCCAAGTGCTGGGATTACAGGGGTGCTCTACCACAACTGGCCAGTTTGAGATATTTTTAGTCCAGTAATTTTAATTATAAAGAGAAGTGATACATACCTGGAATTACAGTTATGACAGTTGAGAGCTTGTTTCCAAAATCTTAAGTCTAATGTTTTCTTACATATAATACCTCTTAACATCTGTGCTGTGTATCCACTTCTGGGCCTCTGAGGATTCTTCCAGTTCATTTTTTTTTTCCCTAGGGGGAGAGGGAATTGAACCCAGTCCTTTGTAACTGAGCCCCAGCCTGCCCTACCCCTTTTGAGGCAGGGTATCTCTATGTGATCCGGTCTGGCTTTGAACTACGTAGCCTAGGCTGGCCTGAACTTGTGATGATCTTCGTGCCTCAGCCTGTGTGCTGAGATTACAACATGGGCCAACGTGCCTGGCTATTACCTTAATTATTATTATTTTTGAGACAGGGTCTCACTATATAGCTCAGGGTGGCCTTGAACTCACTATGGAGCCCAAGTTGGCCTCAAACTCGTGGCAATCCTCCTGCCTCAATTATCTTATTTTATATTGGAGGATATTGAAAAGCATCAAGGAACCTGCCCAGAGTGTCATGTAGTCAAAGTCTGAACCAGGTCTTCACGACTAAAGCCTAATTCTTTCTACTGTATCACTAGTGGTTTCCTCAGTGAAGTTGGAAAAGCTATAATGATAACCACACAAGAGAATGTTTGGAGCAAAGGTTTCCATTTTATTGCAGTTATTAGTGGAAATTACACTTTAAACTGAAGCTAAGCAACAATAAAACCATTAACTTTTCTTGAATCAAGGATTAAAAACAAATACAACATAGAACCTTTCCAATATGCAGAATGGCAGAAAAAAGAGTGGTTCCATCACAGCACATCTTAGTGACAGTTTGGCTCAGAGAGAATCATGACCATTTAACATAAAATATTACACATGGATGAACTTTAAAAAACTAGTTTCCTTAAGCTTCCCAATCTCACCCACAAAGATTTTATAGTAATTTTTTTGAGGGGAAAGATAGTTTAAACTCAAGGTAGAAAATTTACTAACAAATTTTACTGAAAATAAGCATTTTGTTCAAAAACTTTATTTGCTTTCTGCTTATCATGATTACATATAATTTTTAAGAAATTAAAAAACAAAATTCAAAGCCTAGGCCCCAAGTACACAGTGATAGAATTCAGTATTTGGTGCTTCTTGTGATACGATTACATATACATCATAGACTTGCTCTCCCATCCACTTCCCACCAGAGTTCCAATTTCTCTTAATAAAATGTGACAAGTTTCATGTCATTCCGTATCTTATCTGGTCCTGTAGGATATTACAGACTGACTCCTTTGTCTTAACTGATGAGACTTACAGATAAACATTCTGAAATTCTACTGTAGTAAATTGTTCTTACTTATGAAAAGCCAACAAAAAGATATAAGGCTAGGCCAGGCACAAAACAGAGCTATGACAGGTAGGGAAGATGGGGAAAAAGTTTGACAGTCCCAACATTTTGCCTTGGTATCAGTAGAAATATTTAGCAAGAACAGTTAATGTGGAAAAAGAGTGGAGAAAGAGGTTACTCTGATTTTATGTAATAATTTGGTTTCAAAACATACTGTTATTACCCCCAAAAATAGTTCACATCTGTAATATAAATAGGCACACACGGTCAAGATGATTAAAAGGTAAAATTTAAAAGGCTATTTGTCCATCTGTTGGACATTTTGCAGGTGGCTGTACCCTCCCCACATCTCCTGTATTTATATTTTACTCTTCAGAAAAGCCCCTTTAAAAAGAATATGTTATTTCTTCTTCCATTCCTTAGGGTTTTTAAAAAAGAAGCAGTTATCTAAAGTGGAAGAAGCTGGTAATGCTTTGGGGTGTGCATCTGTGTGTGGACTATGTAATAATGTTTTCTAGAGTGAGTGATCAGATTACAATGGAATAGTCACACTGCAATTTCAGTCTCCCAAACACTAAAGAAACAACACATTATTTTTTCTATATAAACTTAATACAGTGTTATATTTATATATACACATACACCACTGCTTCCCAGTCTATGAATGCATCCATATACATACTAGTCTACACAAATGATCTTTATTTACAACATATAATACTTTTATGGGTCCATAACTGGAGAGACATTAAAGCTACACACTACAGCAAAAAGTGTTTAAACTGTATTCCTGATATATCAGTGTTAGCTACCTCACTGCACAAGATGGAGTTTTTGTTCATTTTTTAAGCATGAATCTCTAACTTTTCATCAGTACTTGACACTCTTATTGTCTATAAAAATAATCACAATATACCACCTTTGTTAGCAATGAGTTGGGAAAGCCCAACTGCCTGCAATAAGGAAGGTCAGCATCTACAGAGATAAGAATAATGCTGAATGCATCCATACCCTGTGTACCTAAATTACATCATTTTTCTTAGGAGATGGCTTAATTTTTTTCAGTGCTGGGGATTGAACCCTGGGCCTTGTACATAGTAGTGAAGTTCTCTACCATTGAGCTACACCTGTAGCATCCTTTTTTCTTTAAAGCAAACAAAAAACACAAACTGTTGCAAAAAGGAAGTACTTATATCTGTGGCAATGTGGCCTTTGTAATCTTCTAGAAACAGAGCCCCCTCTCCCCACAGCAAGTACATAAATCTGTTGAAATGTAAGGCCCTGACCAAAAGATTAGTGGGTCAGACCTCTTATACCACCTGCAGGTACTCAGAAATTAACAGAAAGAAAAACTTTTCCTATATTTTAACTTTACAGATATATGATGATTAGAATTTTAAAAGTAAAGCTAAGTCCAATTCTGCAAATTGATTAATGAAATAAACACACTTTCTTTCTTAAAATCAACTCTACTTCAAAGAACTAGGTACCAAAGATCTGCCAAGAAACAAAGGGATAGCTGTCTGGTTGTATAACAGCCTCTGAGGCCAACACATAGTAACAGTGCCTGAAGACAACAGGACAAGTTAGTATCTGATGCTTTCACCACAGTAACTCAAAATACAATTGCAGCTACCATAGCACCACTATATGGAGTTTAGTTCTTGAAAAGTTACCCTCTTGCTACAGATTATTAAAAAAAAAAAAATCAGTCCATATGCTGGATCTCTGGCAGGGAAGACAAAGAACAGGACACATTTGTAAGGGAACATCATCACACTATAAGGCCCAATGATTCACATATACTTGCTTTATGAAACCATTTACAGTGACTGAAGACGCTTTCATAGACTCCAGGTGGAAAGCAACACTTCATGCCATACCACTGTTATCCTGAACTTCTGATAGCTTTTCCTTTGGAGAACTCTAGTGCTTTCACAAGCATCTTATTCTCACAATAATCTAGCGAGGTAGGCGAGGGCAATTATTATCACTTCTACTTATAAGGGGAGAGAGGCACAGAGAAATGAAGGAAATTGCTTAAGGACAAAGAGCAAATCAGCGATAGAGCCAGTCTCCCAAGTTTCTGGCTCATGTTCAGGAACTCGTTCTACTCTCAAAGGCATAAGACCTCAGTAGTTCTTTTTTTCAGTTGTGATCATTTTTAAAAAGTTCTTGCATTTGAAAACTTTGTAGGTCTTCTCCCTCACATCTCAGGAAGGATATAAGCTAGGATATGAGTTAAAAGTTTCTCGTGTAGAATTTTGTATACGCCAAGAAATCAGATATCAGATATAGCTATAAAACTGAAGTCAGAATACATATATAAATTAACAGGAAAGAATAATCTAAGTGTTAATTCATTCAATATACTTTTTATATGTAAGAAGTCATGTGTCAGAATAAAAGAAACTTTTAAAAGTATAAACCAGGGTGGGATTTATTAAAATTATAAGGTACATAAAATCTACTTAAGAATACAGGGATCTGCCAGGTGTAGTGGTACATGCCTGTAATCCCAGCACTCAGGACGCTGAGGCAGGAGGACTGCCACAAGTTCAAGGCCAGCCTGAACTACAGAATGAGACCCTGTCTTTAAAAAAAAAAAAAAAAAAGATTACAGGGATCTGTGTTGCAGAAGGCTGAAATATTACTTTCAGGAATAATTTTGGGCATGGTGGCACATCCCTATGATCCTAGTACTCAAGGGGCTGGGGATTTAGCTCACTGGTTCCGCTGCCTGCCTCGAAAGTAGAAGGACCCGAGTTCAATCCCCGGTACCAAAAAAACCTCAAAAAACCAACTTACAATCTTTTGGGCCGGGGATTTAGCTCAGTGGGTCTGCTGCCTGCCTCACAAGCTCAAGGTCCCGAGTTCAATCCCCAGTACCAAAAAAAAAAAAGAGCACCTAGCATACAAGAGGATCACCACCGCCACCTGCCTTGTAAGTTTGATCCCTGGTACCAAAAAAAAAGAAAAAGAGAATCACAAGTTGGAGGCCAGCCTGGGCTACACAGAGTTCATGGCTAGCCTAGATTACATAGAGAACCTATTTCAAAAAAACAAAACAGATGAACAAAAAATTTTGTAGCTCAATGGAACAGCACTTGCTTAGCACAGCCTAGCATATGTGAGACCATGGATTTGATTCCCTCATGTGCCCCCCACCAAAAAAAAAATTCTCCAAGAACAATGACATCACTTTGCTATAATACATTACAACCTGGATATATATTTCATTCAAATGATCACTCTATAGCTAGCAAAACATTCTATGGCTAGAGATAATATCTGCAGCATTAACACTTTCAATCTGAATTTTCACTTAAATGAATTAAGACTTCATCTGCATTAAAGTTACATGCTGATGATTCTCATTCTGTCTCTTGGTTTTGGCCCTTTTATTTTTATTTTTATTTTTTTGGGTACCGGGGATCAAACTCGGGTCCTTGTGCTTACGAGGCAAGCGGCGGAACTACTGAGCTAAATCCCTGGCTGGCCCTTTTATTTTTAACTGCATTTGTCTATATGAGAGAAATGAAGGACTTTGATTCATAAATGGTATAAAATACTATCACAAAAGAATGGTGGCACTTAATTAAAAAATAGTATGTCAAAGGAAACAAATTTTAGAACACAAATGTCAAAAATGTGCTAAAATAGTCTCAATTGCTAACTTTTGGCATATGATCGATCCTTCTTGCCCAAATATTTTAGACTGTTATTTACCTACAGTTGAATGCTATAAAGCTGCCTCTAAATCCTTCCCTCTTGTTTTTTTTCTTTCTTTCTTTTGGTACCAGGGATCGAACTTGGGACCTTGCACTTTTGAGGCAGGCAGTGGAAGCACTGAGCTAAATTCCGCCCCCACCTCTTTCTTAAGGAGGGAAAGGGTGGGCTAAGAAGTAAGAAAGCACCTGGAATATTGAGACTTCTGTATAGGAAGAAACTATTAGATCTCAGTGCTTGATGTTCCTGTTTTTTTGTTTTGTTTTCTATTTGGGGTGCTGGGGATCAAACTTAGGGCCTTCTGTGTGGTAAGCATATGCTCTACCACTGAGTTATCCCTCTGTCCCAAGTTCTTGGCTTTTGAATTTGAAAAGGACACATGCACATCTGCAAGGTCACCATTAATATGAGATCATTACCTGTCTGTGAAACAGGGAGATAACTGCAATTAATTACTATCAGAGATCAGCTCTGTTGCTACTAAAACTAAAGTTTCCTCTTGTTAGTTCCCTGGGACCAAGTTGTATCCATTAACCAGGTGGAACTGTCTATGCCAAAATTCCTTCTTCATTATAATCTACCAGTGTTTCCTCAAATCCTTCACCAAAAATGTTTTGTTTCTAGTAGACTGGCTCATCTGAAAAGGCTTAGTTTGTTTTCTAAGAAAGGAGAAAACTGGAAAAGCTGTTAATAGCAATGTCATGGTTCTATTTAAGGATAAATAATTCATTGACTTTTTTTTTGGTGGTATTGGGGATGAACCCAGGGTCTCAAGCAGGCTAGGCAAGTTCTCTACCACTCAGCCACATCCAGCCCTTTTTTGTTTTATTCTGATAGCATCTCACTAGGTTGCTCAGGGTAGCCTTGAATTTAGGATCCTTCTGCCTCACCCTCCTGAGTAACTGGGATTACAGATCTGTACCACTATGCCCCATTAATTTTAAAAATTATAATTCAGAAGCAACTTGTAAGACTTCTTTAATTTGCTGAGAATAGAAAACAGCTCTGGATCTAGGACAACCATTAACACAGGTATAGATTACAGAGGCACTCTGCTTGGGTCTCTTCAATAGGTTCACATAGCAACAATAGCTACTATGTGGTTGTGAGAAATGGGGAAGTAATAAACAACTGTAAGGTTTCTGTCCAAGGATCATAGCAAAGAAACCTTAATCCCATTTCCTTCTCACTATATACTCTCATAATCCTACTAGCCTATTCCTTTATTTATTTTTGCTTGCGAGGCAGGCACGGGAACCACTGACCTAAATCCTCGGCTAAATGCAAAGTTCTGATGATCAACTTTTCCACCTGTTTTCTAATCATAGGTCTGTTCATGATGAGTTCTCTTTTTGGAATAACCTATAACTTACTGCACAATTATTTCTTTTTGAAGAGGTGGACTATAAATATAAACAAGCTACCCAATACTTCACTATGTTAATGTATTACTGATGCCAGGTATCTGGATTTGTGGAGCCAATCAGTTAAAACTCTATGTGGTAGGTTCTCATGAGCTTTCAGAAGGAACAAAGAAATCACAGGTCCCTAGGCAGGATTAAAAATAGTGGTTTTGCCACGTGTGGTGGTGTATGCCTGTAATCCAGTTACTCAGGTGGCAGAAGAATCACAAGTTTGGAGGCCAGCCTGGGCAATTTAGTGAGACAATGTCTCAAAATAAAGTAAAAAAAGTCTGGGGATATAGCTTAGAGTACTTATCTAGCATGGGTTCAATCCCCAGCACTGCAATAAAAAGCTGGTCTACAAGAATTATACGCAGTTAACCTAGGCAATGTTGAAATGAATAATGAATAGAACAAAGTTATAGCACAATAAGTATCCTTTTAAAAGGGGACATACACTTGTAGCAAAAATATCTGTTGAAACTATCTAGGTTTTACTTAGTAGTAGTAAATTCCTATAACCAGAGAATCAACCTTCATAAATACTTGATGTAGAGGTAAAGAAAGTTAACTCAGAACAGTATATTATAAAGCAAATTATGTAACTGAAAAATATGCAAAGAGAAATGATATGGCTAATGTCTATACAGTCATGCTGATTCATTTTAAACTGTAAAATTTTA
>NW_004624764.1:19049328-19060534 GCF_000247695.1 Heterocephalus glaber | reverse complement strand
AAAAAAAAAAAAAAAAGTTTCCCATTTAAAATTATTTGAAACTTTCTCATTTCCCCCTTCTCAGTGGAAGAACAGAATTAAGTACAGTAAAATGCTACATATTTAACCTCAATAATTTGGAATTTAGAAACTCAAGAGAATGAGGTAATTACCTGTGTGTGTGTGTGCGCGTGTGTGTGTGTGTGTATGTGTGGTGGTAAGGACTGAACTCAGGGTCTTGTACATGCTAGACAAGTCCTCTACCACTGAGCTACACCCCCAGCCCAAAAGCTAACTTTTAATTTCTAACTGAAAAAAAAATTCCATAGTGAGAAAACTCATAGTATAAAAATACAATGAAAATATTTTATCTTAAGGAAATATACTTTTTCATGCACTTTTACCAAAAAAATTAATGTGCTAATACAAATAATCTTGATAATCACTAGGAAACTGGAGTGACTATATAGGCTTGAAATTAATATTCTATAATCATACTTTTTCACTGTCTCCTAATTAGCTTACATTCATAAATTATTACTAGTTAAAAGGTTTTGGTTTTTTTTGGTACTGGGGATTGAACTTGGGTCCTTGCGCTTTCGAGGCAGGTGCCGGAACCACTGAGCTAAATCCCCAGCCCATCAGTTAAAAGTTTAATGAGCTAAAATACTCTACTCAAGAGTTTGAATCGTTAAAAGTATGCTAGGAAAAGTTCAGGGTAGCAAATCTTTCATATAATGAAGGGAGAAATCCTATTTCAAAGTCAGTTATCAATGACTTCTGGATCATTTATTTCTTTTCCTGGCCCATAAAAATGTTATAACCCTAATGCTGAACAGTGTAGTAAAGTTAAAAAAGAAATGTAATATTTATTTAACAATTTCCCCCAAAACTCCAATCAGGTAAAATAAATCCAACGTATTAGTGTTAGTTTGGTACTGAAGGAATAAAAGATTCAACTTATAGAAAAGCCCCACCTCCCCTCTGTATATAGAAATCTGTCTGCAGACTGTCTTTAATGCCCACTATATAAACAATATTAAATATTCTAAGGTAGAAAATAGTATTAATAGTTTATTGGTAAAAATCCATACTCTAGTATTTTATGGAATTAATAGCTTGTTTGGTATATTAACATACCATCTTAATTTTTGCTAATATTACAAAGAAAGAGGAAAAGCTAGAAATATCTATAAAAATAAAATACCTTAAAACATCTAAGCAAAATATAAAAGTTGCACACAAATTGCCAATAAATATAAACATCACAATAGAAAAATTAATCTAAAAAAATAAACTCAATTGCTATCAAGACATTATAAAAATGAAAAAATTTAATGTGCATGTTTATTTGCAAATAGACACAGTACACACCAAACAATCACTATAGTTTTACTACCATTACATAATGCAGCATACAAGGTTACTGAGGTGTGGTGTTTTTGCTTTAGTCTATTTATTTTCTGGAGTAATGCTCACCAAACTCACAAAAGCAAGAACTGGTTAAGTGATCATTTACTGATGTTTACTGCTACCTATTACAGGGGAAATTGCTTTCTGGTAGGTAACTGTGTTTCTACTAAGCATGAATGGTTCTATTTTTTTTCTTTTGTTTATCTTCTCCAAAGGCAAAAATTGCATATTCTCTCTCAGTGCCATGGAATGAATCTGGGCCTTGAACATGCTAAGCATGAACTCTACCACTGAGGCATATCCCCAGTCCTATATTCTATTTCTTTTCATTCATTTTATTGGTACATTTTAGGTACACAATATGCTGACATTCATTATTGGGAATTTGTACCTTTACATAATATATCTTGGTCCTATATTCTATTTTTAATTAGCTGATGCCCTTTTAAATGTATTGTTGTCATTTTTCATGGTTCTCTCACCACAGAAAAAGAAATTATCATTTAAAACATTCTTTAATGTCTAAAAAGAGAAAATTGCCCTAAAAATAAAAGATATAATTATTTGTGTTCTCTTGTAACTCAATGAAGATTTAGTTCTCCTTTTATTAGAACTCTTGGTTACTAAAGACTAATTAGAAAAGTTTAGGCCTGGGGCAATCTGTGCTTAAAAAACAAAACAAAGCAACAACAACAAAAAACAATTCCTGGCAAGGTACTTTCCCTTGGGATATCTGCTACTACTAGCAATTATCTTGTTAAAAAGTTAAGTAGACTATGGCCTTTATACACTACTTTATAGATTATCTTGAACTCAGCAGAGAATAAAAAGGTTTAACTGTCAAAAATTTTTGTTTTCAGGGCTGGGAATATAGCTCAGTGGTAGATTGCCTGTCTAGTATAAACAAGGCCTTGGGTTCAATCCCCAGAACAGAAAAAAAATTGTTTTCAAATTTACAAAATAAATGTGGTGAGCGTTTACCTGGGTTCTTTACTACATAAAAGCTTTCATTGGTTCCCTTGACCAGATTCAAGCCAACAAATAACATTATATGAAACTGTCATACTCTTGAAATTCTAAAATAATTTATCTTTAAAATTTTTAGCCTCATGCTATTTGAAAAATAAAAAATCTACAGCACCATCTTCTGAAAAGGCACTTTCTAAGAACCACCTTGCTTTTAAAAATGTTTTAAAAATTTAATTCAGAGTCTATCCTGAAAAAAATCTTTGCTTTACTGAAACCCTAACATAGAATATGAGATCAGATTTTGGTTACTTCAGACATCAGTTTTAAAAAGGATGGGAACCCAATGGCTGGATCGATGCTTTGTTACTTGACAGGGTTTTTCATCTCAACCCTCCATATTAAATTTTTTATCTTTAATTCAAATTAAAATCTTTAACTTTCATACTTTAAGAACAAAAGATTCTTTTTTTGGGGGGGGTACCGGGGATTGAACTTGTGACCTTGTGCTTGCAAGGCAGGCACCGGAACCACTGAGCTAAATCCCCGGCCCAAAAGATTCTTGATATTTAGTCAACAATGTAAAAATCTAGAGCACTATTTTTTTTTTTTGGTACCAGGGATCGAACTCGAGACCTTGCACTTGCAAGGCAGGTGGCGGCACCACTGAGCTAAATCCCTGGCCCTAGAGCACTATTTTTGATGGGTAAAGTAAAACAAATTTAAACTAGCTGTGGCTATTAGCACAAGCCTTGATCATTAAAAAAATTATGCAGACATAAAAATTATAAGATTAAATGTACCATTTTTAAAGTAGGAAAAAAGTAACAATATTTTCCTTTTTATATGAAACGTAGACATATAGTTATATCTATTATATATGTATGTTTATACATATACATACACACATAAATATTTCCCCTCTCGACTCCAGGACTCAGCTTTGGCTTTCTTTTAATCACTCATGGCATCCTTTCTGTCACTGTCATTGAAGAATGTTCTTAGTATAAGCAGAAATGTAAAATGTTTTTGGAGAAAATTCTTTCTGATTTCTGTACTGATTCTTACATATTTATTCTTGGGTTATTTTTTGACCTCTAGACTCACGAAAATGCTTTCTTTATATGATCAAATGCAAGGGAAACAGGAAAACATTCCCTACATCAGGGTTATACTGCTACTCAGGAAGGCCTTATGTGATATCAGTCTCCAAACTACTATTACTGAAGTTTTAAAACATCCACAGATTTTCAAAAAAGACTTTTATTTCAAATGGGTAAAAAAACCAAAATAAAGATACTGGACTGACTGATATCTTTTTACAGCTTGATGAACACATGAAACGTAATTTAAGTAGCAAGAAACTGTTAAGGGTAGTCTTTCTCTCCAACAGGAGAAAATCTAAGAGGATGAGTTAAGGAAACATTTAACTAAGGTTTAATGATACTGAATGAAAGTTATGCAGAGTTGTCCATTTAACTTGGCAAAACATTACCATCAATTTTGAAGTAGGAAGACTACAAAACAGTCTATCCATGTTCAGGTAAATTTTCTAAAAACCATTCCTTTGGCAAAGTGATGCAAACCTCTGAAAAGAGTTATCATGTTTTTTGGACAACAGTCTCTAATTCTGGACTTCTGACCTAATCCTGGCTGAGTGCTCACCCTCTCCTCTGACAGAGATCATTTGCCAGCTCTTTCTACTGAATGGCAGCTTAGCTTTTGTTTCCCTAGACACATCTTTTTTTTTTTTTTCCCCCTAGACATATCTTAAGTCTTGCCATAACTCTAAGTCTATTGAGTCTGTCTCCCTAAGATCCATTAGAGAAGACACAAGTTAATCTTAGGCTGAGGTGGGTCACAGAGAACCTAGCTTGGAAAACTAGTCCTGGTCTTTAGAAGGCTGGCTGTCCCTGTTGAATTTATACTGATGGTCTTCCAAAACACCCAGGAAATTCCTACCAGAATCTTTCTAGAATTTCTTCTAGGAAGAGAAGTAAATTAATAGATTATAAACAGGACTGTTTGCATAGGCTAGTTTTTCTAAGAAACTTGTTAAGGGTAATTATTAAAAAGAAAGGGGGAAAAGAAAGAAAGGGCATTTGTATTTCTGTGAAAATGTGCCAAACACCAGTACTGAGAAGGCCAAGGAACCCCCCCCCTTTTTTTCTGGTACTGGGGATCAAACTCAGGACGTTGCACTTGCGAGGTAGGCATGGCACCGCTGAATTAATCCCAGGCCCAACGAATCCTTTCTTAAATTGTAAAAGTAAGAAATTTACATTTCTAAAACAAGGATATTCTGATATTAAATTGAAACCAAAATGATATTACCCTTTATCACTTTAGTATTTCATGTCTTCACTCTGATTTAGAAAAACAATAAAAAGGGTCTAAACACTAGCCTTGAATCCTGTTCATCTCATTATTGTTTAGTGCAGTAATTATCAAATTCTACTTAAATAAATATAGCAGCTATGGTACTATAAATGTATGGTCCTCAATGCCAGTAACTTGATACTGTAATACAATGACATATATTAGCACTTTACACAGACATATTTACCATGAAGAATACACATTAAACTCCCAACTCTTTTTTTTTACAGCTCTGGGGATGAAACTCAGGGCCTCACACATACTAGGTAAATGTTGTGTGAAACTCTCAACTCTCTCAACTCTTCTTCATATGAAAATCAATTTTACCAGTTGCTGGGATGGATTTTTTTTGGGGGGGTACCAGGGATCAAACTCAGGTCCTTGCACTTGCGGGGCAGGTGGTGGAATGACTGAGCTAAATCTTCGGCCCTGGGATGGATATTTTAAAGAAAACTGGAGACCAAATTTAGTATTCATCATACAGTTAGGGAGAGCAAGGGTAGGTGTAGAAAGGTCTCTGAGTTTCATGATGCTTAAATAAAAAACAAAATAACAACACCAACCTTTTTTTAAAAAATAAAGATCAGGAATTCTGCTCAGAAGTACAAAAACAATTAGAACAAATTTCAGGAAGTATTTGCCATCTAGCCTTTTATCTTAAAATTCTAAGCAAGAGGTTTCTTACAATTAGAATTTGGTATACCAACTTGTCAGCAAGCAAAGTAGAACTATCTTCCAAGTTAATCAATCATAAACTAGCAATTCTGAATAGTGTAAGAGCACTTTACAAAAAAGAAATCACTCACCAGGTAAAGTTTGTATTTTAGAAAAAATTATTTTTCCTTTTTAAAATGCCTGTCCAAATAGATTTAAATTAAGGGCTTTATATGTGTGAGACTGAGTGACTGGAAACAGGTAAAACAGTAACTAGGTACATGGCATCCACAGTTGCTCCCTAAAGTTTCCCACATGAATTTGTGCAGTTACGATAGACAACCGAAGGTGTTTTTATACTGAGCAAGCAGATATCAATCAAGATTTTACCATCTACGCCATACTGCTTTCTTCTCTTGCCCATGTTCCCGACCATGTTCAGTGAAACTTCAATGTAAAAAAAACAAACATAGCTGGCTACAGTGGTATGTCCCTATATAGTACCAGCCACTGGGGAGGCTGAGGTGGGAGGATTGCTTGAGCCCAGGAGTTTGAAACCATTCTGGGCAATAAGTCCCTGTACCAAAAAACAAAACAAAACAACCCCCCCCGCCCAACAAATAAAACAAAATATGTTTCAAAGGAATTTTTTTAGTGAGTGATGGGAGAAGGCTAGAAGAAAAAACGTATATATTGTACAAATATTATCTTATGTAAAGTGCTTTGAAACAGTGTTGTAAATTGCATTTCAGATACTTCAAAATAATAAACAGAGAAAATACAGTACTTTTTAAGTTTTCTGGCAAAGGGACAAAAGATGTCATGCCTGTTGGAGGACATGGGCTCAGATTTTAGGCTCAAAATACAGTAAATTGGCAATAATAGTATATTATAGGTAACAAAGAAACTAAAGATCTAAATCCATTAATTTTTAGGTACAGAAGGAATTCTGAAAGGCTAATAACAATGCCCACTGGAAACAACCTGTGGTATCTATACTCTGAACCAGTGTAAAATATCTCCCCCCAAAGAAAAACCAAAAGTAATCCCCAAAATGCAATTTTCATGAATTACAAAGTACCAAATTCCCCTGAACCCAATGTTACTGATGAGCCAGGTATTGACAACTTTATAGTATTTTTTAATATCCTAAAGTGAAATCCATAAAACAAAAGTTTTATAAAAAGTTTTCCTCACATTTCAGCGATTGAACTCATTTAAAATGTTCAAAGTCCTAATGTCCTTTGTCCCTATCACCTTCAGTTTGAAAAGCAAGTTCATTTGTGGTAAATCAGCAAAAAGACCTTTTAAAAATAAAATCCTGTATTTTCTGGATTCATTTTAGTAAATGAAATTGGGCACCTATCAGTATTATTCTTCAATAATTATCTACTTTTAAATAATTTAAAAACAAGTCTTAAACTGTTCACTGTCATTTCTTAAAGCAAATATTTCTAATATTCAAAGTCAGACTCACCTAAGCAATTTTACTTCATTTTCATTATGGTTTTTAAAAGACATGCATTATTTTAAGTTGAAAATTATGAAACTTCCTTCTGAAATTAAGGCTGTATTACTTTGCCATTTTAAAACAGTGGAGGTGCCTATTTCTCCTACTATCTGTTGTAATGGTGTCAAACAGACACTTTCCTTTAAAACTGCTTATTGCACTAAAAAATAGCAAAAACAAGTTGTAAGTTCTTAAAATAAACATGATTATATTTCTATAAAATATGTTGCCAATACAATTCTATAATTATTAAAGCACTATTCTAATAAATATAAAAGAAAAGGAAGCTATTTATTTCAAAACACATACATATATGTTTATATATACACACATACATATATATAAAAATATATATATGAAAATCACATTAAAGTATGAGAGGCAGCAAGTAAACTAGCAAAAACCAATCCCCCCATAAGCCTTTCTCTCTCCCCGCCCAATTTCAGAGGCCTCAACACTACAGCATTCTAATCTTTTAAAATATTTACCTTATGTATAACTTATAGAAACAGAAGGATTTAGAATACATATCATATATCAGACAGAAAGGGTTAGAACTTCTGACAAGGTTTTATATTTATAGCAGCTTCAACAGACTCACTAAAGAAAAAGAATAGTTTAGGTTGCTACTGTTTATGTACACATTGCACAAATGGCAAATATAAGTTCAGAGCAGGAGGAACACATAAAAAAGCAGTACCAAGAGGACTCAGAATTGTGTATGAAATAGCAGACAAAAGCAAGGTGTGCAAAATAAAAACAGAAATCTAGTTTGCCATGCTTCACATTCAAATGAGTCACATATATGAATATTTGAATGTCACTGGTAGCATTAGAAATAAAATGTAGATGATGAAGGCAGGGGAGGAAAAGAGAAATAAAGGTGGTAGTGAGCAGAGAAAAAAGAGAAAGAAAATTTCCCAATGGAATGAACCATAAAATATATACATAGATGCATATATATCTATTATCAATTTAGATTCAGATATATGTGCATATGAAGTATGCATGTATATATTTAAAAATACAGACTCCTTTTACAAGAATATATGAATGCACATTAATTTTTTGCACACATAATTGTGAACAATCATTTTGATTTTTTGTGTAGGCGTGTGTTTTTTAAACCATCATTTACTTTTGCTTTACTTTTTTTGCAAAGATAGTTGTGCTGCCAAGCAACTTGAGGTAAAGGCATTAAAAGGGTTAGACTATAAGAAGAGAAAACAAAACAACTGCGATACTTCCTATAGGAGACCGCACAAAAAGCAGCTGGCTGGTTTCATATTGCATAATGGTGCTGCATTTCTCGATGAAGTAAACAATCTTCCTGTGTCAACCTAAGGACCAGGCTCCCACACAGTGTTGGCTTCTGTATGGCTGGAGGCGTGTCTGCTCAGCTGACTACTGGAAACATACGTTGTATGTTGATTCATCTTTCAGTTCTTCCTCTTAGAGAACACACTTGGACTTGTTAAGCAAAGTACATTGTGCGTAAGGTATCTTGGTGAATCTGTACAGCCTTAGCAAGAGCTTGTGGATCTCGCCCATTGCTCTGTCCTGAAACGTGGCTTCCTTCAGCACTGTAAGAAGAGTGTCAATAAATACAAAAACAAACCACCTATTCTGATATAATAATTCTGAAGAATAGTACTCGTAGAAAATTTCAAAATTTTAAAAGAGAACGGTGTACTAAATTGTGTCCATTAACTAGCTTTACTACTGAACTCAGGGCCAATTTTATTTTACTTCATTCATTTCCATGGGATTAGTTAGAAGCAAGTCCAAGACATCATTTTATCTCTCTATATATTTTGCTTCTGGTATTACCAATAATCTCTCCCTTGGATTAATTTTGTAGATCAACTAAATTACTGTGTCATTCTATTACTATCAAGTCTAGACAGCATATTTTGATAAAATATCTTATTGTGGACAGTCAGTTCTATCATCACTTTTCATATGGCTCACTGACTGATAACTTGTGGAACTTTAATTCTAACTTTAATTCTTTATTGCAAACAGAGGGGCATATACTTACATGGAAGTACTCAGGAGAAATTTTGTACATAAATCAGAACACATCTGGATTTGGTTTGGAATATATTTTTTATGGTTCTATATTACCTGTCATGTTCTTTGTCCACGAGATGGTATCTGGCTCTGAATGCCACAAGATGAGCATAATATGCTGGTGCAGGTATAGAAACAGATCGTGTACAGCGTACGTAAGTGTGGCAGAGCTGGTAAGTGAGCAGTTGGAGTTCATCTGCAGTAAAGCAGTTATCATCCCATAAAACATGATAGTGTGAAGGACGGCTGGTACCCTATGGAGAAGGCAATGGCGTATTGCTGATTTCTAAACTTTTAAATAAATCTTCATCATAGAATAGCTTTGTATGTTAATTAGTAAAACCAATATAATTTTATAATCAATTAAAAATTTAATCGATTTGAAATATACATCCAAGTGAGAGAAAGAATTCAAACAGATGTTTGCACACCTATGTTTATAGTAGCACTATGCACAGTAACTCAAAAGTGGAAACACATCAAGTGCCTACCAATGGATGAATGGATACAAAATATAGTATAAAGGGCTCAAGATGTGGCTCAGTGGTAGAAAGGATGCTTAGCATATGTGAGGTACTGGGTTTGATCCCCAACACTACAAAAAACCCTTCAAAATCTGACATACATATAAACATATAGGCGGGGGGTTTAGCTCAGTGGTTCCAACATCTGACTTGCAAGTGCAAGGACCCGAGTTCAATCCTCGGTACCAAAAAAAACCCCACTTTGAATAAACACACAAATTGAAACACATACATACACACATACACACATACACACACACATACACACACACACACAGAGGAATATTGTTCAACCTGAAAAGGAAGAAAATTCATTATGCTAAATGAAATAAACCAGTCTCAAAAGGGCAAACAGTGTATGATTCACATATATGTGGTACCTAGAATGGTCAAAGCCACAGAGACAGAATGTAAAATGACAGGGGGTTAAGGGAAGAGAGCATGAGGAGTTGGTGTTTAATAGTATAATGTGTCAGGGAAGATGAAAAACTTCTGGAGATAGATGGCGGTATGGTTGTACAACAATGTGAATAAACCTAAGGCCACAGAACTGCAGAAAATGGTAAATTTAGGAATATGTGTGTGGGTGTGTATACATTTTTGAGGGGATAGCCAGGCATGGTGGTACATGCATGTAATCCCAGTGCTCAGGAGGCTGAGGCAGGAGGATTGCTGCAAGTGTAAGGCAAGCCTGGGCTACATAGTGAGTTCAAGGTCAGCTTGAACTGCACAGTGAGCCCTGCCTCAAAAAAAAAAACCAAATCAAACAAACAACAAAATATATTTTTTCAGGGGAGGAATTGGGGGTTGTACCCAGGGCCTCTGTATGGAACTATATCTTCAGCCCCTTTTATTTTTGTTTTGAGACATGGTCTCGGCAAGTTTGCAAGTTGCTATGCTGGGCTCAAATTTTTGAGCCTCAGCCTCCCAGAGGCTAAATTACAGGTGTGCACACCACATCTGGTCTATGTATATTTTTTAACATACACAAGCCATTCAGTTGAGCAGTATGTGCCAGTTCTATGTTAGTTTAGTTACTATGAATTCAAAGAGAAAAAGAGTTTCTTGTCTTTTGGAAAATAACTTAGTAGAGGAGACAGATCATCTATAATAAAGTATTAAGGTACAGTAATACTTTAGCCGATATATAGGTCTATATGAGAATTCCAAAGAAAGTAATCGTGGGGGCAAGCATGGGGTACTTCATCAAGGTGGGAATTTGGTCTTTTTAAGGTGAGGTGAGGTGAGGTGACGACAGAATAAATAGCCTTACAAAAAGCATGGTAGGGCATGATCTCTCATGGCGTATTTGGGGACTAGCTAATAGATTACTATGAGCAGAGCAGGGCATAAGGGAAAAAAGGTGAAGGTGAAAAGAAAGTTTGGAATTTGACTAAATGACAAACTTAGAAATTTGAAATTTCACTGATAAGTGTCAGGAAAAGCACCACATAGTTAGGAAAGCACTGGATAGTTAGGTAAATTTTTAGGAATGAGGCGTTCGGGTTTTACAAAAATAACATCAGAATTCCAGGGATGCAAGGATGGTTCAACATTTGTAAATCAATAAATGTACTACACTGTATTAACAGGGTCAAGGACAAAAACCATATGATCATCTCAATAGATGCAGAAAGGCATTTGACAAAATCCAACACCCACTCATGATAAAAACCCTACAGAAAATTGGAATAGAAGGTCTTTATCT
>NW_004624764.1:18970426-19047568 GCF_000247695.1 Heterocephalus glaber | reverse complement strand
CATAAAGAATGAGAAACTAGACATTTATAGCGAAATCAATGCATATTGAGGCCATACTCCTAAGTGAACTAAATAGGACACACATATGTAAATACCAAATAGTTTCTCTAGTGTGAGAAACAAAGTGTAAATAAGGATTAAAATGATTAAAACGAATAACTGATAATTTGAAATAGGAAAAAGTCCTAAGGTGTAGGGATGGTGGGAGGGGAAGGGGAAAGGAAAGAAGGGAAAGGAAAAATTATGAGAAAAGAAAAAAAATGGAAATGAAATCTATGTAAATAGGGAAGGTTGGAGGGGGTGAAGGGTGCACAGGTAATGGGGAAAAAAATAAGAACCAAGATACATCATGTACAGGTACAAGCAAATGATAAATGTAAACATATTGTATACCTAAAATGTACCAATAAAAGAATTTAAAAGAAAAAACAGTAACATCAGCAATATGGTAGAGAGATTAGATATAAGAAGAGCCTGAAAGCACAGACAGCAGATAGAAAGCTGCTGCATTTGTTTTTGGTAGAAACTAAGAAAATGGCAGTGGCCATGGAGAAAAGGAAAAAGACTAATAATACTTCAACAAGTATTTGTGAGTATTATTTGTCAGATGCTATGCAAGATTTTTGGGCTTGGCATACTTGTAATCTGAGCTACTCCTAAAACTGGGGCTGGAGTAACCCAAGTTCAAGGCTAGCCTGGGCCACTTCACTAGATCCTGTCTCAAAATAGGGTTGGGGTGGGGGCTAGGTATGTAGCTCAGTTCTTGCTGTGTTCAATACCTAGTACCACAGAAACAAAAATAAAGGATGATAACTTTTGAATATTCACTATGCCATGCCACACACGTTTCAATGATGAGAGACATATAATCATAAATAAAACCATCAGAAATTGGGCTACAAAGAGAATTAAAATATAGGATAGTATGGAAGGCTGTGTCTATAGATATTTTAGTCTAGGTAATCAGGCAATGCTTTTCTGATGAGACATAGGAGTGAATTCTGAATGATGAGGAAGAGAGGTCAGGGGGATGAGCTTCTTAGGCATAGGGAAGGGGCAGGGCAAAAGTTCTAACTACAGTATACGGAATTCATTCAATTCTCTCCATTTGCCATTCTAGCCCCAAACATCAACATCTTTTGCCTGGACTATGGTCACAAACTCCTAACTAATATTTCCACTACCATTAGTACTCCTCAGTACAGTCTGTACTTTAGTAGAGTGAATCAAAGACAAAACAAAGCAAAACAAACCATTAAACATCTATGTTATTGTCCAGCCTTTAATGGCTTACTACTGCACTCAGAACAAAATCCAAATCCTTAACTTTGTCCAACAAAGCCTACACGATCCAGCCCAGTCTACCTCTAATCCACTCACATGCTACAGTAACAGCCTCCATTTGATTCCTTCAATGGATATTTTTCCACCAGAAGGGTCTATACATATACTTCTGACAGGAATTCTCTTCCCTGTTCTTGGTTTGGTTAATTCCTATTACTCCTCAAGATCTTAACTTAAAGGTCATTCCTCAGGGAAGCTTTTTGTGGTTTCCCAAAGTAAATCAGGTACCCACTAAAATCTCCTCTTCTATTCTTTGGCTTTTTAAAAATTGTACTTTCCCCAATTTGTAAAAATGTATTTGTGAGATTATTCACTTAATGCCTCTTCCAATAAACTAAAAGGAAAGGATGCTGTTTATTTGTTCATTCTCTGTGCCCAGGATAAATGCACACCTCTTAGGAAGTATAATAAATATCTGATAACTGAGGAGCCATTATCTGTTGACCTGTTGGACTTTACAGATGGGAAGGCTCAATCAGAACCACCACCCCCGTTCCCCACCCCTACTCCACAGAAGAAATGATTGATTTTTAAAATTTTAGACAGTAAAAACCAAGACTGTTTTTTTTTGGGGGGTCGGTACCGGGGATCGAATTCAGGTCCTTGTGCTTGAGAGGCAGGCGCGGTGCCACTGAGCTAAATCCCTGGCCCCATAAATCTCAGATTAGTTTAAATAAAGCTGGGAAGATACATAAAAGCAGTCTTTAGTTCCTGTGAACTAGAATTGGTGTCCCAACGGAAAACTGTTCCCTAAGGTTTCTAGTTAAATATATTAAATATTCCTGTCTTGAAGGTTCATAATGACCATCTGCATATTAATAACCCCAAAAGTTCTAGAATTAAAAAACCTATTAAATAAAAAACAAACAAAAACCCAGTATTTATTTTTTGGGGGGTGGTAATTTCTTTTAAAAATTTTTATTTTTAAAAAACCCAGTACAGTATTTCTAAAACTTACTTGAACAAAAATCTTTTTTTCTTCTCTGTGGTGTTTATTTAAAAGCTAGAAGAGTAGTTAATATAGAGGACAGAGGTTTGGCTCAGCAGCACCAGCGCCTGCCTGGCAAGCTCAAGGTCCTGAGTTCAATCCCGTTACATCAAAAAAAAAAAAAAAGAAAGTGTAGTTAATATAGGGGGGAAGACTAGGTTAAAACATATACTACTCCGGTGACACACACTGTATCCCTGAGAGGTATTAAATTTGTTTTTTGCTAATTGATGTTAGTAAAACATCAACTGATATTAAACTCAGCCTAAAAATAGAGAAGATTGACTGTAAGAGGAACAGATACAAGAACATGGATACATGAGTGGGAGAATGTTAGGGTTTGGATCAAGAATGTCTCCCAATAGACTCATGTGTTCAAAGATGGGACTTCTGGAAGGTGACTGGATCATGGGGCACTATATTCACTGGTGGATTAATCCATTGATGAGTTCATAGCTGAATGTGCAGTTAAGAGATAGAACATGGCTGGAAGAGGTGGCTCACTGGGCACATAACCTGGAAGGGTATATTCTTATCCCTATTCCTGTCCTCTCTCTGGCTCTGTCTTAGTTACTTCTTCATTGCTGGAACAAAATACTTGACACTCAAGGCAGGGTGACATGGTAGAGAGACATCACAAAGGAGAAACAGTTCATGGCAGGGCAGGCAGAAAAAAAGCAGCAAGTGCCAAGTAGCAGCAGCAGCAAGCCTCCCTTTCCTTTTTATTCCATGGAGGCTACAAGCCTCTGGGTGTTACCACCCACACCCAGGGTGGGCCTTCCCATTATCCACACCCAGAACTATGATAAACTAATTAGTGGATTAATTCCGTATCACATATGGAATGTGAACAATAGTATCACACACATCCTTGATCCAGCTATATGTGAAGAGCCCCACCTATGAGCACATGAGGCTTTGGGGGAACATCTGGATACAAGTCATAACAGGCTCTTTCTTCCTTGCTCTCACTCTGCTTCCTGGCTGCCACGGATTGAACAGCTTTTCTATACTATGTTCTTTCACCATGCCATTTCTGCCTTGGAGCCAGGTGACCATGGTCTGTGCCCTCTGAAACTGTGAGCCAAAATAAACCTTTTCTTCTTTAAGTTGTATATGTCAGATCCTATCTGGTCCAAGAGAAGGAAAAGTGACTAATACAAGCCAAGATTCTCAATGTAGGTTAATGTATGTCAGAAATAAAAAGCTGTAAGACACAGCTGTGGCACATGCCTATAATCCTAGCACTTGGGAGGCTGAGGCAGGAGGACTGCCATGAGTTCAAGGACATCCTGGGCTACATAATGAGTTCAAGACCAGCCTGGACTACACAGTGAGACCCTGCCTCAAAAAAAAAAAAACAACAAAAAACCCAAAGCTGTACAGTAAGGCATATCTTGAAATTTTTATATATATATATATTTTTTGTACCAGGGATTGAACTCAGGACCTTGTGCTTGCAAGGCAGGTGGCGGAACCACTGAGCTAAATCCCTGGCCCTTGAAATTTCTATTTTAATGAATAGCAAGTAACTTAAAATAGTTTTGGGCTATATTCTCTCAGCGCTTCCGGGAACGTGGGGTTTATTTTCTGCTGCTGAAACACTTGGGAAGCATTGAATTAAAGGTTATGTTCTACCAAGTAAAGTGAACAAATTAAAAGATTTTTTTTTTGGTACCGGGGATTGAACTCAGGGCCTTGTGCTTGCAAGGCAGGCGAGGTGCCACTGAGCTAAATCTTCAGCCCTTAAAAGATTTTTTTAAAACAAAAAAGACAAAATCATTTAACTGAAACTTAAAGCAGTAATTCTACAATCAAATGTTCTTACTCAATATCTACTAGTAAATATTGAAGTTTCTGGGCCGGGGATTTAGCTCAGCGGTTTCACTGCCTGCTGCGCAAGCGCAAGGACCTGAGTTCAATCCCCAGTACCAAAGAAAAAAAAAAAAAAATTAAAGTTTCTATGAAATATATTCACCAAAAAAGACATATATCAAAGGAATAATGAGGTACTTTAAAATTGTTTGAAGTTTTGGGTTAAATTAAGTGCCCATAATAGGGATATACATTTTATTAAGCTAATTATATTCTGGTACTTTCATAAAAATAAGCCTCTTTTTTTGAGACAAGGTCTCACTACGTGGCCCAGTCTGGCCTCAACCCATGGTAATGCTTCTGCTCCAGTTCTGGGATTATAGGTGGGTTCCACCACACTCCCCAAGCCTCTTTCAAAGTAAAGGAAAGGAATACATTTATTTCCTGAAAATTTAATCTGATTTCACGTGGAGACAGCTTGGAATGTAGATAAGATATTTCTTTTTCCTTCTGCTGAGATTTTAAAATTACACATAAGAATTGAAATTTTGAATTAAAACATTTTACCCAAGATGTAGGCTTACCTGTATTCCAGCATGGCTACAAAGGTAAAAATCAAACTCATATGGGTGCGTAATGTCCGTATCAACTGTTGTTCCAGCTGGTATATTGCCACTTCTTCCAACCTAGATTTTTTTTGGTCAAAGTTTAAACAAGACAAAGGTTAAAAAAAAAGAAAAAGCATCTGAAAGCACTTTTAAAAATGTATAAATACGTAGGCTTATCATGTTTCATTACTTTCAGCTTGAAATATTAAGTCGCCAATAAGAGCAACTTTTACAGGTCCTTGTTCCTTTTTTTCTCCCTGTTTGCAGTGCTAAGACTTGAACCCAGGACCTCATGCATGCTAAGCCTATGTTGTATCACTGACTTTTATCCTCAGCCCCTAGGTTCCTGTTCCTATACTGCTGAAAGTAAGTGCTGATAAACCAGCATTATTAGCCTCTGCTACTGCTTAGCTCGTAGCTGATTCCAATATGAATGGAAGACAATAAAAAATATATTTTTTTTGAGATAAGGTCTTAGTATGTAGTTTAGGCTGGGTTTGAACTCTTTTTTTTGGTACAGGGGATCCAACTCGCGTCCTTGTGCTTGGTCCTTGTGCTTTCGCGTCCTTGTGCTTCTGCAGCAGCGGCAGAACCACTGAGCTAAATCCCTGGCCCCATGGCCTTGAACTCTTTATGGAGTTCAATCTGGCCTCAAACTTGTGGCATCCTCCTGTCTCAGCCACCCACAGTGCTGGGATCATAGGTGTGCGGCACCACACCCAGCATTAAATTTTTTTAAAAAATTAACTGTAAGTGCTCCAATTTATGGTACCTGTACATAGTAGGTACTCTTGAAATTATAACCTATGAAAATTAACATTTTCCTTAGAGAACACTATATATTTAGAGATATCAACAATAGTTACCATTTGAGAACCATTTTATTACTCAGGCACTTTAAATTCAGTATTTTTAAATCCTGATAATCCTTCAAGTTAGGTGTTATCATTTAGGGTGACTAAGGTTTAGGAATGCAAAATTTGCTCAAAAACACACAATAAAACTAGCATTAAAATGAGAAATGACTGGGCTGGGGATTTAGTTCAGTGGCACTGTGCCTGCCTTGCAAGCGCAAGGTCCTGAGTTCCATCCCTGGTACAGGAAAAAAAAAAAAAGACTAACAGTTTCAGTGTCCTGTGAGAAACTAGACACCATGATTTTCTCTGAGTAGCTATGACATGACTGAAATACCTTATAATGAAAAGCTCTTAATAAAACACTTTAAAATGCGTATTATACTAATCTCCATGCTATTTATCACCAATACATCTAAAATCATTAACTGTAAGTCTAACTTTACCCCTAGAAAATCAGAAACTATTTTACTGACTCAGGCATTATTTCTGCCATGTAAGGGACTGCTATCAGGGAGCAGCTTGAATTACTGTTTTTTGTTTTGTTTTTTGGACCGGGGATTGAACTCGGGTCCTTGCGCTTGTGAGGCAGTTGGCAGAACCACTGAGCTAAATCCCTGGCCCCTTGAATTACTGTTATATGGACCAACCAGTTAGCCTTTATAATGTAAAGAAAATAGTTCCTAATCTACTTAATTATGCCCTTTCTTTCCAGTACTGGGGATTCAATATAAGGTCTCTGCACTGAGCTGTATCACCAGCCCTTTGTATTTCTTATTTTGAGATAGGGCCTTGTTAAATTGCTAAGCTGCCCGGGCTGGGTTTAAATTTTTATCCTGCCTCTGCCTCCCAAAATGCTAAGATTATAGATGTGCACCATCATGCTCAGCTTTCCTAGGCTTAAAAAACATTTACCTCTAATAAATTAGCAACATATATAAAAAGGTATATTCTAAAATGCCTGAATCTGTATCACTGCTCCAGCAATTTCTAATTGTATGATTTAGGTAATTGTATTTTACTTCTTTGTATCCCTGTTTCCTCAACAGTAATTATCTCCCATCTATCTATCTACCTGCCCGTCTTATTATTATTATTTTCAGTACTGAGATTGAATACAAAGTCTTTGCACTAAATTATATTTCCAGTTCTTTTAAAATTTTGAACAGGGTCTTCATAAGTCATTAAGTTTCGCAGTGTTCAAACTTGATTCTTCTACTCAAGCTTCTCAGAGTGCTGGGATCACAGGTGTGCACCACCAAGCCTGGCTAATTTTAGTATTATTTAGAGCGAAGGTGAAACAAAAAGCAAATAAATGAATGAGTATTCATAATCTAATTTAGGTCACAGATATGGAATTAGGTTATTAGATACAGAAATGCAATTTGGGATCAAAGACCTTTAAAAAGATGAAGGCCATAATAAAATGATTACTACTGCTATTAGAGAAGTGATATAACACAATGATTAAGAGCACTCTGGAGCCAGATTGTCTCGATTTGAGTGCTATTACTACGATTACCAGCTTCGTAATTTTAGGAAGTTATTTAATCTCTAGGTGCCACAGTTTCATCATGTGCAAAATGGGAATAGTGAAAACAATAATAAGTGTCTAACAGTGCTTGTGAGGATTAAATCAGTTAAATTTATTAAAAACGCTTAGGCTGGAGATAGGGCTCAGTGGTAGAGTGCTGGGCCAGCATATGCAAGGCCCAGGGTTTAATCCCCGGCACCGGGGGAAATAAAAAGTTCAGAACAATGTTTATTTGCTATTATTATTTCTTCCCTATTATCACGACCATTACCACCACCTTACAACTCCCTAATTTCTACTGTGCACTCAGTAGAGTGCACCACACACTGTTCTAAATGTATCACATTTTTAACTCTCTATTTTTAAGATAAATGTTAATATTATACACCTTTGTTGAGAAGGAAACAAGCACAAAGATGATAATGTGCTTGTCAATAGTAAGTACATATTATACATACCCAAGACTTCCTTTTCTTGTGTGTGTGGTATTAGGGATTGAATCAAAGGCCTTTGGATTGAGCTACAACTCCAAACATTTTATATTCTGAGATAGGGTCTTTCTAAATTGCCCAGGCTGGGCTGGAAATTGTCAAAATTGTGATCCTTCTCCCTCAGCCTCCCAGGATGCTGGGATTATAGGGGTATTCTTTTCCACTGAATTCCTTTCCCTGGGGTATAATGACACTTCCTACCTCAGATATCTCTTGGTCCAAGGTTTACAGGATGGGGATAGAGATCAAGGTATTGGAAGTGACAGCAAGACTGCTACTGGCATACACTGCACACAGTAAAGATGCATTTCTCTAGGCATGTACACTTCCCTTTCTAATTATAAAAATACATATTTGCACTATAAAATACAAAAAAAATTCTATTAATTTTAAAGGAAACACTGTTTGAAAGTTAGCTTATATTACCTCTACTTTAAAAAAAACCTAATTTTTACAAGATATTTTAAAAAGAAGCAGGCAGGGACATAGTTTAGTGGCACAGAACTAGCATATATGAGGCCTTGGATTTGATCCCTAGCACCACAAAAAAAAAAAAAAAGAAAATGTACCTTTTTACCTACACATTTAAGATAGATATTTATATAAAGACCCATTTTTAAATTATGAGTTTCTCACAACAAATAGAAAATGAAATGGTATTCTGAAATTTGGAGCATTACCAAAAATTTTAGAAAGTTAAGCAATAATACCTATTTTGATTTTTTTTTTTTTTTTTTTGTACTGGGGATTGAACTCGGGTCCTTGTGCTTGTGCAGCAGGTGGCGAAACTACTGAGCTAAATCCCTGGCGCACCCCCCCCCCTTTTTTTAAAAGATAGGGTCTACTTTTTTTTTTTTTTAATAGGGTCTCACTGTGTATTCCAGGCTGGTCCTGAACTCACTGTGTAGCCCAAGCTGGCCTTAAAACCACAGTGATCTTGCCTCAGCCTTCCAAATGCAAGGATTACAGATGTGCACTATAATGCCCGGTCTATTCTGATACTTTTATACTTATAATGTACTCACTGAAATCTACTACTGTACTTTAGAGACCCTGGTGTTGGCAGAAGGCCCTTGGGAAGTGGTCTATGAACTATGTTGGATAAGCTTAACTTATAACAGTAGTATAACAGATATAAGATTACCCTTTCTGTTCTATCAGCACAAAATAATCGAGTGTGATGCCTCTTCTGAACCACAATGTAGGTTATTCCAGGTTGATAGTCTTTCTCCAAACTGATGCAGGCTTCTCGAATTGCTAGCAGTTCATAATATAATACCTAGAGAAGATGCAATGCAAAGATTTAATTTAGTGAGCTATTCTCTTCTACATAATTACCTAAGATAATGATTTAGTTTTAGGATTTCTTTTTTTTTGGTACCAGGGATTGGACTCGGGACCTTGTGCTAGTGAAGCAGATGGCGGAACCACTGAGCTAAATCCCCAGCCCAGTTTTAGGATTTCTTAATCTCATCACTTTATACCTAAATATACTTCTTTATTCCATTTAAACTATTAGCAAGAGCAATCAATGTTTACACATTTATAGTGAAAAAGTTTTTTTTGTGGCACTGGAGCTTCCACCCTCCCCTCCCTTTTTGTTTTTTCTTTTGAGACAAGGTTTTGTTATGTAGTTCAGACTGGCTTTGAACTCACTATGTAGCCCAGGTAGGCCTCAAACTCATGGTGATCCTCCTGCTTCTGACTCCCAAGTGCTGGGATTAGAGGTGTGCGCCACCACTCCCAGCCTCCAGTCCTTTTTGTCTTTTATCTTGAGACAGAGTTTTGTTAAATTGCCCAGGTTGGGCTTGCACCTGCAATCTTCCTGCCTCTTCTTCCCAGTGTTGGATTACAAGTATGTGCCACTACTCACAGCCCATAGTGAAAATTTTAAAAGATAAAACCTACTAAAGCATCAAATTTTGACTTTAGGAACTCTCAAGGCTTTCAACTTGAAATGACATTTTATATTATAAGCGAAGTTTCTGATTTAACCATCGTCTGAGAAGATCTCAAGCAACCAACCTGTCTGAACTGTCCCTCTGAAACACCGTCCCGATAAAAGATGATACGAGTAGGTTTGAACCGAGTTGACTTATAAAATTGAATGAGAAGTTCCCGGACCATGGAGGCCAAGTCCTGTATGATCTCTTGTCGAGGTCTCTGAACTCTGACTGTGGCACAGTATCTGCTTGGGTGAGCATCCATACTACCTACAACCTAGGTTAGAAAAAATAAAAATAGAATTAAGATAATCAGAACTATATGGATTTCACTTACATTTGTATTTTATTGTAACCATACTATTTATCAACATTTACTTTGAACATAATAAAAAATAGATAATCCCCAGTGAAGAAAAGAATAAGATCCAGTATAGCAACAAAACCTATTTTCTTATAAGTAGGCTGCACTTTACATTTAACAATTAAATTTTTTTTAACAATTAGATTTTAATTGTTATTGGCAGACCTAAAGATTAGTCCTAGAAAAAAACAAGGCAAAAAGACATGCATAAAAAGAATTAAAGGAAATAAGTTTGAAAAGGGATTGATTCAAAATACTGATTTCCTTTCATATCTCTTGCACTTTAACAACCCTTAAGAATTCATCATGATTTCAGCACTGTTACGTTTCATAAATTTTAAACCCAAGCGTTTCTCTCTTACTACAAAGGCCTATCTATACTCAACATCCTGACTCTATATTCAGTCTTATTGCGTGATGGTTGTGTTCTCTACTTGGGTCTTCAGAGAAGTTAATCTTGGTTTTCAAACTGGCTATTTTAATTTTGTTTTTGTGTCTTATTTAATATTATTACATGTTTGACGCAAAGGAAACCTCAAAGCATGAACTTGTAACATTCTGGTCACTGCCTCAGCTGGTCACTCTGCCTTTATACCCTTTTTCTTCCATGATAGTCTGTATCACAGCCATGCTTTAAAATAGAACTTCAATCATTTTATTTCCTTGAATGATATATCATTATTAAAGAATAAATTTATACAAACTTACTATCCCCACAGTCTTCTATACTGCATCCCAATTCCCTGAATGTCTCAACATTTCTAAAACATCACAGGTTCTTACAATCTAAATTGTAAGTTATCTTGCTATAATGTTTGTTCCTATTATACTATGTGACATTTAATACTTACATCTGTTTCTCACACCAGTCTCTTAAGTTCTTGGGAATTGAAGCCATAGAATAAAGAATCAATTGATAAATTCTATTTATAAGGCTTCTGATAACCACAAAATAAAGTGGATATTTGGTAGAAACAGATTTAACAGAAAAATTACTATTGTAGGTCCTACCATTATAGAATATATGTAAAACTTAGCAAATCCAGGGCAATTTCTTTTGATTCAAACCAGTGATTTGAATTTACCATTTTCATCTTTTCTAGGAACATTTTTATGACTATCAGAGATAGCTTAAAACTCTCTAGAACATTTCTATGTCTAAAATTTCTATTTTATTTGAAATAAGTCATGGACAAGATTAAAATACAAATTGAGCCTGGGATTTAGCTCAGTGGTTTCACTGCCTGCTGTGTAAGCACAAGGATCAGAGTTTGATCCCTGGCACCAAAAAAAACCAAAACCAAAAACAAACTGATACAATTTATTAGTAGTTAAAAACAAATTTTCTTCACTAATAAAAATAGCTTTGCCTGGGCTGGGGATTTAGCTCAGTGGTTCTGGCACCTGCTTCACAAGCACAAGGTCCCTAGTTCAATCCCCGGTACCAAAAAAAAGAAAGAAAAAGAAAAGAAAAATAGCTTTGCCTGGGCATAATCTCAGTACTATGGGAGGCTGAGGCAGGAGGAATTGAAAGTTTGAGCTTAGCCTGGGCAGCTTAATGACTCTGCAAGACCCTGTCTCAAAAACAAAAACCAAAAAACTAGGGATGTAGCTCAATCCCAATTCCTAGTGATATTAAAAAAAAAAGCTTTGAGATCTTTAATATCAATTACCATTTTCAATGACAAATAAGATTTATCAGACTTTTAAAATTTAAAATGTAGGTAAAGAAAATAAGAACCAAGATAAATCATGTAAATGTACACGATCCCAATGATGAGTGTAACTGTATTTTATACCTAAAATGTACCAATAAACTTAATGAAAAAAAAAAAAGTAGGTAAAGATTATTATAATAGATGATAGAAAAATATACACAAAGTTTTACAATTTAAATTCTGAAGTTTATCATGTATGTCTAAAATATGCTGATCTTTTCAAAATGGTTGCATTATTATTATTTTTTTTTGCGGTACCAGGGATGATCAAACTCAGGACCTTGTGCAAGGCAGGTGCAGTACCACGGAGCTAAACCTCCGGTTCTGCTTTTGTTAAAATCAAGTGATTTTCAATATGGTAAAACAATATTGGGCTTTTTGAAGGTTAAAGGAAATACATTAATACTGACAAGGAAGGGCTGAAATTGTAGAGGTGGGCAAAGATATAACAGGCAAAAGTTAAAAGCAGGAGTGGCAGTGTTACAATAAACAATACTGGGACAAACTATTGGGTTAAGGTGGAAGATATTTTATATTAAAAATGTAATCTATCGAAGTTATACAAGATATACATGTAATGTATCTTTCTGTAACAAAGATAACATTAAAATGTATAAATAAGCTCTTTGTACTCAAAAACGTAACTGAAAATGTACAATCATAAATCACAGATCAAGTAAAAACATATGATATAGGAGATTTGAATTAATAAGCTTGCTTTTAATAGATATATATGGAACATGAATCCTCAAAACCAGAATGACTATTCTTTCAAAAATCCTAAAGAACATTTATGAAAGGTGATTACTAAAAAAATTAAAATTAAAAAAGTTGAAACCAAAATGTTGATATTGGTCTACGGGCCAGGGATTTAGCTCAGTGGTTTCATCGCCTGCTGCGCAAGCGCAAGGACCAGAGTTAGATCCCCTGGTACCAAAAAAAAAAAAATGTTGATATTGGTCTAAACTTTAGATAAAACTGCTTAATGACACTCACAGCAGCGATAGAAGGCTTCTTTCCATCACCAGCAGGAGGATGAGTGACATCTGCTCCCAAAAATATCACTGGTTGCTGGAACACAGAAGGTCTTAAACACATGTTAAAAAGGGTTAGATCATCCATTTCTTTGTTTCACACGAATGCAACACAACTGCAAGTCACTGACCGCACAAAGGAAGTCCTATGTAGACAGCTTCCCAGGCCTGTACTACTCACTGTTTTATCCTCTTAAATCAGTCAGTAAATAAAAGCTGTCACAACAGGTCTGTCCAGTGCCTTGCTGAGAGCAGTTTTTTAGTCTTAATAGTGGTGCTAGTGGTTGCAAAGGCCAACTGACGCTAGCGTTCCCTATAATAGGAACAAAATGATAAAAACTTCCTTATATTCCTCCACTTTATGTGTATGGTGCTAGGGACTGAACCCAGGGCTTCATGCATGCTACTCAAGTGTTCCACACTTGAACTATACCCACAGCCCCAGCCTATTTTTTAAAATCTACTTACATTTTATGCTGATGTAATTTCCCACAGAGAAAAAAGATCATTAAGCTTTATATTGGAAGGGATTGTGGGAGTCTACTGTTCTCCTCCTAGCCAAAAGTATAAATTTCAGCCATATATATTAAAGTAGCTCCTTTTTATTTTAAAATTACATCCTTTAAAATTTAAAGGGCTATTTCTTAGTTCTTGTTGATAAAATTCTATATCCATCTTATTTATTAATTTCATGTCATATATATGTGTGTGTGTGTGTGTGTGTGTGTGACAGGGAGCTAGAAGGTGGCATAAACTGAGTAAGAGCTTTTATGTCAAATACATGTACCTCAATTCTTGTTTTAAGGCTTATCTGTGGTATGTTCTAGTCAAGATACTTTTTTGGGGGCTGTACTGGGGACTGAACTCAGGAAGTGCTGAGTATAGCCCCAGCCCTCTTCCTCCTTCCAGTAGCAGGGATTGAATCCAGCACCTTGCTCTGAGCTACATCCCTAGCCCTGGTTTTAACTTTTTACTTTTGAGACAGGGTCTTGCTAAATTGCTAGTTGCTCAGGCTGGGTTTGAACTTGTGATCCTCCTGCTTTAGTTTCCCAAAGTGCTGGGATTACAGGCATATGCCACTACACTGGCTATACCTACCCTTTAAAAATTTTTTTTGCTGGGCATGGTAGCACATGACTGTAATCCAGCACTCATGAGGCTGGGGCAGGAAAGTTGCCTTGAGTTCTCCTGCCTCGGCTTCCCGTGTACCACCACACCCAGCACTAAAACAGGTCATACAGTAGTTAGATACAGACACAGGTACAAAAATGAAGATATTAAAAATACAGTAATGACTATTTTCATAAGTGAATAGCTTACCTTTGATGAGGTACAAGAATATTATTGATCCCTCCAAGTTTAACATTTATCTTTAGGCACAAGTTTGAGAGAGTTTGAGGAGATGTTTTTATTACATTCTTGACTTGAACACACTGGGTAGCCATACCCAAAAGTGTATCTCCTACACGTTTTACCTCTGCTAAAGAACAAATGCAAATACCTCTAGTCAGAAAAAAGAGCTGAAAATAAATTTACTTTCTAAAAATAAAGGTCTTCTGTATGACCCTTGAAACACATCATTGTATTACAGGACACCCAAAATTATACCAGTACTAAAGTAATGCTACTGAAATTTAAAGTACAAGGCTTTGAAAATTAGCTTAAGTATTTAGTGATAATTTTTTTAACCTTCATCATCATAAAAATAGTATAATCACAATAACTGAAAAACCATAAAGGTAAATATATATATAATCCTTTGTTATAATTTTATTGTGCTCTTTTTCCAGTAATTTTCTTATTTATTTGGCACTGGAGATTGAACCCAGGGCTTCACGCATGCTAGCCTAGCATTCTAGCACTGAGCTATGCTATGAGAAAGGATCTTGTGAAGTTGCCCAGGTTTATACCAGTGTGCCCAGCTCATTTATGTTATTTTAATGCACTTATACCATAGTCACAGATTATAATTACTTTCAATCCTGTTCTCCAGTCTTGATTTTAACAATGGAGAGACAGCTTTGCATGATGGCCCACACCTTAATACCAGAACTCTGGAAGGCTGAAAGAGGAGGATCACAAGTTTAAGCCCAGCTTGGGCAACTTAGTGAGTCCCTGTCTCAAAATAAAAAATAAAAAAAGACTGAAGATACAACTCAGTGTGAAGGCCCTGGATTCAATCCGCAATACTGAAAAAATAAATAAAAGTAGCAGAGGCATTATGGTGTATTATTATGTAAATAATAAAAGGCTCCTATTCTTTTCTTCTTCCATAAAGGAAATCTAAGTAACTCTTTGCTGTAAAGATTCCAGCATACATAACTTCTTTTATATAAAAACACAATGGAAAACACTTTATATGGTTCTCAATCTCAATATATATACAGTTACTATTTATAACAGCAGCAGTTATTTTGCTTTCAAGTGCCACAATATATCTAAATCAGTTATACACTGACATATGTTTAGGTTGTTCCAGATTTTTAGTATTTCAAATGATGCTATGAATACCAGGCATTATAATATTTACATTTATTTGCTAATTTAGTAGCATGATATGTTTCTTTTTATTGATTTGTAATTTGCTTTAACAACTGGACAAAGCAGACATTTTTCCATGTATTATTTTGATTTTCTTGAGAAACTTTGGTTTATATTCTTTTCTCATTATTTTGAGTGGAATATTTTTCCTTAGTTGAACCAGTCTATATGAATATTTTAACTAGTGTTTATTGTTTCCATTTGTTGTAAATATTTTCACATTCTATTAGTTTTAATTTTAGTACATTTGTGACACAAAAATTTAATTTTTTTCCCCCCATACCAGGGAACAAACTCAAGACCCTTGCGCTTGGCAGGTGTGGTGCCACTGAGCTAAATCCCCAGTCCAAAAATTTAGTTTTTATGCAGTCAAATTAATGATTTTCCTTTGTGATTTCTTCTATCATTTCTAAAATTAAATGCTTTTACTCCAGTAATTTGAAAGTTAGATTTTCTTCATTTTTTTTCATGATCCAATGATTGTTATTTAATTTATTAATCTCACAAAACTTTATAGTGGTATCTCGGATCAGTAACTCAATTCTCTCCATGATTCTGGTCGCAAACCGAACTGAATGAGAACTGAATCAAATTTCCCCTTAAGGTCAACATTGAATCTAACCACTGAACTTGATTCGGTTCTTGTCTCAGTTTGCAACCAGAATCGTGGAAGAATCAAGTTTGTGAACTGAGGAACCACTGTATTTTGTTTATAATCATTTATAAGGGTTAGGCATTCCAGTTTCATAAGTGATGAAACAAAAGCTTAGTATGGTTAAGTAATTCAGGTACATGACGCTGACAGTACAACTGGCAATAATCCAAAGATTTCACAGCATAGTCTAACTCCAGAGCCTTCTTTTGCCAGGGATGTGGCTCAGTGGTGCTGCCGTCTGCCTTGCAAGTCCAAGGTCCTGAGTTCAATTCCCAGTACCAAAAAAAAAAAAATTGAAATAATTCCTTGGCTGGGGATTTAGCTCAGTGGTTTTGCTGCCTGCCTCGCAAGCGCAAGGTCCCAAGTTCGATCCCTGGTACCAAAAAAAAAAAAAAAAACCGAACAAACCATATACCCAGAGCCTTTTTTTTTGAGAAGTTCTATGTTGCAGAGCCTGGTCTCAAACTCATGAATTCAAGTGATTCTCTTCCCTTGGTCTTCCAAGTGTCTAGGACTACTGATATTTGTCACCATGTCCATTTTAGCTACTGAAATTTTTTTTCAGGGTCTCTTTATGAACTGTTTACTAGTTTAAAATGATGAAAACGTGGTTTTAAAAAAATATAGTATAATATTTTTTGGTATTTGAAAGTTTTAGGACATAGAATCTTAAAACAAGTATCAAACACTTTTGGAAAAATGGGAGTTTTCTGGTATGTTTTTTGTGGTACTGGAGATTTAAGCCAGCCCTTATGAATACTGGGCAAGGACTCTACTACTGATGTGCCCTCCCGCTCCAACACTGAAAAATGTAGTTTTAAGATATCCTTACCATATACTGGCGTTTTCCCTGGCAGGATGACAATAATGAGCTGTAGCCCAGAATATGTATTCTTGAGATGCCGGAACATGGGTTCTACGCTATCTGCCCCCTGGGCATATTTGCAGAAACACGGCTGGCCCTGGATTGGCATCCCGGCATCCTTGGAAATCTTACGCAGCTGGTCTGTGAAACCCCTAGAAGGATAAATCTTTAGATATAAAAGCTTTATCTAGTCCTCAGGATGTAGCTCAGTTCTAGAGGGCTTGCTTAGCATGCATGAGACAATGGGTTTAATTCCTAGTTACTTCCAAAACAAAACAAAAAAAGCCAAACCCAAATCTTTATACAATCATCAATACAAAATAGTAAAGGAAAGGAATGAAGCATGAAACAAAAATCTATGTGCCATATATAAGTAGTTATCAGGTGACTGACACTAAGGACAATGTAGCCGACTAATCTGGAACGGCCCTTCTTTACTCTTGGAGGAATATATTTCAAGACCACTAAATGCCTGAAACCATTGGTAGTAATGAACCCTAGAATTGGATGCCTTTTCAGCAAAACTAGCACAACTACTTTTTTCTTCACAATTTCATAGCTAAAAAAGTCATTCTTGGGCCGGGGATTTAGCTCAGTGGTTCCGCCACCTGCCTCACAAGCACAAGGTCCCAAGTTCAATCCCTGGTACCAAAAAAAAAGAAGTTAGACTAAAAAAGTCATTCTTACAGTAGATCTTAGTAAACTTAAATAATTTTTTCTTTTGTTGAGAGTATCTACCTTTTAAATTAAAGGAAGTGCAATAAGGGTTCTTCTCTTTGGCATATTCAAATTGCCAACATAATTGGATGCATCATTAAGTGTAACAAGGCTTATTTCAGAGAGTGGTTTCCGTAGTGTAGTGGTTACCACATTTGCCTCACAAGGATTATTTGAACATAAGCACTACAATACCTTGACAGTTGATCTGCTAAGATAGATAGCTACTAAGATACTGCTAGGTGGGTATCACAAAGGACATGGGCACAATGGACAAGGGCATGATTCAAACCTCAGGCAGGTAGTAACTGGGGGGTGTAGAACAGTGCAAATTTTATCACACTATGCAGAATGCCAGATGATTTAAAACTTAGAAGTTGAATTATTTCTGGAATTTCCTATCTAACGTTTTTGAACTGCATTTCACCATTGGTTACTGAAATACGGAAAGGAAAACCATAAACGAGGGGGGGCACTAGTGTATTTTGAAAACTAAAACATACAATTATATAATATTTTGTTTTTATAAGGGGCATTAGGAATAGAGTATGCTGGTTAAGAGCTCAGCTCTAGAGTCAGCACGGAGAGTTTCAATCCCAGTTGTGCTTTCTAGCTATGAAATTTTATTTTTCAATTTTCTTGAGATAGGGTCATGATACATAGTTTAGGCTGGCTTTGAACTCTGATCCTCTGCCTCCAAAGTGCTGAGATTACAGGTATGTGTCACCGTATCTGAAATCTTAGGCAAGTATCTCCCCTCATTTATAAAATGATTGCTACCAATATAGGGTTGGTGTGAGGACTAAACAGTATATGAAAAGCATTTTTAGCACATTGCCTATGACCATGGTAAGAGCTTAATACGTTTTAGTTATTGTGTATTTTCTAATTTGATCCTGGCAAGATTCACATGAGAAAGGCAGGTCAGGTATTACTTTCATTTTATAAATCAGAAAAGTTTCAGGGACATTAAATATTAGTAAAGATTGAATGGTTAGATAAATGGTAGAGCCATAGCTAAGACCTACTGTAGAATTTCTACAGTATTACCTATCTTAGACTAGGATAGCTGGAAAGATTATTCCTCAAGAAGAGATAAAAAATTCGAAAACAAAATTTAGAAACAAATAAGGAAGGTATCATTTTAATGTATTTTTCTTTGCACTGATAAAAAATAAAAACTCATTTCATATTTAAAGAAATTTCTGTATTTTGCATAAACCAGTAATGATGGAGGGCTGAATAATCATTTCACTTACTCGAAAGCAAGTAAGGTCCTAAAAGTCAAGGAACTGAGTGATCACTGCTCAAAACTGATTCCCTCAGGACAGGTACAAATTTGTAGACATTCCCTTCTCTTTTTCCTTATTAGTATTTAGTTCAAGAAGTATAAAGTTGAATATCTTCAGTCAGCCTGAATAAAAGCCATAGGCCCAATGATACTGAGCTATGTGTTCACACCGTGAATAAATGTAAACTGAAGGAATAACTCTAAGCTTAAAAAACAATTAGGGCCTTTCAAGGTCAAATAAGATAACCATACCATTAAGCCATCCTTATGACCTTTTATTTGAAAGCAGGGGGATAAAAACTTTTGAACAAAATATAATAAAATGGGGGCCAGGAATTGAGCTCAGTGGTTTCGCTGCCTGCTGTGCAAGCACAAGGACCCGAGTTCAATCCCCGGTACCAAAAAAAAAAGAAAAGACCACAGACAGTCATTTATTACTTTTTTATTTTTAATATTTTTGGTACTAGGGATTGAACCCAGGGATGCTCTACCACTGAGCTACATCCCCAGCCCTTTTTATTTTTTATTTAGAGACAGAGTCTTGGTAAGTTGAACAGGTAGGATGTGAACTTGTGGCCTTCCTGTCTCAGCCTCCCTTAGTGTATGTGCCATCGTGACTAGCTAAGACATTCATTTAGAGATTTGATAGTAATTTTAAAAAAGAGTAAATGGAGTTAAACAGAACAAATATTTTTCACATGAAGGCAGCAAGGCAAATTCTGAATGGAACTGAGGTAAACTGATCTCCATATTATTCAATAACTTTCCCTAATGTATATACTTATATGAGCTATTAATAAAGAAGTAAATAAGAAAATTTCTTAAGAAAATTAGCTAGAGGGGCCGGGGATTTAGCTCAGTGGTTCCACTGCCTGTCTCGCAAGTGCAAGGACACAAGTTTAATGCCTGGTACCAAAAAAAAAAAGAAAAAGAAAATTAGCTAGAGAGGTGATATTATTATTTTGTTTCTTTGAGATTTACAGTATTGCTATGTAGTTCAGGCTGGTCTTGAGATTGCAATTCTCCTGCTTCAGCCTCCTGAGTGGTGGGATTATAGGTATGTGGCACCATGCCTGGCTTAGTACCACTACATTTTGTGCATAAAATGACAAGCACAAATAGACTACTGATAGACTGATAAAGGGAAAAGGCATTCTCAAAAAGAGCTATTGGAGTGGAAATAGGGAAACAGGCCAGAGAAATAGAAGAAATATAGTGCTTTAATTTCTTTATCCAGAATATATGAAAATGGACTCCAGGGAAGTAAGAGACAAGTGAAAGATACTGAATGTCACTGATTTTGAGTTTCATTCTTTGTCAGAGATGCCTACAGTAAAGATAGTCACAAGCAGAGCTGGTATTCTTTCACAACAGCACAACTCTACAAACAAGTGTGACAGCAAAAGCCCTTGAGATTGTGAGGGAGTCTCAAAGGGGAGGAAACAGATTAAGAAGAAGAAAAGAAGCCAAAAAAATAAGATAAAAAGGGACTAGAAGCCAAGAGAGGAAAGAACATCAAGAAGGTAGTCAATTATATTTACTGCAGTGTATATTATGAGAAAATGAATGGGTAAGATGAGACTATTGACTATCATTAGAATTTTAAGTGTAAAGAGGCAGAAGATCTTCCAGGAATTAGTGTTGGCAGATCTCTAAGCTTTCAAGGGAGGAGAGCAGGGGAAATCTGCAAGCCTGAGGGATTGGTAAAATGAAAATTGCAGCTAGGTACAGAGGCACATGCTTGTGGTCTCAGCTACTGGAAAGGCTGAAGCAAGATGATTGTTTCAAAGCCAGAATACTACAAGTGTATGTGTCTGTCTGTCTGTTCGTTGCTCTGTTATTGTGAGACAAATTTCACCGTATAGTCCAGGCTGGCACTGAACTCTCGATCTTCCTGTCTCAGCCTCCTGAGCTCTGGTATTAAATGTATGTGTAACCATACCTGGCTCAAGACTCCATATCTTTAAAAAAACAAACAAACATACCCCAAAAAACAAAACTAAAACTGCAGATTTTATTCTTTTTTGAGGGGAGGTGATGGTGGGCAGTCTTGCTGTGTTGCCTAGCCTGGCCTCTAACTCCTGGGGTCAAGAGATTTTTTTTTTTTTTTTTTTTTGGTACCGGGGATCGAACTTGGGACCTTGCACTTGCAAAGCAGGCACTGGAACCACTGTGCTAAATCCCCAGCCCTCAAGAGATTATCTTGCCTCAGCTTCCCAAGTAGTTGGGACAACAGGTACTTGACAAAAACTGCAGATTTTTTTTTTTTTTTTTTTGGTGGTAGTGGGGATTGAACCCAAGTCCTTTGTAGTGAGCGACAACCCTGGCCCCTTTCATTTTATAGTTTTGCTAAATTGCCCAGCTGCGCCTGAATTTATATCCTACCCCAGCCTTCCAGAGCGCTGGGACTATGAATCACCATGCCCAATTAAAAACATACTTGTTTGAACAGAAGACTGTTGAGCATTTATAAGTTAGAGGAAAGAATCTGAGGAAAGGCCGGGGGTTTAGCTCAGTGGTTCTGGTGCCTGCCTCGCCAAGCACAAGGTCCCGAGTTTGATCCCTGGTACCAAAAAAAATCTTAAAAAAAAAAAAAAGAATCTGAGGAAGAGGAGAACATGATAGAGATGAAGGCCATACTTTGGAAAGTAAGGAAGCAGAAATGAGGAATTTAATCATTCAAGAACCTCAACAGAAAAACAGGGACCTCTGAGGTAAGTAGGTACTATTATCTCTATTTTACAAAGGTAAAATCTGAAGAATAATAAGATTAAATAAATTATCCATGGTAATAAAGCCCAGAAATGGCAAAGGTTGGAATTAAAAGGGGCTGGGGATTTAGCTCAGTGATTTCGTTGCCTGCTGCGCAAGCGCAAGGACCCAAGTTCGATCGCCGCCCCCTCCCTTGCAAAAAAAAAGATTGGAATTAAACCTACCTATTGGCCATCAAAAGACCGTGCTGCTAGCTGGGTGTGGTGATGCATGTCTGTAGTCTCAGCACTCTGGAGGCTGAGGTGAGAAGATCACTGTGAGTTCAAGGCCAGCCTGGGCTACACAGTGAGTCCAAAGCTGGCCTGAACTACATAGTGAGACCCTGTCTCAAAACAATAACAACAACAACAAAAGACAATGTTGCTACTCTTACACCACATAAACTCCTTTACTGGGACATCTAGAACATGAATCACTGACTTTACTAAGATTAATGAATTCAAGGGCTAGGGATTTAAAATAGCTCAGTGGTTCCTCCGCCTGCCTCACAAGCGCAAGGTCCCAAGTTCAATTTCCAGTACCAAACAAAAAAACCCACCAAAAACCTAAGACTAATGAATTCAGAAATTTTCATCAAACTATCAGATGAAATATTTTTAAAGTTCAGTGGTTTGGGGCAGGGATTTAGCTTAGTTGTTCTGGCGCCTGCCTTGCAAGCACAGGGTCCCAAGTTTGATTGCCGGTACCAAAAAAAAAAAAGTTCAGTGGTTAAACATATTCCATTTTTTTTTTTGGTACTGGGGATTGAACTCAGGTCCTTGAGCTTGCGCAGCAGGTGGCGAAACCACTGAGCTAAATCCCTGGCCCTAAACATATTCCATGTTGAGGTAATGTTTTTGGAACATGAGATGAGTAATTTAAAAACTAAGCACAATCTGTAATCCCAGCACTTGGGAGGCTGAGGCAAGAGAACCACCAGGAGTTTGAGGCCAGCCTGGGCTACATAGTGAGTTCAAGGCCAGCTTGAGCTATACAGAGAGACCCTGTCTCAAAAACAAAAACAAATCAACAAAAACAACCCCCCCCCAAACTAGAAAACAAAACAAAAAACTAAAAACAAATACCCTTCCCCCAAAAAAACCTAGGCACAAAAAGGTCTCCAAACCAAAATAACAACATGCCTTACTTTAATATTTCTTCTCTGCACTGCCTCTGTGTGGCAAAACAAGCTATGGCCCACATTTTGATTTCAACTCCTGTGTGGAACTGTTTTCCACGCATGTCCCATACTCCATGGCTTGGTGTTGCTACTGTCCGGTTCTATGGAAGAAGAGAAATAACACGGCAAAGAAATAATAAAAACTTAGCAATATATCTCAATGAGCTGAAAATAAGCATTTTGAGTTCCCAGAATTGATATATTTCTGATAGTCTACACAGAACTGGCTGTTTTAAGCCAATATCATTTACACTTTTTTTTTTCTTTTTTGAGTTTTTGAGACATGGTCTTGCTCTGTAGTTCAGACTGCCTTGAACTCACTAGGTAATCCAGGCTGGCCTTGAGCCTGTCTCAGGCTCCCAAGCGCTGAGACTACAAGCATGGGCTACCATGCTCTGCTAAAAATTCCGAACTCAAGCAAAGACACTCATCTTGAAATAGGAAACTACATTGTTGGATCAATAAAATACTTTCTAAATTCCAGACTTAGCTAGGATATCCTTCTTTCTATTCTCTCAAACTACATGTATATGATTAAAACATTATCAAGAGGCTTTACCCGTCCTCCATACTGGAGCATAGGTGCTGGAAGTACACGTCCGGTTACATGTGCCATTTCATCCCGAACTTTAAATTGAAACTCCTGAACAAATGGATCTGTTTCATAATTTGCACTTCTTACCTAATAACAAGAAAGTCTGCAGTTACTCTCAAAATTCCCATAGATCCACTACTTTACTCACCAGAACTCTTTTTTTCCTTTACTATGTCAACTATGTTTTGCAATAGGTCTACTTAATGGTACCCTAAGTATAGAGGCAAAAATCTTAACCTGGAGATCATGGGTCATGAATGGACTGCAGGAAATATGGGAACCCCTTGGTAATTTATAAAAAATATAAATGCACATATCAGGGTGAATAAAAGTTTCATAGGAAACATTAAAAATGCCAATGCTTGCTTTCTTCTTTTCTTTTCTTCCTTCCCTCCACACCCTTTGGTACTAGGGCTCAAACTCAGGGCCTCAAGCATACTAGGCAGTGTTCTACTACTGAGCTACATCTCCAGCTCTAATATCTTTTTCATAACTATTTACTTTACAATTTACACACATTTCCTTCATTATTTTCGTATCAGTAGTACCATATTACCATATAAAATTTAACTAATGGGACACACTGGAAACAGACAAGAAAGCCAGTAAGAGTTGAGTTACAGTTTACAAATTTTATATAATATATCCATACATATAATGAAAGAAAGAATTTAATGTTATTCAATGTTGCATTTTACATTCATGCTTATAGCATAAGAGCTGTTCTTCAAAATATTTATTTGTTCTCAGAGTGAAAGTCAAACAAAATTACAAAAAAGGCAGTGTTTATATCTGAATAAAACGCAATTAAAAAACATATAATCTAAATATACAGACAGAATCTCCCCACAGTAGACAGAAAAAGTCATTTTCTAATACATCTTTTTCTTCAAGCCTAATTGCCATACACTTCCTGTAGTGTGTTAGTATAGTTCCATAGTAAAGATATGAATAATAATTACTATGTAAGAAGGCTTGCTTGGTTCTGCCACCTGCCTCACAAGTGCAAGGTCCCGAGTTCGATTCCCGGTACCAAAAAAAAAAAGACTTGCTGTGTGATATGCATGGTGCTAAGTGCTTAGTAATTAATTTTCACAATTATCTTAGGGCCACAAAGGTAAATCTTTTATAATCTGTGTTTTACAGAGTTTGATAAAACTAAAGCTTAGTAAAGTCAAATGACTAGATGTTACAACTATAATATGATAACACTAAGTGGAGAAGCAAAGCTTCAAACTCAGGAGTGTTAGACTCCAGTCTGTTCTTTTAACAGCTATAGAGTATTCTCAGTCTGAATAGTTAAGCTATAATAAATGAATTAAAACTGCTAATTATTGAGATTTTATAGATAAAGGTGTCAATGTCTCTTGAAGGTTTTGGTAAAGATTTTAAACATTATTATGGTAGAATCAGAGAAAGGTCCAAGATGAGAACCCATCTATATTTTCCTAATTAAAAATGTAGTAACTTTCATTCATTCTTCACAAAATTATAAGGAAAAAATAAGTCTTTTTTTGGTAACTCACTTATAAGACGAAAGAGCCAGTTCTGTAATCTTTTTCCAATAATTTCTAAAATTGATTCTGAAAGTGTTACTAAGTTGTTTTGGGGGATACTCACTATTTCTAGTTTTTCTCTCCTTAGGCAGTATAGTATTTAAGAGAGAAGATAAGATCCAAGTTCCCTTTTATTTTTAATCTTTCCTATTTCATTCGTTTTTGTATTTAAAAAAACAAAAAAAGACATGCGGGCTGGGGATATAGCCCAGTGATAGAGCACTTGATTAGCCTGCATGAGGTCCTTGGTTCAATCCCTGGTACTGCATTGAAAAAAAAAAAAAAGACAGACAACACTGAGTTTTTATTGTATACAATATGATATTTTTAAGTATATGTAACATTGTGGAATGGGACCATCACTTTTATCAAGTAGGACTGGTAACTCCCACAGTGAGACATGGTGTCCTCTATTTATTGAGACTGTATAGTTGCCAATCTGATACCGAAAGCTAAACAGTCTGAGACAGAGTGTTACTTAGGAATTTCAGTACATGTAGTCATAATACCTTGATTTTTTCTCTCTTCCCACCTCTGGTTTAGCTACAGGTTCCAGTTTACCAACTTAAAACATTAATTTTTGACAGAAGCTGTTCCCTGGACCTAATTAAAGAGTCTACGGTTAAGTCCTTCTGACTTAATGTCATATAATGGTCACCCCCCAATATCCTCAAAAACAAAAACAAAAAACACCACCACTAGATTACATTCTTTTTCAATTCTGACAGTCCATGAACTATTAATAAGGAATGGACTGGTTTAAGAATAGTTTTTTCCTCTCTCTTTCCCCCCTTCCCTTCTTCTTACTTGTAGCTCACCCTAATAAGTGGTAGTTTTTTTGGTGGTACTGAGGTGTTTTTATCCCTAGCCCCTTTAATTTTTATTATTATTATATTTTTTATTTTGAGACAGGGACTCACAAAATTGCCCAGGTTGGCCTCAAACTTTTTTTTTTTTTTTTTTAGGTACCGGGGATTGAACTCAGGTCCTTGCGCTTGCCCAGCAGGCAGCGAAACCACTGAGCTAAATCCCCGGCCCCAGGCCTCAAACTTTTGATCCTCCTGACTCAGCCTCCTCAATAGATGTGATTACAGGTATAAGCCATTGTGCTTGGCTCCTAAGAAGTTTTACATTCCCATTTCTAAGGTTAAATACTAACCAATCTGCTGATTTCCTCTTGTCTATCTGGTGCAGATCTTGCTGTTGCCTTGATCATAGTAGAAGTCTGATTGTCTGTTAGCTTTTTGATACATCGTTGCCCTGCCACAATATTACAGACCTAAAAATAGAAAATTTTTAAATATATATCTCTCTATATATTTTTTATTAGTTCTCAATGTCAAAATGTGAAATAAAAAATGTAAAATATACTTCATTAGACAGCTTCTTTTTAAAATCATCTTAAGTAAAAAAGCAGTGGACAAAACTACTTTAGCATATGATTATAATTAGGCTAAATGTACATGGGATAAAAAGAATGAAAGATATAAAAATGCTAACAATGATTATGGTATATAAAATAGTGGCTGGGCCAGGGATTTAGCTCAGTGCCACCATGCCTGCCTCACAAGCGCAAGGTCTTGAATTTGATCCCCAGTACAAAAAAAAAAATAGTGGTTATATATAGTGGTAGGACTACGGATGAATTTTTTCCGTATTATTTCTTCTAATTAAAATCTATAATAAATTAATATTTAAAAATAATTCAATACCAAAATAAATGTGGGAATATGGGGTAACTTACAGACCATAAAAGACCCACAAAGAATGATGAATAGAAAGATATTCATAAATAGCATAAAGACATTACTTCTAGTGGCAGGTAGGTATGTTTCTGCTCCTGCCCCACTTGCAGACAGGGAAGGTGTGGGTACTTCAGCTGAAGAGTATACTTTTCTCTGAAATACTGTGCTACTGTTCTCTCCACAGTTTGGCCATTTTCTAACTGTAAAGGAAAGCTGGAAAGAAAAAAAAGTAGACAGAAACAACTCTTATCCCACTATGAACTAATGTAACACCCAACCCACTATACCAAGAGCAAGATGCCTCACATCACCACTGCTCTGGCAAACACCAGCTTTTCTTACGTTTGATGACTGGCAGGCCTTCTTGTTACATTACAAACACGGTATTTTCGTCTCATTGTTCCACAATGAGTCACTTCAACTTTTAGACCTGTTCCCAACAAGAAAATGGAGGTTACAGAACTGTCACATCTAAAATACACTTATAAAGCCTGTTAACTACTTTAAAAACTCAATTCGGAGCACACAGAAAATCTGTGATACGGGCAATGTGACATTAACAAATTTTATATATAACATTGCTGATAATGGTTATAATTATAGTAGGCCTTAAAGTCAAACATTTTGCTTATTCTATCAAACTCCACATAATAAAAAACAATCATAAAATTAGCAAAGGGACAAAGTTCTGCATTAATAAAAACCCTGTTAACAATAAATTCAGGTATTTATGCTACAAAAGGGAAGAGGGAATGAAGTCTCAAGACAGTTTATAACCTTTAATGTATGTGATATTCAAATAGCCCAGTCATCACATACAAATTGAGAAATCAGAATTTCATAAGAAAGAAACCTTTCAAAGATTTATAAAGTGGGAAGAAAAACATGTCAGGCCCTTTTAACTTAAGCAGAGCAACAGTTTTATTGAAGTATAAGATAGTGACACAGCTCTTTTACAGTAAGGACTATAAGAAATCAAAAGTAACCAAAATAATTCCTAAAGCAGGTTACCCTCTAACTCCTTTGAGAATCTGATGAAAGTTAATAAACTCTCAGAAAAACATGCATACACATAATTTAGCACATGCTTTTATTATCCCTGTAGTCTATATGGGCTTTAGGGTTCAAGGATCCCAGGCAACCTCTAGAAAGTGAAGAAATGGGCTTTACATATGCTGAACTGGGGGAGGGGATATGAATTTTCCTAAGTAGTGCTGTCAAACAGAACTTTCTGAGATGACAGAATGGTCTACATTTGAGTTAATATGATAATCACTAGTAACATGTTTTACTGAGCAAATGAAATGTGGTTAATGTGCCTGAGAAACTAAAATTTCAATTTTTTTGGCAGGGGGGTACCAGGGACCGAATTTAGGACCTTGTGCTTGTGAGGCAGGTGGTGGAACCACTGAGCTAAATCCCCAGCCCTTAAAATTTCAATGTTATTTAATTTTAATTAATTTAAATAACTATACCTGGCTAGTGGCTACCCTACTGGTCAGTCTTGGAGCTACCTGGAGAAGAGTTAAAAAACAGACATATGGTGACTATTGGTCACAGATAAGCAACTCCAAATCCAAGTTTTGCTTGGATTCCAGAAGGTAAAAACCTGTAACAGGTATAGATGGAGGGCAATTTTTAGGTTCTAGACAGAATTTATGTTTATTACTTTTTGTATTTGTGATTCCTACAATGAAGCAGTTCTCAGCTGGGGGCAATTTTACTGCCTGGGAGACATACGTGTGAAGAAAAAGTTTTTGGCTGTATTGGGAATTGAACTCAGGCTATGTACACTAAGCAAGTACTCTATCAGTGAGCCACATCCCCAGACCTCAAGGAGACATTTTTTGACTGTTAGAACCTGGAGGATGCCTATTGGCAACTACTGGGTACAGGCCAAAGATATTCCTAAATATCCAGAATACACAGAACAGCACTACCTCTATCCCAACAAAGAATTATCTAGGCCACAAAGTCAAGAGTCAAGGTTAAGAAGGCCTACAGTATAATTTATTTTCTTATCTAATAATACTAAACATAAAGTTCATTCACAGTAAATGATATTTTCTTCTGATTTATCAGCATAAATTAAGATGCTAAATGAACATTCCCATTTTACATTGGTATGGGTTTCACTTGAAAAGTACTCCTAATTGAATCACTGAGAACTAGTTTTACCTTTACAAACTAAAATTTCAGATCAGAGAATTTACTATGCCTTTGTATTATAAAGGAAAGTAGAAAATACAAAGGAATGCCTTATAAGAAGGAAATACTATACCAATAATATGAAGTAAAGCAAGATGTAAAAATATCATCTTTAGGGGAAAAACAATAGAAAAGTTTAAAACAAACTTCTGTTACTTGTAGCACTTTTTTCCGAGTTTTTCCTGTGTATTAAACAATACTGATAAGGTTCTATATGCCTACAAAATAAGCTTTTACCAAAAGTAAATTGGTATTTTTATATATTTTATGGTACTTTTGCCATGTATTTTCCCCAATATTTCTGCTGTTTAACTACCATGAATTTTAGATTAAAAAAAAATAACCCAAAGTTATTATCAAATATTTGGAAAAAATTCAACTGGAGTAAAATGAATATACTAAAAATATATTCACCGTAGCAGTTTGTATCAATATTTAACAGTTAACAAGTTTCCTCATGCCAGTTAAAATATTAAACCCAAATAGTACAGAATATAAAACTGATTCTCTTGAATTATTGTGGTAGGAATACATGATGTACTTTGAAGAACCTTCTTTTTTTTTTTTAAAGTCTTCTTGACTTTGAATGGAAAAATAAAAATCACTGGTTTGTCAATTAGAGCCAACTCAAATTTTCCTACCCAAAATCTAGGATCACAGGTACTTAAGAATTAGATCCCCAAATCCAGGGAGCTAGCAAAAAAGTCAAAAATTTAAAAAATGGACTAGATAGTTCTCTGCCCAGGTGACCCCCCCAAGCCCTCCATCCAACCAAAGTTTTTTTTGCCTTTAATAAATATTTAACCTATAAACTTGGCTTTACCTTCACTATAACATCAACTTTATAATGCTTTCTAGTCATTTTTTCAGTCATTTCTTTGGGCCCCTGAGCAGCTGAAGTTAAGACCGAGTCCATGCTCTCCGGGCAGCAGTTGGATCCTTGTTCTGTACATCTTGTATTTTCTGTGAGGGAGTGGTGATATGAGTTGATTGCATAGTTACCAAAAAATAATGTAAATGATTTCATGATATCAGAGGTGGTAACTAAGCAGCAACTCCCCTGGAAACCATAGCATTTAGATGATCACATATATAATGGTAGGTAATGTACTAACCTCCTGATAATGCTAACTGCAGTTAATACAGGTTATGGAAGGACAATGATATGACTGCAAAACAGTTACATGTACTAGTTTCTTATTTGGGCACTTACATAACTTCAAATAAATAAACCCTTTTTTTTTTTTTTTTTTTGGTACTGGAGATCGAACTTGGGTCCTTGCGCTTGCGCAGCAGGCAGTGAAACCACTGAGCTAAATCCCTGGCCCCCAAATGCTTATTTTTAAAGCAGGAAGGATTTTCCTTTCAATGTTTTATTACAATGACTATCTCTTTTCTGGCTACTGCAGAAGGCAAAGAATGAACAATTACTGGAGCAAGCAGGATGTGCTCAGCTACTCTAACTGATATGGGGACTGAGAGATGGTCAGTGAGCAAACTTGAATATTTCATTCAAACAACAAGCTGAAAGATATCTGCAACAAATAGGTAAAATCTTAAAATAAAAACAACATAATTATTTCTGGCTACTTAAGAGCTAACAGTATATGATACTCATTCTGATAGGAGAACATCTAATTTCTCTACATGTCTAAATAATAAACTAAATACAGTGGAGTCACATTTTACTTTATTTTTTATTTTGTACCAGGGATCGAACTCATGACCTTGCGCTTGCGAGGCAGGTGGCAGAACCACTGAGCTAAATCCTTGGCCTGGAATCACATTTTAAATAGTAATTAAGTTCTAAAATCATCAACAAGGCAAGAACTATATATAATCAAAATTGTACATAATCATAATCTTCTTTTAAAAATCCCTTAAATTGCTGATAGCATAATATGTGTTTGGACAAAAAACTGTATATGTACTGTATATTTAAGTGTATTTAGAAATGGACATAAATAACACATATACAATCTACATTTTAGAATACTATTAAAATTATTTTTTCTTTTTCTTTTTGGGAGAACAGAGACATGAATTTAGGTAGGCTAAATGTGAATATGATGCAATACCACTGTACAAATTTTAGCTACTAAAACAGGCAACATTAATAATCAACTCTATAATGTTTATTAAATAGCTAAGTTATGACTCTAGAACAATATATGAAACAAGCTAGCCCCATATGATACATTTTCAAAAGAATAAAATTTAAAACCTAGCATATCCAAAAAAGAAGAAAGTCGACATATTACAATATGTTCAAAGAATGATTCTACTACTAAAGTAACAGTATTTTTTGGGGAATAAGCTTTCTACTTTTAACAGGAAGTATTATCATATGAGACACTCCTATTCCTTCAGCTAGGAAGAGAGTATAAAGAAAAAATCAGCTACTTATCAATGTTAATTCCATTACTTGCCATATCCTTCAATTAAACATTACCTAAATTGAATTTAATGTTTTATAATTGATCTATATTTCTACCAATATTAGATTTTAATTTTAAAAACATTTCAATAAGTTATTATATCCATGCTTTTTATAGTTAAGCTGTTCTAAATGCTAATTAGTTCACCTTTTATCTCTTTGGTGAATTTTACCCGATGCGAGTCAGTCAGAGGTCTTGGTTGCTCATCAATATTATGAATGTCAAGAACTTCACACATGAACTGAATTACAGGTTGTGCTTTGTAGAAGGCAGTGGCAGAAACTAAAAGGAAAAAAACCACAAATAGTACAGATTAGTATTTCCCTAAGAAAATTCAGAAGCTTCACTTCAGGCTCTATGATAATTATCTACAGAGTTAAAATGATTCTTTATGTGTGTATATATGCATATATAATTTCCCCATATCAAGCAGTTTCAATATGACCTCTGAGGCACAAGAACAGAAAGATCAATTCTACAGGGTTTACAATCTCTTTCATTACAGGTACCTGAATCATCCCACTCTTAACTCCATATACAAGAGAAGTATTCTACATGAGACACTACCTGTAAAGGAAAAGGGTCAGATGAAAAAGTAGATTATTACTTTTTTTTTTTGGTACCGGGGATCGAACTCAGGTCCTTGTGCTTGCGCAGCAGGCAGTGAAGCGAAACCACTGAGCTAAATTCCTGGCCCTATTACTTCTTAAATAAGGTTTCCTACATTGTGTGTGTGTGTTGTATTTTTTTGGTACCAGGGATCAAACTCAGGACCTTGCTCTTGCAAGGCAAGTGACAGAACCACTGAGCTAAATCCCCAGCTACATTGTATATTTTTGTGAGAGTTTTCTTACAATGATCTGAAAAAATAATGGTTATTACATCCAAGCTATAGGAAGCAATATTAAAGGGTATCTGCCCAATATTTTTCAGGCAGTCAACCAGCAAAGCCTTGGGTTTTGTAGAAGAACTTCACCCAAGGTTAGCAGACCACCATCATTCATTTCTTTAACACATACTGATGCCAATTATGTGCTATAAAGGTGCTGGGGACATAATGAAAAGTAAAACCAGACAGACAATAAGCTACATGCAATTCATGTTATTTTTCTGCTCATAAGACAGGCCCACTGTCTGTTGAGGTAGGTATAAAAACTTTATGTGGTGGTTTTTTCTTTCCTTGATTTAGGATGAAATGTCCTCCACAAAATGTCCATCACCTCTCCAAAAATATTTATCAAAACTTTAACAGAACGATATTGACCAGACTGGTTTCTGGCATTCCTGTCTGCTCGCGAGAAGAAATTTTATTATTTTATCCGGAAAAAAACCCCAAAAAACCCCCACAAAACTTTAACAGTAGTTTTCATGCCAGAAATGTGGCTCAGTGGCACCATGCCTGCCTGGCAAGAACAAGATCCTGAGTTTGATCCCTAATACTAGAAAAAAAAAAGGACTGTAGCTTTCACAGGATATCTGAGGGTTGCTGAGGGCACTATGGGTATTTTTAATTTTTTAAAAAAATTACTTGTCCTTTTTATTTTAAAGGTTGCAAAGACAATACTTTTTCACCGAAAACCGGTATAGGAGTAGGAAAATTGGTAATTGGCAAGTTGCCTATTGCAGCTCTGGAGAAACAGGCAACTTCTATTTCAGAGAAGCTAGAGCTGTGGTGCTCCTCTTTGAGCAGCAGAGCATCTCTCCACTGCACTTCACTCAGCAAGGGCCAGATTTGTAGACTGCAGCTGCTGGGTCACACTCAACTACCCTTCATTACACCCTTCTTTTCAGAAATTTTCTGGTAGGACCATTGTGTCAATCTCCTCCAAGATCTTCATAAACTGCTCAACTGTGCCTTTTACTCTCCTACTGAGTTTGCAGAGAGCTTCACTTTGCAAATCCTTGGCTAGAAAACCTTGCTAGTTCTTTATTCAACTCTTCCAGGTGGTCAGCTATCTTCTCCACAGACATCTCCAAAGTTTTCAACTTCTTTAGGTCAAACTCTTCCTGTGGATTACTCTTTTCCCCAATTAACATGACTGGTCAAGCATTCTTTATTTCAAGTGCTGACAACTGCATCTATTTCCTTCGGCAATTTTCCCTTAAATATGAACTTTTGAAAAAGCAATGGAAACCCTGTGACCTCTTTAACAACCTGGGCCAGGTCTTGGACAACTGGTTCAGTGCTGTCCTGCTGACAGGAACCAGGAAGTCTGTGCTTTTCATTGCTGTGGTGATGGTCATGCTGACTGAGCCCAGGGTCTGCCATTTCCTGGGTTAAGGTCACTTCTTTAGTCTGGGCGACCTCCTCTGTCCTGGTCATGTCCTTTGTCGGGGTCGAGTGGGGACATGTTTTATTTTTTACCCGTGGCCTGAGAGAGCCCCTGGATTGGTCATGTTCACTGGCTGCATTCCGAACAGATGATGGATGCTAAGGAGGCGGCAGACCGGGAACCTGTGCTCCACCAGGCCAGAGCTTGTTGACTGACTGCCCAGTGGAGGAGCTCAAGAATTCTTTTTTCTTTTTCTTCATGGTGAGTACATATTATATTTTCCTTTCTTTACAACAGAAATAGTACAGAAATGAAGTATTATCATAGGGACACAAACAATATAGACACACAGTAAAGACCCTTTCCAATCTCAATCTTCCCCCTCCAAGGATCTCTAAAAGCAACCATCGTTAGTAGTTAGGTATGTATACATCTCTTTTAATGTACACTTATAAAAATAAAAATGAAGTGGGACCAGGGTTTTAGCTCAGTGGTTCTGCCGCCTGCCTTGCAGGTGCAAAAAAAAAAAAAAAAAAAAAGAAGAAATAATTTTTAGATGGGATCTGATGAGAAATGCTCCATGACTTTATCATTATTTAAAAAAATTAACAGCATGTTTTAGAGATCTTTTCATGTCAGAACACTGTTTTTAATGGCTAATGGCTACATATTATTCCACAGTGTGGGTGCATGACAATGAACTGAACATGTATTCTTTTCCCCTCATAGTAAAAAAGAACACTAATGGTAAAATATTAAAAACACTATTTTGGGGTGTTATTTTTCTTGTACAGCTCTATCTTAAAGAAGGTCTATATGTCCTAATATAGAATTATATGATTCTTTTTCACAGCTGTAGGATATCCCATTGCATGAATGTGCTATATGTCCCTAATGATGGATAGCTGTTGGTTTTGTTTTACTATTACAAACAATATTCCATTGACTACCTTATATATACTTTGTGTACATCCATGAGTACATGAGAAAAAGACTTAAGATACTTACAAATACTCATTTGTAACTTTCCATCCAAATAAACTTTAGAAATGCTTTTAGTTTTTTAAAAAAGGAGCTGCCTAGCAGGGGGGAGACTTTAATTTTGATCCCCAGCATGGCCAAAAATATATACATTACTCTATTGAAAAATGTAAAAATATTGTGCATAAAGAAAAGATTGGTAGGATATCTACCAAATTTAAGTCATATATTCATACTGTTTAAGTATATATTGATCTGGGTTAATTTTTAAAAACTAAATAAAAGAAAATAAAGATATGGTGAATAATGTGCTTATTTTGGCTTTCCTTTAATTCTACAAGTAAATTTTCTTTACTAGAGTGCTATAACACTAGCATTCACAACTAATGTTTTACACACCACAGAGTTGTAATTACTAAGCTAACATGTTGGAATTATTTCTCCTGTTTAATTCTCATCTACAATTTTTCTGTTAATCCCATTACACTCTTAATCATTTCAGTATTTACCATCTTCTCTATAAGAATGTGGTCGTTTGAGGTGAAATTTAAATTTGGTGATAAAAAGCTCTTTAAAGGATGGGTTGAAATCACAATAGTTCTTTTCTTTTCTCTTTTGAGACAGAGTCTTGTTATGCAGTTCAGGCTGGGCTTGAACTCACTCTGTTTGTTGCTCAGGCTGGGCTTGAACTCAAGGTGATCCTCCTGTCTCAGCCTCCTGAGTGCTCAGATTACAGGTGTGCTCCTCCATGCCTGACCACAATACAGTTTTTAATTAGAATGAATTTAAATTATCAAAGGTCTGCTTTAACCAGGTGTGATGATCCATGCCTGTAATCTCACCTACTTGGGAGGCTGAAGCAGGAGAATCACAAGTTCAAGGCCAGTCTGGGTAACTTAGCAAAAATTTGAAAAAACAACAACAAAAAAGGACTGGGGATATGGCTCAGTGGCAGAGTGCTTGCCAACAAGTACAAGGCTCTGTGTGGAATATCCAGTACCACAAAAGACAAAAACAATAGCAGCAGCAACAGCTAGTAATAATAAATGTCAGCCCCTTGGCTGAATCCTTAACATTTTATTCCTTCTTCATAGATTAGCTGATTATCATTGAAAAAGAGTCTACATTTAACATTTAAAAATTTATTAAATCAAATATACTAATATAAGTACACAATCATTTTTATAGATTGATGTTCCCAAAAAAGCATTTGATAAAATTAAGCACTGTAACAAAAATTTTTACTATATTGGAAACAAAAGGGAATTTCTTTAATCTGATCAAAGTTATCCACCAAAATCTATGACAAATTCAACTTTCCTTGATAAGAAGTTCTAGCTAGCAAAGTAAAGCAAATTAAGAGAAATAAAAGGTAAAAGGGCTGGAAAGAGAGAAATAAAATCATTACACTTTATAATATGACTATCTATATGGAAAAACAATAAAATCTATAAATTAATTACATAATTAATAATCCAGAAATGTTAGATTTTAGATCAACATATAAACATTCTTATATACTAACAACCAATTTAAAATATGATTTAAAAAAGATACTACTTAATCACAACAGAATTTTAAAGTACTTAGAATGGATGAAGTCTAAACAAAAGATGTGTAACACCTATAGAAATAATAGGTATCTTTGTTATTGAAAGCTTTTACAGGTGATTTAAATAACTGGAGAACTGTATGTACCCTATTTGTGTGGATTATCTGTGAACTGATCTACAAATTCAAAGCAATTTCAGTTCAATAGGACTGAAAATATATCCAATAGGCTACAGCCCCTCCATCTCTTGGAAATTAAGAGGCTGATATTGTAATTAACATAAAAGAACAATGAAACTGAAATAATCAAGACAATTCTTAAGTTATGCCCTATCATTTATCAAGCTTTGTAATAATCCTATTCAAATCAAGAGAATGTGAGGATAGACATACAGATCAGCTTGAAACCCTAACTCATACTACTGTATAAACAAAACCAAATTTCTATTCAAAGAACTAAATCTGAAGAGGAAAACAAATATTTCTTAGAAAACGTAGAACATATTTATGATCTTGGTGGTAGAGAAGAATTTCTTAAGATATAAAAACTACAAACCATAAAAACTATAAGAAAAAAGGACATAAAACTTAAAACTAAAGATTGGCACAAGAATATGTACACATGTATAATAATTACTACCTAAAATATGTAGAGTTCCTATAAATCAAGATAATGTGGCAAAGGATAGAAGCAGAGAAAATAAAAATAGCAATGTACTTGCTTCCGCAGCACAAACAGATTAGCATGTCCCCTATGCAAGGATGACACACAAATCTGTGGAATGTTCCATATTTTGTTGTGTACGTGTGTGAACTCACCTTGATGAATGTGGTCATTATGTTCTGCAAACATGTACAAATAAAACAAAATAAATGTAAGAGTTAAAAAAAACCCTAAAAAACTCTAAATAGCAAAAAAATAAAAACCTTCACACCTCCCTGTTTAATTTGCAATTAAGGAAAAAATAAATATACACACACTAATATCAGGCTAACAATCCAGAGAAGTAAAATTTCTAACAAAAACTAGTAAGTCAATGGAAGAAAGCGCTCAGATTGTTGAATATGAACTGATACAATTACTTAGCAGAGAAAATGGTAATATAAAAAAAATTTGAACCTGTGAATGATTTTCAACATCTGCAAAAGGAGACAGGAATTTTTTTGTAGCATATGTGAGAGTAAAAGGAATGAAATCAACCTAAACATCCATGAACAGAATAGATGTTTTATTATAAATTTATGGATGAATAGTATAAATTAAAGTTAATGGGAAGACACTAGAATTCAGATAAATAAAATTGAGGAATAAAGTACAGAAAATAGTTGAGCAGAGTATGGGGAAATGAGAGTTTATTAGCTATTTAGATTGCCAGTATCTAGGAAGTAAAATATACAAGGGAAAGGAAATTTAACAAAACAGACTAGCTATCTAGAATATCACTAGGATAGTTGTTCAATTTATGAACATGATGTATTGCTGAATTTACTAGTCATTTTAATTTCATTGAGATTTTTTTTTGGTGGTACTGGGTATCGAACTCAGGCCCTTGTGCTTACGAGGCAGGCACAGCACCACTGAGCTAAATCCCAAGCCCTCATCAAGGTTTTATACTTTAAAATTTACATATATTTTATTAGATTTATTAATAACTGATAAACATTTCTTCGGTCAGAAATTTATCCTGTAACTTTCCTACTTACTATTACATGTTTGTCTACGGCCATACCACCCTGAACGCACCAGATCTCGTCTGATTTCGGAAACTAAGCAGGGTCGGGCCTGGTTAGTACTTGGATGGGAGACTATTACATGTTTGTTTTGGTATTTATATATTTAGTATCTATTTATTTTATTTTTTATTTTTTGGTACCAGGGATAAAACTCGGGTCCTTGTGCTTGCACAGCAGGCGGTGAAACCACTGAGCCAAATCCCCGGCCCATATTTAGTATTTGTATATTTAGTTGTGGTGCTATTGAACCCAGGGCCTCATGCATATTAAGCATGAAATGTACCACTGACCTATATACTTAACCCCCATTTATTTTTTAACCAGATTTCTTTTTATAGGCAGCAGTTTTAGGATGAAAAAAAGCTTGGAAATCAAATAGACTGATTTTAATACTAGCTCAACACTTAGTTATGACTTCTCTGAGCTTCTATTTATCTGTTTAAAAAATACCTACCTCTCATAGCATTGGGAAGCCAATGCAAGGTATTTATTTGTGCCTGAAACATGGTAGCAGCTCTTTCCTCACTTCTGAAGAACTGATAATTCATGCCATGTCACTAACCTGCTGATGTCTCAATTCCAGGCAGAATCATACTGTCAATATAAACTAACTCCTTGAAGAGGCTGTACAAAAGAATGTTCCATGAAACTGAGATTAGGATTGATTTTCACTGTGCTAAACCTAAAACTTTCTCTACTAGTATACAGCAGAAAGTAACATGTGAAAAGGAAATAATAAATATTCGTTATATTTAAAATAACTAGGATACATGTAACTATGAAGTGCAGGTCAAAATGACTAGCATAGAAGAGGGTAGTAGATTACGTTGGATCTTGGAAAATAAATTATTACAATTACACACTTTGATGTTATACACACATCGCTGGTATCCTGGGATGTACTTGGTATGGCTAATACCTGCCCCAATTATGTTTACTTCCATAGCTCTGAACCAAAAGAATAGAAATTATTAAAATCACTTGCTGGGTATGGAGGTACAAGCTTGTAACCCAGGTAGTAGAGGTGGTAGGGCAGGAGGATTGCAAGTTCAAGGCCAGCCTAGACAACTCAGTGAGATCCTGAATTAAAAAAAAAAAAAAAATTGAAATAGAAAAAACCTGAATTTTCAACTGAAAATTGGGAAGAACAAAAGGCCTGGGGATGTAGTTCAGTAGTGGAGTGCTTGCCTAGCATTAACAAGGCCCTAGGTTCAATTCTCAAAACCAGAAAAACAACAAAAAAGGTTCACTTACTACATAGTGACTCTTTTTTTGCAGTATTTAAGATCTTCACACGAAGCTCCAGTGTTCCCCCTCCCCTATGAATTTTTAAATTTTGAGAGAGGTTCTTGCTAAGCCACTAAATTGCCCAGGGTGAGCTCAAACTTGCAATTTTCTTCCTTTGGCCCCCCCAAGGTGCTGGGATTACAGGTGTGCGACACCACAGCTGGCTACAATGACTTTTTTTTTGCTACTGGGGATTGAACTCAGGACCTTCTGCTTGCAAGGCAGGCAGCAGCACCACTGAGCTAAATCCTGGCCACAATGACTTATTTATTTGTTTATTTATTTTTGGTACCCGAGATCGAACTCAGGTCTTTCCACTTACGAGGCAGGCACCAGAACCACTGAGCTAAATCCCCAGCCCCACAATGAGTTTTTATGTTACTAATCAGTGAGCATTTAATCTGCTACAGAGACCATGTTACCATATCTGTATTTCCTATATCAAATATATAGAACACTTAGGAAATATTTATTTACTGACAGGATAAAACATTGGGTTTTCTTCTAGTTTTTATGAAAAATACCACATATTTACCAAAGTGCATAAAACATAAATGTGTCATTTAACAAAACAAATTAGTATAAAATGAATATCCATGTAACCACTATTCAGATCAAGAACTATGGGCCAGGGATTTAGCACAGTGGTTCTGGCGCCTGCTTTGCAAACACCAGGTCCCGAGGTCTATCCCCAGTACCAAAACAAAACAAAACAAAATACAAAAAAACAGATCAAGGGTCAGGGATTTAGCTCAGTGGTTTTGCTGCCTGCTGTGCAAGCTCAAGGACCTGAGTTCGATCCCCAGTACCAAAAACCAAAAAAAACCCCCAAGAAACAGATCAAGAACTAAATATTGCCAGTATCCCAAAAGGATCTTCCACAACTCCTTTCCAATCTTAAATTCTTCTCTTCTAATGGTAATCAAAATCCAACTTCTATAATACTAACTTATCTTTATGGATTTATAACAAAATACATGTATTCACATAACAGTTTACTTTTTCTAGTTGCTGTATATTATGTAAGTGGAAATATAAAGCATGTGATCTTTTTGAGACCTGTTGAAGATTCTAACTCATTCACATTAATTTACTGTGTTTAATTTTCATTGGTGCATAACTCTTAAATATACAATTTATCCACTGTAATGCTGGTGGATATTTGTATTGATATCTTCCTTTGGTTACTATGAACATCTTTATTTTTGTTCACACATGCATGCACACAGAAACACATAAATCCCTCCAAAACAGGCTGTATCTAGGAGTAGAACTGCTAGGTCATGAGGGATATTTACATCTATCTTTCTTAGATAAAGCCTAACTTCCACAATGGTTTTAATAATGCACACTCTCACAGGCAGTGTATAAGAGTCAATGCTGTGTTGAATTCTCAAGTGTTAGTACTGCCGGCCTTGAATTTAGCCATTCTGATGAATGTGCAGTTAATGTCATTTCTGGAAAAAAAAAAAACAAACTTGAAATATAACTTATATATAGTAAAATACAGTCAAGTGTAAATTTCAATGGTTCTATTATATACATCTATGATATTGCCCCCTGAATTAAGACAGAACATTTCTATCACCCCAGAAAATGTTCTTGTAATTAGTTTTTTCCTTGTCTGCGCTAGGGAACCACCTGATTCCTTTCATAATAGATAACTGGTTTAGAACTTCATATAAATCAAATTATACTGTATAGGCCATTTTGTGTTTGGCTTCTTTTGCACATCTTAATTAGTTGAGGTTCATCCATATTGTTTCATGAATTAGATTTTTTCCTTTTAAATTGCTGAATAGGCCAGGTGTGGTGGTGCATGGCTATAATCACAGCACTCTGGAGGCTGAGGAAGGAGAATCATCATGTGTTTGAGGTCAGCCTGGGCTACACAATGAGTTCAAGGCCATCCTGAACTACACAGCAACATCCTGTCTCAAAAAAAAAAACCCCACCCAAAATTGCTGAATAGTATTCCACTGAATGAATACATCACAATGTCTTTTTCCACTCACCTTTTATTGGCCAACTGGGTTGTTTTCAGCTTCTAATGTACAAAAATGTAAACACACATGAAGAAATCTTTATATGGACTACTATTCTAATTTTTCTTGGACTAAGACCTAGGAATACAGTTGGCAAATCATATGAAAAACTTTTTGTGTGTGTGTGGTGTTGAAAACTGAATTCAGGGCTTTGAGTTCTAATAAAATGGAAAATATTTTATTTTAAAAGAAACTGCCACACTAGTTTTCAAAGTGGTTGTACTATTTTATATTCCTATCACTTTTAGCTGCTCCACATCTTCATCAATACTTGGCATTTTCAGTGTTTTTAAGTTAGCCAATTTAGAGCATACAATGTATCTCAGTGGGCTTATTTGCATTTCCTGCATGACCAATGATGTTTAGCATCATTTAGCATTTTATTTATATATCTTCTTTTATATATGATATTTACATATTTTAGAATCGGCTTGTCAACTTTTCAATGTATATATCTTTAAAAAGCTAGGTGAAATTTCTTTATTGACTTTATAGATCAATTGTATTAAGCTTATAGATCAACTTGGAAAAATAGGTAGCTTAAAAAAGTTGAGTCCTGTGATCCAATAACATGATATATCTCTCTTTATACCTTCCTTCTTTGATAATACTTTGCAGCTTTCAGTGAATGGACTTTATACATGTCTTTATATTCTGAAATATTACATGTTCTTTGGGTGCTATTATATTATATTCTTTTGTTTGTTTTTTGGAACCAGGAATTGAACTCAGGACCTTCTGCTTTCGAGGCAGGCAGCGGAACATCTGAGCTAAATCCTCAGCTTGGTGCTATTATAAATGGTACTTAAGTTTAAACATTTTTCCAATTGTTGAATGCTGATATTGCTAAATTATTAGTACTCATTTTTGTGTATATGCAATCAGTGTCCTGTAACATTGCTAAATTCATTTGTTAATCTAGTAGCTTTTTTCCTGGTACCAAGGATTATCTAGTAGATTTGTACACTGTTTTTTAAAAAAATTAATTTTATTGGTAATTTAAGGTGTACAATATAATGACATTCATCATTGGAAATTTGCACCTTTACATAGTCCATCTTGGTGCTTATTTTTTCCCCATTCCCCTGCCCTCCCTTCAACCCCTCCACCCTCCCTATCTACAAAGACTTTGTTTCCATTTTCTCGTATTAATTCCATTCTCTTCTTTCCTTTCCCCTACCCCTCCCACTTTAGACTTTTTCTTCCTATTTCACATTATCTATTATACCTTTTAGTCCTTATTTACACTTTCAGTTTCTCACACTGGAGAAACTATTCAGTATTTACACGTGTGTCCTATTTATTTCACTTAAAAGTATCGCCTCAAAGTGCATCCATTTAGCTATAAATGTCTCTAGTTTCTCGTTCTTTATGGCTAATACTCCATTTTGTTAAAAAACCCACATTTTCTTTATCCAGTCTCCAGTTGACAGGCAATGTTCAGGGTTTTTTTGGGGGGTATTCCTTAGGATTTTTTAATGTAGACTATTATGTCTTCTGCAAATGGTTTTATTTTTTCCTTTCCAATATTACATCCTTTTTTTTTTTTTTTTTGTACTGGGGATTGAACTCAGGTTCTTGCACTTGCGCCGCAGGTGGCAAAACCACTGAGCTAAATCTCCAGCCTAACATCCTTTCCTGTTCTTCCTCCACCAATGGCTGAGACCTCCAGTACACTGAACAGAAGTAGTGAGAGCAAGCTTCCTTGCCTTATTCTTCATCTTAGAGCAAAAATGTTTTATCTTTTCATGATACATGGATGATGATACCTGTGTTTTTCTAGATGCTTTTATCATCTGAAGCTTCCTCTTGCTGTAAATTTTTACTGTGAGAATGTTAAAAAGTTTTGAATTTTTCTGGCTGAGAGGATAATACAATGGTATCTTGGTTCACAAACGTAATTTTTTCCATGATTCTGGAATTAATTCTGCAACCAGAATCATGGAAAAAATTAAGTTTGTGAACCAAGTATCATATATAGTCTTTGTTAGGTGTGAAACATATACTGACTCAAAAAATGACTTGGAAAATTGTTGTCTTTTATTTTCTGAAATAAATTTGTGTAAAATTGGTATAATTTTTTCCTTAAATGTTAGATAAAATTTACCAGTGAGGGCTGGGGATATAGCTTAGTGGTACAGCGCTTGTCCAGTATGTGTGAGGTCCGGATTTGAACCACAGCACTGCCAAAACAAAAAAATGAAAACACTTCCTACTATGTGGAATCTAAAAAAGATGACAATACAAAGGAGGCTTTTACAAGACAAGGAATGGAGTAAGGGTGAGACTGAGTGTCAGGGTGGGTAATGGGGGGATGAATACATTATATGCATTGAAACAAAAAAGGTGAATGAAACTAGGGGGGTAGGTGAGCAAGAGAGGCAATGGGGGGATGATTAAAGTATGTTATGTGCATGTACAAATCTGGCAAAATGAAACCCACTAATCTATATAACGAATATGCACTAACAAAAAAAGATTAGCATTCATATGCAAATAAAAAAATTCACTAATGATATCATTTGAGACTGAAGTTTTCTTTGTGAGGAGATTATAAATTCAATTTCTTTGATACAAGGCTACTCAGATTTCTTAAAATCAATTATGTAAAGCTGTTACTGTCAAGCAATGTTTCACTGTTATCAAATAAATTGGCACAAAGTGGTTCATAACATTCCCTTTAACACAATATTTAATTCCAAAGGATATTTAGTGATATCCCTTCTTTCATTCCTGATACTGGTAATCTGTTTTTTCTGTTTTTCTTAATTTTGGGGGGTTGTGTTCTATTTTTTTTGGTATTGGGGATCAAACTCGGGACCTTGTGGTTGTGAGGCAGGCACTGGAACCACTGAGCTAAATCCCCGGCCCGGGGGGGTTGTGTTCTAGGGAACTGAATTTAGGGCCTTCATACTGAGATACATCCCCAACCTTTTTAAAAGTTTTTAAATTTTTATTTATTATTATTTTGGGGGGTACCAGGGATCAAACTCGGGTCCTTGCCCTTTTTTATTTTTGAGACAGGGTTTTGCTAAGTGACTAAGTTGCCCAGGATGAGCTCGAACTTGCCACCCTTCTGCCCCAGCCTGCTAGAGTGCTGGAATTATAGGCATGTGCCACCATGACTGGCTTAGTACATCAACATTTTGGAAGATGAAAGGCAGTGACATAGTAGATCCAAGAAAATGAAATAACAAACCAGCTGTTTGGGAAAGGTTAAGAACCAACTGCATTTATACCATTGAGTCCTCAAAATGTACAAGTACCAGTATTGGGTATGACTAAAACAAGTGATACAAGGATGATGGAGGTGAAAAAAAATGAAGAGGCAAGTTGAGAAGCTGGTGGAATTTTAGATCACCTGACTAGATCACTCTGCTGATCAGCTTCCTGTTCTTCATTGCATAAATCTGAAGGTTTATTTCTAAAAAAGGTAAATCAAAGACTCTCTGCAATGAAACCAGGCATAGTTGAGGGCATAGGACTATACATCAAACAAGAGAATGAATGCCTGTAAACATATAAAATGCCGAATACAAAAATTCCCCTGCTAGAACTTCAAACTTCCAGAACATAGGCAACCATACTGTTACCTTTTAGGCAAGAGTTTGGAAGACTAATCTTGGGGTAATGTGACCAGCCTAAGGATCCTAACATGTAAATTCTCCAACCTCATACCACTGAAATCATCTTGTGACAAAGACTGCAGTCAACAAGCCTTACCCACGCATTCAGAGCTTCTAGTCAGTATGCTTGGCTCCCACTGAATCATGAGTACTAATCAAGGGTACTAGATATCTGAGGAAATCCTCCAAAATAGAAGACAGAACAAAACAAAAATGAACTGGAGGAAGCCTAAAGATATACAAGAAGAACCCCAAAATAAATTTTTATGTTCAGAGAGCTCAGAGAGGGTACTGCATCTGTCAAATAAGAACAGCACACTCGTGGGGCATGGTGGAACATGCCTTTAATCCCAGCTACTTGGGAGGCTGAGGTAGGAGGATCACAAGTTTGAGGCCAACTTAGCCAGAATCTCTCTCAAAAGGGCTGGATATAGTTTAGTGCAAGATCCTGGGTTCAATACAAACTTGCAATCCTCCTCCTCAGCCTCCCAGGTGCTGGGATTACAAGTATGTGCCACCATGCTCAGTTTCCAGCTTCAAACTTCTAAAGGAAAATTATTCCCAACATACAAACTCACCTCTATTGTGTGTGTGTGTGTGTGTGTTTTGGAAAGGGGTGTTGCTATATTCCTAGGCTAACCCTGAAATCCTGGGCTCAAGTGATCCTCCTATCTCAGTCTCCTGAGTAAATACCAGTATAAGTTTGTTGATAAAAGATATTTTCCAATATGCAAGGTATCAAAAAATTGGTATCTTATCTTTTCTCATGAAGCTCTTGGGGTGAAAAAAAGAGAAAAAGAGGAAGGTAACAAGAAATCAGTGTAGGAGCAAGACAAATCTCAAGACCGCAGTACACCAAACATGAAGGATATACTCAACCACACTGACACAGGATGAATCAAGAAACAGATCTGACAAAGGCTGTCATGAGATTCCTACACTTGTAATCTCAGATACCTAAGAGGCTAGGGCAGGAAGATTTCAAGTTCAAATTCATCCTGGGCAGCTTAGTGAGACCCTTTTTCCAAACAAACAAAAGGAAAACAGCTGGGGATAGATATACTTACTGTGAAACTCTGGGCTCAATCCCCAGTATCAGAAATGGCTAGATAGATATCGCTAATACTGTGATTAATAAATTACTTTCTAGAAATCCATTTTCTATGCTGAGAAACCATATTCAGTGTGAAGTTTTGACTTGTAAGCAAAAATAAATTACATTTATTGAATTCTACAACCACTTATATATTCTGACTACTTTTTACTAGAAGAAACATGGATAGTGAATGCATTACACAAAGGTACGTTTATTGAAAAGCATAAGAAAGTAAACAAAACTAAAGGTACTTTTTCCCCTTCTTTCAGTGTTAGGGATGGAACCCAGGGTCTCAAACATGCTGGGTAAACACTTTATCACTGAGCTATCTTCCAGCCCTAAAATATTTTTAAACTGAGATATCTAAGGTTTAACATTTGCCTGCCAACCATAGGATGCAGTATAGAATTATGAGTGTTTTAAAGGCATAAGCTTTGAAGTCAGAAGAATTGACTTCTACCATTTAAATAAAAAATATGTAGGGCCGGGGATTTAGCTCAGTGGCGCCGTGCCCACCTTGCAAGTGCAAGGTTCTGAGTTCGATCCCTGGTAACCCCCCACCACCACCACCAAAGGAACACTGGCCAAGTGACTGTTAGCCTCTAAACTTCTGGTGGGGGAAATCAACTAACTCAGTGTTGCCCAGGCTGGTCTTGAACTTGTAGACTCAAGTGATCCTCCCACCTCGGCATCCCAAGTAGGTGGGACTATAGGCATGCTCTACCATGCCAGGTTCTGTGGTGATATTTATATAACAATGTAAAATGTTTAGCATCCTGTCTGGTACATAATACGTGGTAAATAAAACCATCTTAAGGGAGAGTATTGAGGGCATAGCATACTGCAATGGTAGAGTGTACCCTTAGCATGTTTGAAGCCCTAGTCAAATCTCCAACACCCAAAACCTTCGTCTTAAGGGATACACAACTGACAAACTTAAGATTCACTATGATGTTCTTCAAATGTATGAATTATAAAAATAAAATCCAAATTATAAATGAGTGTTCCTTTAAAGCAGGATAACCTAGAGAAATATTCTGCATTTCATTAAAATCTAAGATGCCACTGATGCCAGTTTATGTATCTTAAAAGAAACCTGCCAATTAAGCTGTGACAAATCATGAATTATAAGATATTTCCAAATTATAGAAATACTGAAAAGTGAAAAGAAAAAATTTTGAGTCTTAGATTGGTAAAGTATAATAAGTTTAATTGCATAGTTAAGATATTAAATAACCACTAAAACTATTTTTCTCAAGAGAAATTTAGGCAAACAACTAGTACTATTTCCTTTCTTGAGGAGTAATTTTTTGGTGTTTTTTGTTTGATTTTTTGAGACAGGGACTCACTATGTAGTTTTGGCTGGCTTTGAACATACTATGTAGCTCAGGCTGGCCTCAAACTCATGGAGAGCCTACTGCCTCAGCGTCCCAAGTGCTGGGATTACAGGTATGCGCCACCATGCCTGGTCTAAAGAATAATTTTCCATGCTTGTCTCTACTACCAGTTTTACCTAACTGCCATTTGTCACTTTCTTAAGAAATGGTCTTCAAACACAAAAACTAGAACAGATCCCTCTGTTGCATGTTTCTACTGTACTTCTCCATTGTAGTGTTTATCATATTGTTCAGTACTAGTCTTCTTTAGCTAATTTCAAATTCAATAAAAGCTCTTTTAGTTAGAGTAATATACTAAGTACAAGAATTGTAAAGTCAAAATCATACAAAAAAAAAAAAAAGAAATTTAACAAGTGATATCACACACATTCTAGACTTTATCAGTTGACCTGTCAGTGGACACTTGGGTTATTTTCATACCTTGAACACTCTGAATAAAGTTACAATGAACATGGCAGTGCATGCAAATATCTCTTTGAGATAATGATTTTATCTCCTTAAATATAAACCTAGGAGTAGGATTGCTGGATCATATTGTAGTTCAAATATTTTTAATTTGGTGGAGGGAACCTCCATACTATTTTTATAATAGCTGTACCCAAGGTTTATTTATTATTTGCCAGTAAAAGGTAATGCTGCTATGAAAAAATAATAAGTTGTATTGACCACCAAACTTGTTAAATTTTTTTTTGTATGATTTTGACTTTGTAATAGCTAACAACTTGAAAACAGCCCAATTGCCCATCAACTGGAGACAGGATAAAGAAGATAATGTTGTTGTTTTTTTAAATAAAATGGAGTACTACTCAGCCATAAAGAATGAGAAACTAGAGACATTTATATTTATAGCTAAATGGATGCATATTGAGGCCATACTCTTAAGTGAAATAAATAGGTCACACATGGGTAAATACCAAATAGTTTCTCTGGTGTGAGAAACTGAACACGTAAATAAGGATCAAAATGAATAATAGATAATGTGAAATAGGGAGAAAAGGTTCAAAGGGGAAGGGGAAGTGGGAGGGGTAAGGGAAAGGAAAGAAGGGAAAGGAAAGGAATAAATATGAGAAAAGGAAAAAAACAGAAACAAAGTCTTTGTAAATAGGGAGGGTTGAAGGGGTTGAATGGAGGGCAGGGGAATGGGGGAAAGAATAAGAACCAAGATACATTATGTAAAGGTACAAATTCACAAAAATGAATGTCAGCATTTGTGTACCTAAAATGTACCAATAAAATTAGTGAAAAAAAGAGAGAATATTATTCAGCCTTACAAAAGGAATGCATGGTGGTGCATGCCTGTAATTCCGGCACTTGGATTGCCATGAGTTTTAGGTCAACATGGACTACACAGTGAGTTCAAGGTCAGCTAGACCTCGTCTCATAGCTAGACCCTGTCTCAAAACCACCACTACCACTACAACAGAACAAAAACCAAAGAAAGGAGGTCCTGTCATTTGTGATAATTATATAGGAACTTGGAGGACAGTATGTTAAGTGAAATCAGCTGGACACAGACAAATACTGCACAATCTCACTAGTAAGCAGAAACTAAATAAAATGGACTCATAGAAACATATAGCAGAATGGGAGTTACCTAGGTCTGGGGAATGTAGGGAGACAATGGTCAAAGGCTACAAAGACAAGTTACAGATACAAAATGTACAGCATGGTGAATATAGTTAAATAATGCACTGTACATTTGAATTTAGTGATAGTAGGTCTAAAGTGTGATCACATATACAAAAGTAACTATGCGAGGTGATGGATATATTAATGAGCATGACTGTGGTAATCTTTCACAATGTATTTCTATTATCAAAAATCATGTTGTATACCTTAAACATGTATAATTTGTTTTTTTTTTTTTGGTACTGGGGATTGAACTCAGGACCTTGTGGTTGTGAGGCAAGTGGTGTAACCACTGAGCTAAATCCCTGGCCCAAAAAAATATAATTTCTGTCAGTCATACCTCAATAAAACTGGGAGAAAAAGAAAACCATTATAAATTTTGGATGTTTTTTCATTTCATTAATTAGCACAAGTTTTGTTTTTTTTTTAAAGATCAATCTTATTTCTTTGCTTTGCAATGGTATAAATCACACTTTGTTCACAAAAATCACACTCATATTTTTTAAAAACACATGGCTTTTTTGTTCTCTTCTCCCTACACTAGCCAAACTATTACATTCCTTTTCCTTAAGAGAACCACAATCCTCAAATTGGCATGTATTTCTCCAATTTATATTTTTGTATTTTTAATGTATTTATATATAGCCTGTATATACTTTAGTTTTAAATTTATCTAAAATAATATATCTTTTGCTATTTTTTCTTTTGCTATTTGTAGTCTGGACTACACAGTGAGACCCAGTCTCAAGAAAAAAAAAAAAGAGAGAGGACTTGGGCTAGCAATAGAGGGTACACTGGTGAATATGATGGACAGTGCCTAGCTTCAAGGAGCTTTCATTTAATTAGACACACAGCAATAAATACTTATAATTCAAGGTCACCCATGCAATTACACAGGAGGAATACTGTACCATGGGAATACATAGAAATACCTAACTCAAAGTTGGGGGATGGCTGGATGGGGGAGAAAAAAGGGTATCATAAATTGCTTCTCAAGGAAGTAACATGTAGATTAAAACCTGTAAGAAGAACACAAGTTAGAAAACATAAACTGATATCCTTGTCTTGGTTTTGATTTTATTGAAAAAGCTACCATTGTTGAACTAAGCAATCATTTACTTTTAGAACATATTTCCTCTCTTGGCCTCTACTATATTTTGGCTCTCATAATCTCTGTGATAATCATTACTTGCTTAGTGGTTCTTCTTCCCTCCTTATAACCTAGTATTCCCTATAGTTTTAGCATTCTTTTTCCTGTTTTAACCTAAGTACTGAAGACTTTTCCATGTCTAGGGTTTTAAATATGATTTATACACAATGGAGTTTCAACAATCTTGACTTTACTCCAACTACAATAAATTTCAAACCACATACTAGATGTCACTAGCCATATGTTCCATAGATTCCTCAAGTTTTGGATATGTTAACATATGATCTATCCATACATGGTGACCTACTACTCACATTCAGTTGCGAGCATCACTGGTCATAACTGGTAGAAATCCCACGGTCAATAATCTGAATCTGTGTTGGAGGATATGAACTTCCTGGAAACCACTTTCCACAGTCACTGTACCTGAAGTAATTTTTAGGCCAAGTATTTCTTTTTGTTTCTTGTTTTACATTTTTAAAAATTTGTCAAGTTGGCCAGGTTTCTAGTTGCCATTTAATCAAACACTACGCTAGGTGTTGCTGTGAAGATATTTTGTAGATATAATTAAAGTCCATAATCAACTTACTGTAAGTAAGGGAGATTATCTTGGGTAATGTGGATAGGCCTGATTCAATTAATTAGAGAGCCTTAAAAGCAGGACTGAGACTTTCTCAAGAGAGAGAGAGAAGAAACTCACCTACAGACAATATCTTCACATTGTGAACAAGAATTCTAGCTTGCCTTTTCTGATGCCTACTCTAAGGATTTCAGGCTAGCATCACTATCCTCTACAATTGCATAAACCAAATCTACACATCTTCTATTGGTGCTGCTTCTTTAGTTGAACCTTGACTGATACATCAAGCTTTTCGTGTACTGCAAAAATAATTCCTTCAACAACCTAATAAAGCTTCTAGTCTATTTGTTTCTAATCAGTTCCATGTACCAGTAACTATACCCAAATTTTTTCTGGACATGGTTTTTTATTTTTTCAGCTTAATCCTTGGAATATGTTCCTTCCTCTCCATCCCACATTAGACCATCACCATCTCTTACCTGAACTAGTGATTGAAAAGCCTCCTAACTGGCTTCTCAGATTAGTTTTTTCTCCTCTATCTATTTTCCACACTGTTGCCAGAGGTCTCTTTCTGGAAAACAAATATGATCACGTCACTATCCTTTTCACAAACCTTTGAAATCTCCCTACCTAAAAAGATAATTTGTTTTTATTTCATTAATTTCTGTTTCAATCTCTTATTTCCTTCTATTCTTTTTGCATTTAATTTTCTTACTTTTCTAACTTGTTGAGATGAACACTCAAGTCACTGATGCTTTTCTTCTTCTGCAATATGCATTTAAAGTATAATTCTCTCTAAGTATTGCTTTAGCTGATCATACCAGTTCAGATACACATTATTAGTAGTTACCCTTTGGTTCCAAATTAAAATTTCTTTTGTGATTTGACTGATGAGTTACTTAGAAATTATTTCTTAAAACTTTCCAAAGCTAGAATTCAAGTTCCAGTAGGAACATAGCAACAATTTAGTTCTAAAGTTTCCCATCTTTCTCCTAGAACCTGTGCAGAACAAGAGAGAAAGTTAAGGAAAAAAACTCATGTATCTTCACTAAAACTAGGAGATAATAAAAAACTGGAAAAGTATCAAATTATAAATAAATATTTCCAAAGTATGTGGGGCTAGTGGAACCTATGGAAGAAGCCACATCTGAGCATGGAGAATGACAAGATGTGTAAAGGAGCCTAGTGGGGGAAACAGAAAATTTTCACTCCCAGAAAGAAAGGTCCTATTTTAAGTAGGAAGTGCAATGCTCAGAACTCTGATTGAATGGGGGAAGTGGAGAAAGAAAGTACAGAAAGTTTATAAGAATAGGTGGGGATGGTCTCAAATGACAGTCTTGGAAAAGACTACCCTTCTAAAAGTGAGGCATACAGTTTTGTAATTTCTTATTGTGAAACAATTTCAAATGCATAGAAAAGTTAAAAAAAATAGTATTAGCTGGGTATGGGAATGCACACCTGTAATCCCAGCACCCAGGAGGCTGAGGCAGAAAAACAGCCACGAGTTCCAGGCTAGCTTGTTCTACATAGTGAGATGCTGTCTCAAAAAACAAAACAAAACAAAAAAACTCCAACTGTATGCCTGTCACAAATTCTCTGTTAGCATTAAAAAACAGGCAATTTAAAAGGCAAAGCTGCATCGTTTCGTAGGAGAAACGGAGTACTCATGGCTGGTAGTTCACACTACTTAAATCACTGAAGTTACTGAGAAGCATAGGAGATGTCATATTTTGAATGAATCCATCAGCACAAAAAAGAATGGAGGACTTAAGCAGAGACACTTGGAAAAGTACCTTGTTCCTAAGCTGCAATTGATGTTCTTGCCCCACTCCTAAAATCCCTTCTGATAGATGGTTTGAGAGAATGCACATCATTCAAGTGTAAACAAAAACATTTTAGTATCTGCACAAAGATGTCATGTAAAAAAAGCAGTATGACATCTCTGACAAAAAAACTCAACAATCATAAAGTAGATGAAAACTACAATCCTACTATTTAACACAAATTCTAAAAATTCTTAATGCACCTATGAAGAAAGATCTTAGAGCAGACACTTAAGAACTCCAGGAAGAGATAGCTAATCAATGGGAGGTAGTGTAAGAAGCATGGCAGAACTCAGCACAGAAATGGAAGAAAAAGATTTTTTAAATTAAAAAAATAAAAATGAACACTAAATTACAATAAGCACATGGTGGTAAAACATATACCACAAAAGGCACAGTAAAGAGCACACTGGATGGAAATTTTTAAAAAATGACAGATTTTAAAAAAACATGACTTGCACTTACATTCTCAAAGGCAATCTCATGTTTTAAATAAAATTGACCCCAAATGACCAATTAAGAAAAAAATCTAGTAAAATAGTTGGGAATAAATATTTCTAGCAACTAGACAAAAAAAGGTAGATCCCTTCTAAAAACAATAAAATCAAGGCTGGGCATGGTGATGCATGTCTATAATCCCAGTACTTGGGAGACTGAGGCAGGAAGAATGCTGTGAGTTTGAGGCCAGCCTGGGCTACACGGTGAGTTCAAGGTCAGCCTGAACTACAAAGTGAGACCCTGTCTCAAAAAACAAAACAAAGGGGCTGGGGATTTAGCTTAGTGGTATCACTGCCTGCCTTGGAAGTGCAAGGTCCCAAGTTTGATCCCTGGTACCAAAGAAAAAACAAAAAAAACCCCCAAAATCAAATCAGCATTATACTTCTCTACTGGACATTCAGTATGTATCAGAATACAAGAGAAAAATACCTGTAAGATACTCAAAGAAAGAAAATATGAGGGCCGGGGATTTAGCTCAGTGGTTTCGCTGCCTGCTGCACAAGCGCAAGGACCCAAGTTCGATCCCTGGTACCAAAAAGAAAAAGAAAATATGAGCCTATAATTTTGTATTTAACAAAACGACCTTCAGGAATACTATATATAGACAATATGCAAAATCTCAGTTCCTATTCATATGACCCCTTCTGGAAGAAACAACTTGAGGAGAAACTGAAACCATCAAATGACAGGAAAAAAAAAACCTCAGCAAAGGACTGGTAGTGAGCACCAATATACTGAAGTAAAGATTTAAGAAAACAAATGTAGGGCCGGGGATTTAGCTTAGTAGTTCCGCTGCCTGCCTTCCAAGTGCAAGATCCTCAGTTCGATTCCCGGTACAAAAAAAAAAAAAAAAAAAAAGGAAAACAAATGTACATACAAATGACAGAATGGAATGTAACTGTTACATACTCTAAGAATATAAGAATTATATTAGATACAAATAAATGATAAATAAAAATAAAAGAACAGAAAATATAAAAAAGTATAATCAACTCCACAAATGCACCTTATATGTAATAGGATTCAAAGTTAAAACACAGGTATTAAAAATTTAAGCAAAATTACAGAGTAAAAATATAAGGGGTAATATAATAATACAATGTTGGCTAAAACTAGTTAGTAAAGGGAAGGGAAGGAAGAAAGGAAGGAAGGAAAAAATAAATTCAGGGAAATTACCCTGCTTTAAAAAAAAAAAAGGAAGATGAACATATGAAGGCATAAGTATAAAGGTAACCACTGAGTGTGGAAGGGAGTCTTTTCTAATATTGGAATTATCATTAAAAACAAATGAAATACATCAATTAGAAAAAAAGACATAAAATAACTTGATAAAACCAAGACCAAGAATTTCCTGTCTCTCTGGCTTAACTCATTCATAAACAGAAAAAAAGAAAAGAAAAGAAAAAAAAACCCCATTTACAGGCTCAAATCCATTCTATGCTGTCATAAAGACATATGTGTAGACCTGTTGTACAGCACTTGTCTATTGTGTCATAAGCCCTAGGTTCAATCCCTAGCACTGTAAAAAAAACACCAAAAACAGATATATCTGTGGTTCAGGAAGTTTTATACAAAAAACAAAAGGTTGGGAACGTAGCTTAGTGGTAGGCAGAGTGCTTGCCTAACACGTACTAGGCCCTGGGTTCAATCCTCAGCATACTACCCCTCCCCCAAAAGTGTTAATAAAAAAAGGAAAAGAAAAATTAAAGGATAGGATACAGTTCACAAAACCACAGGTTACAATTCTTTCATCAAACAATGTACAATTTTGGCCAAAAAGTTAAAAAAATGTCACTTTTATCACTATAAAGATTACAATTCACAATGAAGAAATTATGAACATACATGCTTCAAGTAATAAAATTCAACATTCATAAAGCAGAAATTATAAGGGGTATAAGAAGAAACAAACACTAGGAAACTTAAAATTTATTTTTCTTAGTCTGAAAAGAAAAATAAATACAGAAATAACATGATCAAAATGGCAGTTCTGGTGGATATTAATTTCATTCTACCCTAATTAATATCTTTTGAAATACCTATACAAAAACTGACCATATATTAGGATATAAAAATATCTCAACAAATTCTAAAAGTAGAAATACAAGCAGATTGTCGATGTTCACTTGTGTTTCCAGCTTCTTGGCAATCTGAGGTGGGAGGATCACTTTGAGCCCATGGGTTCAAAACCAACCTAGGCACACCAGTGTCTTTAAAAGGCAAACAAAAAACAAAAACAAAAACAAACATCCAAAAAACAACTACATTCTCTAATTAACAACACATAAAACTAAAAATTCAAAACAAAACCAGAAAACTAAAAGGCCTTTAATCTGAAAATTTAAAAATTCTCAATATGTAAACCTTAGGAAATATAATGAAATCTGTGGAGTTTATGATAAAATACTGCAAATTAAAAGCTTTGTAATAAAACTAAAACAGTGACCAGAAAAGAAGTCATTACTTTAAATACTTTGTTGTTTGGTTTTGGTTTTTGAGACAAGATCTCGCTATGTAGTTCAGACTGGCCTCAAACTCACTATGTAGTCCAGGCTAGACTTAAATTCATGGCAATCCTTCTGCCTCAGCCTCCTGAGCATTGGGATTACAGGCATGTGCCACCACATCTGGCCCTATTTTAAATACTTTTACTAATAATAAAAACTAAAAGTAAGTTATTTATGTTTAAGAGGACAGAAAAATAAATTTAGTTAACTGAATAAAAGTAGAGGAATAAAATAAAAACAAAAGAAATTAAGAAGATAGAAAACAGAAAGCCAGAAAAACTTTTAAAAAAAATTTTAAAGCTTTTCTGCTGGGGAGGAAAAAAAAAAAAATCAGAGGACTAAATAAATACTAGCTACTCTAATCAAGAAAAACAAAGTGTAATTATGCAAAGTAAGAAACTGGGGAAAACCACAGAAATAGAGAAAATTTCAAAAAATATTAAGAAATTGCTCTGTAAAACTGTATAAACTATATTAAATCTGCATAAAATAATTTTCTAGTAAGTAATATGACCTATAAAAGTGATCCTAGATAACCTTTGTGAACAAAATTTATGAAGCAAGTATTAAAAACTGCCCACCAAACAAAATGTAATAAAGAACACTAGGTCATATTACAGGGGCCATTTTACAGGTAAATTCTCCTAAATCTTCTAAGGGCTGAGAATTTTAATATTATGTGATAATTGTTGTATACTGTAGAAAAAGGAAAAATTCTTAATTTTTAAATGAAATATAGTATTAAAATCAAAACTTGAAAAAAACTGCACAGAAAAAGAGAGAACTGCAGATTCACCTTACTTTTGCATTTTAATTTAAAAAGTAGGGTTTCAGTAAACAGAGTGCAGTATAATCACTACTATTTAATAATACTGTCCTTGTCTAAATTAGTTAATATAAGTTCATAAGGAAAAAATTAGAAGCATAAAAATCTAAAAGAAGAGCTAAACCTAAAGCTATCTATAGATGATATGATTGTAAGCTACAAATCCCATGAAAACCCCTTTAAAAATGCCATAAACCATAATGAAGTTCAATAAGACATAAAAATCAGTACACAGAAATTAAGTCTTCATGTATGTGAACAATAATCACTATAATCTATAAATCTAATAGCAACAAAAGACAGAAAATCTTTAGCAATAACAAGAAATAGGGAAAATTTATGTGAGGAAAAGCTTTAAAACTCTCCTGAGGGAAGCAAAATAGACATACTATGTTCCTGAACACAAGAATACCTTAAAGATGCCAATTTGTCCTAACTTAATTTATAAAACAAGACCTCAATAAAAATAACAACCTGTTCCCCAGCTTCTATAAAGCTTATGTGATAAAGTAAGAATTAGCCCTATCAGATATTAAAAGTCATAAAGGGGGGCTGGGGGTGGAGCCCAAAAGTAGAATGCTAGCCTAGCAGCCTAACATGGACAAGGTCCTGGGTTCAATCCTCAGCACAGCAAAATAATAAATAAATAAAGGAAATAGTTGACCAATACATAAGTGTGTGTCTGTGTATGAGCGTATCCATCAGACAAGCTTTTGTATGGCAAAAAACCAACAACAAACAATTCCACCACACAAAGGTCAAAGACAAATAATTTAGGTATAACACCTGCAACTCATATTACAGGCAAAGAGTTAATCTTAATTTAAAAAGCACTCTCAGTAAATGAGACCAAAAATCCAGTAAGAATAAAGGACAAAGGACACAAACCACACAAGCAGTTCATTAAAAAAGAAACACAAATGGCCTGGGGGTACAACTCAGTGGTATCAGTTCATACTTGTCTAGTATGAACAAGGCCCTGGTTTTGATCCCCAGCACTACAAAGAGAAAGAAAAACAGGAGGGAGAGAGAGGGAAGGAAGGAGACAGATAGAGGGACAGAAGGAAAGGAGGGAAGTGAGACAAAGGGTCTGACATAAGTGAAAAGGTAGTCAAATGCAAATTAACAGCACATAAGGAAACTATTTCTTGCAAATCTGATAGACAAAAATCTAAGAGTTTGATAATTCTTGTGGCAAAGACATAAGAAAATAGGTACTCTCACTCACTGATCCAAAGTATCTGTGACCTCTACGGAGGGAAATCTAGCAATAGCAATCAAAATTACAAACACATTTACCCTTAACCCATGAACTCACCTCCAAGAATTTATCTTACATATATATCTACATACAAATGAAATGATGTTCTGAAACAGCAGGTAACTGAGAACAGTTCCAGTATACATCTAAAAGGGATTGGTTAAACATGTCCTCTCTCATTTTCACAAAGGCAGATGCTGCTGGAAAAAAATGAGGAAACTATGTACTGATCCAGAAAGATGAAGGATCCTTTGAAGATCGGCCAATTCCAGATACTGGGCAAAAATATATGATGAGTCAAGATTATTCTGCTATGCCAGAAAGTAAGGAAGACATCAAACATTAATGAATTAGCAATAGGATATCGTACTCTCCCACATAAGCATTCCATCTAATAGAAAAATAATAAAAAAGGAAAAATAACAGAATTTGAAAAAGTTACCAACTGATGATAATCTCTAGTAAAATATATGATTTGTGTAACAATGATCAATAATCTCTAATCTACAGGTTACTTTTAGCACCATTAAAATTGGGATAACTAATACTGTGCATTTACCAGCACGACACAATATAAAATATTTATTAAGTATTCTGAACTAGAATTGACTTAAACTTCTAGGGTTAACTTTCATTTCAAGGAAATATAGAGGATAGAGGAACAAAGCAATGATACAAGAAAATAAAAGACAAACTCAGCTTTGGAAAATATTTTATAGGTCAAGTGATCAAGTTTCTACAAGTTAGTGATATAAAAAGGAAAGAAAGAAATCCAAACAAACAAGAAGGAAGGAAATAGGACTAGTAGATTAAAAAAGACATAATAACCAATTATGGTATGTGGATCTTGTTTTGATTAGAATCAACTAACTAGAAAAAAACATATTTGAGAAAATAAAGAAAAAAAGGACTATGAGGAGGATATCAGTATAAAAATTATTAATTTTCTTACATACAAAAATGATATTGGTGCTGTGTAAGATAATGCACAAGTTTTCAGAGATATGTACTGAAGCAGTAGGGATACACAACATGGTGTCCAGAATTTAATTTAAAGTACAGGACAAATGGAGACAGAATAACCAAAGGTAGAAAAATCCTGACAATCTGAATAATGGCTACACGTATGTAATTTATAATGTTCTCTCTACTTTTATATAAGCTTAAAAATATTTGTAAGACAGTACCTGAAAATGAGAATGCAATTAGCAACACTTTAGGTACTAGCAGCAGGCATAATGCCTGGGGTCACCATGACCTACAGACTTACAGACTATTTCTTTTTGTTTTTTGAGACAGGGTCTCACTGTAGTTCAGGCTGGCCTTGAACTCAAAGTGATCCTCTGGCCTCGGCCTTCCAAGTCCTGGGATTACAGGCACGCACCACTATGCCTGGCTCCTTATTTCTTTACTGTATGTATTTTACAAAGAAATGTTGACTTTGAGTTAAAAGGACAAAAGAGGGGCCGGGGATTTAGCTCAGTGGTTTCGCTGCCTGCTGTGCAAGCGCAAGGACCAGAGTTAGAGTCCCAGTACCAAAACAAACAAACAAACAAACAAAACCAAAAAAAGCGGACAAAAGTGAATTAGTTATGAAAAAAGATTTCTCAGATGATTACATTAAGGCTTTTATGTTTGTTTTCATGTGCTTGCTTCATGTATAGTAGCATTCCACACAAATTCTGCATAAAAGCTTCCTAAATGAAATGTAATAAAAATATAAAGGTTTTTCCAGTTTGTCATAATACATTTTCAAATATTACTTCAAGAGGTCAGTACATATAAATACACAAAAACACACACACACTGCTATATAGAAATCAACTACCCAATTCAGAATATGGTTTCAGTTCTCTTACCATCGATATTAAGCATCATTTTCCACATGGCAGGTCGAACAGATTGATGGAATCCAAACCATACTTCCCTGCCCCCTCCCAGAGGGTGGTCATATCCTTCTGGAGCTGAGAAAAAGGAACGCCCCACAGGTGTGTATCTACAAAAATTAAAATGGCATGTTCAATCCTTTCCTTCCTGTGTAAGTATTTAAATCTGCATAGAAATGGAGACTAAAGCACAAGATGGTCATAATTATTAATATATGAAACAAAATGTTTTCCAAATTTATGAAAGCAAAAAGTAGCCATTCTAAATGAAAAAAATTTAGCAACATCCTTCACTAAAATTATCCATTTTCAGAATTGTTAATTTGCATATCAGTTAAGAGTTTTTTTTGGTACCGGAGATCGAACTCAGGACCTTGCGCTTGCAAGGCAGGCAAACATATCAGTAAGTTTTATTTAAAATACTTTCTTTAAATAGTTTGTTTTTTTTTTGGGGGGGGGTACCAGGGATCAAACTCAGAACCTTGCACTTGGCGAGGCAGGCGTAGTGCCTCTGAGCTAAATCCCTGGCCACTTAAATAGGTTTTAAACAGTTAACAGTTCCAACTTATATAATACTAAATAAATAATCAAAAAATTTCTATAAACGTTTCAAGATATACTAAGAAACTTACACACACACACCTCCAGTATACATATACACACTGGAAATGCTAGTGTGATTAAGAGCAGCAATTTCTTTCTTTTTTTTTGGTACCAGAGATTGAACTCAGGACCTTGCACTTGCCAGGCAGGCATGGCGCCACTGAGCTAAATCCCCAGCCCAAGAGCAGGAATTTCAACATAATTTGACACTATTGTTTGAACAGTAAAATTTACTTTTAAAACAAGGCAATTTAACTACAGGACTATATCTTAAAATATATCAGTTATTCAAGATCTATAGCTCTATGAGAAAGAGTGAGACATTTTTCTATAAAAAATTCATTAGAACAGCTAAGCTAATGATGTGTATTTATTTACAAAAGTCAGAAAATGTTCTATAACTTAATTCTGTCAATGAACTTATAGGCATGCTATTTTACTTTAAAAAATAATCAAAATTCACAACACATGAAGGTTAACCAAGGAAGGCCTGTACAACTCACTCTTAGAAGGAAAACCTTCACACTGAAAATCTAAAGAGGAAAAAAAGCCAGAAGCACCCACTTCATGGAAGGCAGATGTCGTAGCACCACATCAACGGCATGGACAGGGTTAGTGCTGATTGGCTTGTCTAATTCCAGTGGCTCAGGCAAGGTCCGTCCTGTCAGTACTTCATGCAGTAGGTGCCAACTCACCCGAGAGACAAATTTGATTGACACCTTGAAAGGTCGATCTTTTCCACCTTCCCCAGGTAATGTAACATCTAAATCTACCTGTTCACGGGACAAAAGTAAAGTGGCAAATGTTTAAAAAAAAAAAACAAAACTACAATCATTTAAAGTTTAATTAAAAAACTCAGAGAAAATGCAAAAATTAAAAATGAATCTCAATGTCAAATCAATAGACTAAAATGCAAATAACATGGTTATTCATGCCAGTATTATTGCAAAATGCTGAAAACTACCTAACATACCTAAATGTTATGCCCTAACATTTAAGCAGCTATAAAACAAATGAAGATCTTTTACAACTGCTGTGGAATAATTTCCAAGACATACTATTAAATTAACAAAGCAAAGTGCAAAGGATTACAAATAGTAGGATATCTGTTGTGTAAGGACTAAGGAGGAAATAAAAAATATTCACATATCTGCTTACTTTTGGAAAAAGAAACACAGGAAGCAGGAACCAGAAAAGAAGAAATTGGTTATTTTAAAGTATGGAAGGGTATTAATTAGAATAAGGGAGGAATAATTCTAGGTACAGTATATACATATATATATATATTTTTTGGTACTGGGGATTGAACTTGGGACCTTGAGCTTGCAAGGCCAGAACCACTGAGCTAAATCCCCAGCCTACAGTATATTTTTCTGGTATAGTTTTGACATTTGGAAACACATTAAAGTTCTACACAGCTGGGCAGCAGTCTCAGCGATGGGCAGCTTAGGTGGGAGGATCACTTGAGTCCTTAGAGTTCAAGACCAACCAGCCTGGATAGCACAGTGAGGCCCCTATCTCAGAAAAATAATTTTTAAAGGTTCTGTATATTTAAAAATTTTTTTAAGAATCAACAAGGATAGAGGGGAAAAATTAAGCCTAAGTATAAGCAAGATCAAATAAACTTGAATGTATTTCAAATGATTAACATAATCACCTTAAAAAAAAACATTAATGCAAGTAACTGTGTATTAACTAAAAGGGGCAAGGGTGAAGAAGGATGGTTTGGAAGAATAACTGCATACAAATGAAGCAAATTCTTTTTTCCAGTACTGTACTGGAGATGGAAACCAGGGTCCAACACATGCTAAGCAAGTCACTACTGCTGAGCTACTTCCCTAACCCCCTCCCCTTCCTTTTTCCTTCTTTTTTCTTTGTTTTAAGAAGGGCATAACATTGGGTTACAACCCATCCCATAGTTTTCTACTAAAAATTTGTACTTTAGCATAATAGTAGCCAGCTGTGTATCTCAGTTGCTGTGCCTAGGGGATACAGGAAGCAATCTTTGTTTACCCACTTGGTATGATGAATGGCAAGGTGTGTGCATGTGTCTGAAAGTGTCAAACTGGGATTTTTACCCACATAATGTGGCATCTTGCACATGTTTGATTACCTGAGCATCACGGGGTAAAATACACCCATACCATTGTGTTACGAAAACATGTATTTTAACATAATAGAATGTGGGTGTGACTCACAGTAGCTGCACATGGGAAAAGAAAAAAACCCATCTGTGCATTCACCCACTTTGCAGATGAACAGCAAAGTGTGTACAGGAGCTCCAAAGCAGCAACAGGTGAGTTTTACCCATGAAATGCTCATTGCTAAATTTAAGTGCATTTAGGATTAGTTTTTTTTTTTTAAGTTTTCTTTTGAGTTTTCCGGCAGAAGTAGCCCAATTCAGTACAATGGCAAATGAAAAGCCAGATTTGCAAGTTTTGGAGGAGGTCAGAAGTGATGAAGATGATAATGACTTTGATATTGGCCATGTGAACGAAAGTTCCTGTGACAAAGAAATGGAGCAAGAATTGACTGATACCAACACAGGGAATGCAGGCCTCCTTGATTCAGATGACAAAGAAAACAGCAATGTGAGTGCATATTTGACTAGTTGAAATGTTGCAAAATGATCAGGCAATGAATAGAAAGATCCAATGTTTGAACTAGGTGTGAAAAATATAGTAAGGGTCTTGGCAGGGGTGAAACCTATCAGACAGAATGCCAGTACTGCCATTCGATGTTGGAAATTGTAATAGATGAAATGCTACAAGATGCTGTGAAATACACAAAGGCTGAAATACAAGTAAAATGTGTGCACCAATAGCCATATTCAAAAAAGTATTTATTATGACACCTCACTAGCTGAACTGAAACCATTCATACGTCTGCTGTACTTAGTAGAAATTTCTCATGGTAATCGCACAAATGTAAAAGACTTCTGTAGAAAAGTGATGGGTCAAAATATGGCATAAAAATTTACGTTCTTGTAGATGTGAAGACTTATTATGATTTCAATTTAGAAATTTATCCTGGAACTCAGCCACCAGGTCCTTATTCATACAGTAATAAACTGAATGATGTTGTGAACATACTTGTTGCTCCCATCTCCCAAACTAATTGGAATGTGACATTCAATAATTGATGTTACATTTGCTAACAGCGCACAAGTTGACCAGTGTAGGAACTGTATGCAGGAACAAAGCAGAAATTCCAAATGAAATGTTGTAATTTCAAAACAGACAATTGTATAGTACAATCTTTGGATTTCAGAAAGATTTACACTGGCCTCGTTATGGCAAATAAAAACAAACTGGTACTGCTGATATCAACACTGCATCATGATGGAAATATTGATAGAGAAACCTCAACAAAATGGAAGCCTAAGATGGAAACATTCTACAACAAAAGCAAAGGCAGAATAGATATTGTTGATGAGTTATGCAGCAACTATGATGTCACCTGAAACACAAAGTGTTGGCCAATGGTTGTGTTTAACTTGATCCTAAACATATGTAGCATAAATAGTTTGAGGATTGAGACTGGAACTCCTAAGAGATCATTTACAACAGAGGAAAAACAGAATGTTTCTGTCCAGGGAACTACACACAAAAAAATTGTGGAGCACACTGAACAGGCAGGCACAGCATCCCAAAGACCTATGACAACAGGAAAACCAAAAGGATGTCAACTGTGCCCTACAAGAAGGGACAGGAAAACAAATATATGTGCTATCACGTATATTTACACTTATACATATAAGTGACACTTGTAAGGGAGCTTGCAGTTTTCATGTACAAAGACTGCCTTGGCTGTGACAGTTGAAGCAAAAGATTCTTTCTGCAGGAGACTTTTGTTTGTATTTACACAGTTCACATAGGTTTTTTTTTTAGTGGCATGGACTGAAGTCGAGACTTTGCACTTGTGAGGCAGGTGCTGGAGGAACCACTGAGCAAAATCCCCAGCCCATGTTTTTATTTCTGATGTTATTGTTTAGGTTTTGTAAGCAAGTACACAGCTTGTGTGAAAATGCTGATGTCTATTCTAAGTACTCACTACATATTTGATAATTTATTTTATTGATATCTTTTTTCCTAAGTGCACATTGTACAATATAGTAGGAAGCTCCTGACAAAACAAGTGTGTTTAAAGCAAGGGAGAGTATTTTGAGAGGGATTATGGCAATGTGTCTTACTTTTTCTTTTTTTTTTGAGACAGGGTCTCGTCATATAGTTTCATACATATGTATGTATGAAAATGCCACAATGAAATCCAAGAAAAACATTTTTTAAATGCTTAGAGACATTATATTGGGAAGGTAGTCTTATGAGTGATTTATCTTTGGTTTCATTGTTTTGCAAGTTGAGTAAGTTTTTTAAATGATTCAAACAATTAAAGGTGGACTGATTGTGAGAATGTAAAAAAGGAGTGAAAGAACCTGAATAGATATTTATCCAAAGACATATAAATGGCCAATAAATGTAAGAAAAGATGCTCAGTATCACTACTTATCAGGTGAAATGCAAATCAAAACCACAATGAGATTGCTTCTCATCCTTATTAGGTGGCTACTAAAAAAAAAAAAAGGCCCAGAAACCAAGTATTAGCATGGATGTCCAGAAATGGAAACATTTATACAATGTTGGTTGGAATGAAAAACAGTGCTTCCTCTTTGGAAAACAGTATAGTGCATTTTTTTTTGGTACCAGGGATCGAACTCAGGAGGCAGGCCACTCTTGCAAGGCACCAGTGCCACTGAGCTAAATCCCCAGCCCTGCGTTTTTAAAAAATTAAAAATAATTACTGTATGATCCAGTAATTTGACTTTTAGTTATATACTCAAAGAAACTAAAGCGGTCTCAAAGGGATACTTGTACACCACATTTGTGACAGGATTACTTACAATAGCCAAAAGGTCTCCAACAACAGATGAACAGCTAAAACAGAATGTGTTGTATACATACAAAGGAATATTATTAAGTCTTCAAAGGGAAAAAAAAATCCAACATATGCTACAACATGGATAAAGCTTGAGGATATGATGCTAAGTGAAATAAGTCAGTCACCAAAAGACAAACACTTCATCATGATTCCACTTATATTAGGTACCTAGAGTGGCCTGGTTCATAGTGGAAGAGAGTGGTGGCTGCCAGAGGCTGAGTGCTGAGGGCAATGAAGTTTTTGTTTAATGAATAGTGTTTCAGCTTAACAAGAAAAAGATAGTTCTGGAGATGGATGTTGCTGATGATCACAAAAGAATGTTAATGTACTGAATTGTACCTTAAAATGGTTAAGATGGTATATTTTATGTTACATGTATTTTACCACAATTTTTTTAAAGAAAGTATTTCCTCACAAGATACTTACTAACTACAAGGAGAAAAAAATATCTTGATAGGAGAAATCTGGCAGATATCAATTTAACCAAGAGATTAAAGTTAACATCACCTTTAATGGACTTAAACATATTATATACCTTTCCCACATGAAGCACATAAAATGGAAAGAATGTATATGTAATATTCCTGTCAAAAATACATAACCAAAAAAAAAAACCAAAACAACAACAACAAAAACATAACTAGAATGTATTCAAGGGGAAGCATGAGACAAACCTAGACTGAGAGATATTCTACAAAATAACTTGCCTGTAACCTTTTTTTTTTCCCTTTGAAACAGGGTTTCCCTATACAGTTCAGACTGGCCTTAGACTCACTACGTAGCCCACGCTGGCTTCGAATTTGGAGCAATCCTCTGCCTCAGCCTCCCAAGTATTCGGATCACAGGCATGTGCCACCATGCCTGCCCTTGCCTGTAATCTTGAATCATTTTAACATCATGAAAGAAAAAAAAAAGCTAGGAAATCATTCTATAATAAAGACTAAAGAGACATGCTGTATGTATCATGATTCTGGACTAGATCTTGTATCTGAGAGGAGAAAGATGCTATTAACAAGATCATTGAAACAACTGACAAAATTAGAATATGGATTGCTGATTAAAGTATCATATCAATGTGAAATTTAATGAAGTTAACAAATATACCATGGTTTTTATCTTTATTTTTAGGAAATACCCATTAAGGTATTAAAACATTAAAGTAGTATGATATATACAACCTAACTGTTAATGATTCAGGAAAAAATACACATAAAGCCCTATGTATAGCTAAAAGGAGAGGAAAAGAGTAAGAAAAAAATGATAAAACTAATGTGGCAAACAGTAAGGACATTGGTGAATCTGGGGAAAGGACAAATGAGAGTTCTCTGAATGCTTTTTACAACTGTTCCATAAATCTGAAATTATTTCAACAAAGAAAGTTAAAAAATCTAGGTAGTGTGGCCGAGTGGTCTAAGGCACTGGATTAATAAAGTTAAAAAATCTAAATGTTATAGATGTATACATTTATATAGATTATAGTATAAAATAGTAATAAATTCATTTAAAAGGAGATATGGGAAAAGTGTATCTTTACAATAAAGGAATGTACATCTTACCCCAGTAGTTGCCACAGGAAGTGGATTAGCTGTATAAAGGCTTCTTTTTCCATCATATACTGGTCTACGGTCTCCAAAGATAGTTACTTTAAAATGCTGAACCATTGAGTCAACAACCTCCCTAAAGAAAGAAAAAAAAATTCACATAATATTCTCAAAATGAAATACAAAAAAATATTAATTGAAGTAATTTCTGGTACAGTTTCAAGCCATCAAATTTTAAAAGACATTCATTCATATGTGATAAAGATTTTGCTTTCAGAACCACGATTTCAGATAGCAAAAAGGCTGACTGATGCTGGCAAAGGATGACATGTATTTCCCAAAGACAAGAACAATGAATCCAGTAAATTAATCATTCTAGGACACAACTGACCTGCAAAATATTCTCTTAGAAACTCACTCAAAATCTCTTTCATTCCCTGACATATTTACCTCTCTTTTGCAAAGCATAAGATGCTCTTTCGATTGTGCTAAAATAATTCCTAGTACTACTAGAGAATAGTGTTCTTTAGTAGAACTCAGTCTATTGCATTATAATTATTATTTACCTCATTGCTACTGTGAGCTTCTTGGGAACAACAAACACACCTGGATTCCTTCCCTATCCTTAAAACCATATCTAGTCTGTAAAGATACCATGAAATTTCCATTTTTAACCAGCAATCTTTTTGATCCAATATACTGAAGTGGAAAGATATTCAAGACTCATACGTTAAAAAAAAATTGATCACTGAGAATGATACTAATTATCTACAAATTAACATTTCTGTACATACATATTCACATATTCATAAAGCAGTGAAAAGGCATCTGGAAGGATATAAGATACAGAGATACAGTGCTGCTGGGCATGGTAGCACACACCTGTAATCCCAGCACTCTGGAGGCTAAGACAGGAGTCTGAGGCCACCATGGGCACCACAGTGAGTTCAAGGCCAACCTGAGCTACACAGTGAGACCCTGTCTCAAACAAAACAAAACAAAACAAGAGAAATACTTCTGGAAAAGAATGTGACAGGGTTACAGTAACTTTTATTTTGTTTACACAATCTAAATATATCGCAATGAGAGTAGTGTCACATAGTATTGATATGATTTAAAATGAAATTAAACTACTCAAATCCAACCCAGGCAAGTGGGGAGGGAAGAAAGGAAAAAAAATTAGCATTTCCTAGAATAAGAATAACAAAAAATCAAGCTGACATTACACACAGAGCAATTTTCTAGATGACACAAATTTCTCCCTCCTTTCTCATTGTCTTACTAAACCTATGTAAATCAAGATCAAGTCATACTGGAGTAATTTTGATAACGAAGATTTGCTTTACCTGTCAGTTCTTGGGTTCAAAACAAAGTTCAATGATTTTCTGCCACTTTGTCTTTTGTGGCCATTAAACCAAGTCAAGGTGTTTCTCAGGTGTAATTACTGGGATCTAATTTGTCAGGATGTTTTGACTATTTTGTCATGTGTAAAGTTAACACTAAACTTAAACTTACTAATTCCTGGCAACCCAATCAAACCACTGTAAAGATTAAAATGTTGGAGGAGACTAAACTGGTAGGCCAAAAACATCTTAGTGATTTTTTAAAAACCCTTGTTTTGATGACCTAGTACACAGTATCTCCTCAATGCTCTAGAATAGATAATCTACTTTAATGATCTGCCAGAACCTCTAAAGGAATGTATTAAAGTTGAATTCAATATATTTTCCCTCAGTTGAATCCGGTTTTTTTGATTATTACTCCTGTCTAATTAATGGTGCTTCCATCTTTCTGCTTACCCAGATTCAAAATATGTCTCATCTCTTTACGTAATCAGTCATTGACTTCACCTCTATGCAGTATTGCTTACACCAGTCCTTTACTTTTCCATTCCAAATAAACACTTCAGGTCCTAGAACTTGGATTATTTCTTGTAAGTTTCTTGGTTTTTATGCCCCTAGTGTTTTCTTCTCATCCTGATTTATACACCACTGCCAATTAAGTCACTCACCACCACTTTCATTGCTTAGGTAAAAAATACTGAGTTAATCATACTTCCTAGTTTGTGGCACATTATCAACTGTGTAAGACCCTCCTTATAAGTAATTTATTTCTTTCTTTCCATCTCCATTTCCTATTCACATCCTTCTTCCCAATCTCCAATGTGCTCGATGAACATCTTCCTGTTTGTATGTACTTCTATCTTTACCTTCTACACTGGAGTTTAAAAATCTATTCATGTTGCTGTGACATGCTTAGTTCACTGTTTCTATTAAAAATTATTTTTCATTATTTTCAAAAACTGTGAAAACCAGTTGTAAATAATTTAAGTGTCATTTAGTTGTTTCTGATTGAGGTAAGGCATTCCACATGTTATCTATCCACTCCCCCAGCCAGAAGCCTTGTATCTTTCACTCCCAGTCATCCAAACTAATGCTGCAATACATTATCTCTTTACACCTCCCCTTATCAACTTGTGTGGCAACTCATCTCTGGATATATACCCAGAAAACAGACTGAGAGTCAAAGTGAACTTTATCAACTTTGATAAAATTATGAAGAACTGCTAAATTACTCTCCAGAATGGTTACACTATTCCTATTTCCCTATACCCCAGGCAAGATCTGGCATTATCTAGCTTTGCTTTCTACTATTTGCTAGCCTGATGGGTATAAACTAAAAGGTTGTTTTAGATTTCTCTTATTACTAATGAATGTGAGCATCTGTGTGCGCCTCTGTTTTCTCTTTTGCACAATTCCCAATTTTCTCTGCATTTTTCTAACTGGGGATCTAGTCTTACTGAATTGAAGGCATTCCATTTATACTCTAGAATTAACTCAGATGGGTTTAGTTATTATAAATATCTATTCCCACAATGTTAGCTGTTGACAATGTCCATGTATCTGTTGAACTGAAACTAGTAATTTGGTATCATCAAATTAATCTTTTTTTAATCTTATAATTTCATACTTCTGAGGTGCTGTTTAAGAAATATTTCCTGGGGCAGGGATATATAGCTCAGTGGTTCCGCCACCTGCCTCACAAGCACAAGGACCTGAGTTCCAGCCCCAGTACCAAAAAAAATAAAAAAGAAAAGAAAGAAATATTTCCTAACGTAAGTATTCCTTATCAGAAACGCTTAGAAACAGAAATTCTTGAGCCTCTGTGTATACATTGTGAGATATTTTGGGGGAAGGAACCCAAGTTTAAACACAAGATTAATTTAATTTATGTTTCATATACACATAGCCTGAAGGTAACTTCATATAATATTAGTAATTTTGTGCACAAAACTAAGTTTCATGGTATAGAATTTTCCACTGTGGTATCATGTTGGTGTGCAAAAAGTTTTGGATTCTGGAGTATTCTGAATTTTGGATTTTCAAATTAGGGATGTTCATCTTGTAGTAAATCACACAATTAACTTATATGCTTCATTAACTTTAGTTATATTATTTTGGGCATTAATTCATTTGAGGTTTTTCTTTATAAACAGTAAATACTCAACTTTATTTTTCTCTATATAGTTAACCAATTTCCCCCATACCATCTACTATACAATCAATATTTAACCAATTTGTAACAGCACCCTTATCTTATTAAATTTTCATATACAAACCAAGCTGGCTATATGTTCTCCATATTGTTTCAGTGGTCTATTTTCTTGCCCTTATGCCAGGACCATATGTTTTCATTATTAATAAGCTGTTTTATTATGTTGTAATATGGACCAGGGCAAGTTCTCTCAGTTTTCCTAAGGAAGCTTGAACATTTATGGAAACTTATTTTAGAAAAGCTTTCCACCCTAGAAAACTGTCAGTATCAATAAGGAAAGAAAACCTAGCTAGCAAACGAGCATAAAGCAAATAAGTATCTGTTAGTTAAGAAATCCCCAAATAACATGGGAGATATGATTAATATGCTAAAAACATACGTAACTGTGTTAAAAGCCATGATGAACTACATCCATGAACTAAATGAAGAAACATAATAAGAGCAACTGTCATATCTAAACACTTATGTTTGAAAAATTTAATTGTAATCATTACACCTGAGAGGATCCCAAGTTATCCAATTCTCTTGCAGAAAGAGCCTTTAGACAACTACAAGTCCAAAATGAGCTAACAGTGTCATGGGGCTTCCTCCAAATTAAAGAACTAAAGTTGCATATATTTAGGTACCCAAATAATAAGCCAGGTAACTATCTACCATATATTATACAAGTAATTTCATATTTTGAAGTATTCTTTTCAATTTGGAAAAGTTGAAGACCATAAACACTGAAGGTAACAATCCTGATAGAAATTCATGTGATAAAAGTAAAAATAAATCAAACTAAGGACTTTTAGTCTGAAATAAGAAAATTACAGAAGACTGGCTATTTTCATGGATTGTCATGTGAAAAATTAATTAGAAATCTACCTTGTATAGGAGGACAAAACTGGGAGCTAGATTTTGGAACAAAAATTTCCAAAATTTCCTAACTGCCATAGTTATTCAAAAGTGGATTTTACTACCTTATGAAGCACCTGAATTCATCCTTGCTTTGCAATCTCCTCTGACAGCAAAATTTAATTATGAGAATATCAAACAATGAGACACTATAGATTTTATTATGGCATGAGATAGTGACATTCTTTCCTGAATAATTAAACTGATATTTGATCATTTACTTCAGAGCCTCAATACTATAGTATACTGGGCAATTTTTAACACTCAACCAACTTGAAGTCCATAACAGGGGTGGATGTGTGCCTCAATGGTACAGCTTATGCGTAGCACTGTGAGGCTCTGGGTTCAATCCCCAGCACCTAAGTAAATGTATGTATGTATGCATGTATGTTCACAGCTGGCAAAACCTATACTACAAAGGGAATTGACTTTCATGAAGATCAACAGTTAGTGTGTCTCTACACCTTACCCTAACATGATACAGTTAATTGATGTATTTAGAGTTTTAGTATGCGAATTTACACAATGATAAATCCAAGGACTACAAATTCTCATTTCTTATCTCAAAACTACTACGGCAAAAGGTAGTTTATTACAATGTTCATCAGGCAAACACATGGAAGTAGAGAAACAACTTTCTACAACAGTAATGTATCCAGTCATTGAGTAAGCTATAGTAGCAAGGTACTACTGTTTTATGAAGAAAACTTGAATTGGGAAACTGAGAAACCTTTAAGATCTTTAAAACATAAAGGTAATATTAATATCGGAGAAGAAATAGACATGTTTTTATTTATTTGGGGGGGGGTGTTGAGAATCAATCTCAGGACCTTGCACTTGCTAGGCAGGCAAGGCACCATTGAGCTAAATCCCCAGCCCCTAGACATGAGTTTTGAGTTGTATTCTGGTCTAAAACCAATTTTTTTTGGCATAGTGGGTACTGAGGATTAAACCCAGACCCCTCGCACTCCCAGCAACTTGGGAGGATGAGGCAGAAGGATAGCAAGTTTGGGGTAGCCTGGGTAATTTAGTGAGACCCTGTATCAAAATTTTTAAAAAATATACAAAGAGCTGGGGAAGTAATTCAGTGGTAGTGTATTTGCCTAGCATGAGTAAGGCCCTGGGTTCAGTCCCCAGTACCATAAGAGAAACACTTTTCCAAATAACAAATGAATATATCTAAATGCATTAGCATTAAATATGATAAATTAACACCAAGAATGAATTCTGGTAATAGAAACTGTTTTCTTTGTATCATAATTTGGAATACTAGTCTTTCATTGTAACAACGGGATAGAGTGGGGTTGTAGAATCTTTTGATCTTTTGTTCAAATGTAGAACTTTTAGCAAAATAATTGTACATTAACTGAGTTTCTTAGGTTACAATAAAAAGTAAAACTACAAAAACCAAACTACATAAAATATTTTAACTCCTAAAGCAGTTATTTAGGAACATCATTTGGGAAAGAAAATCAATTAAATGGGGTTAAGAACTGCCAGTCAATCTTCCTTTTATTAATAACCTATCTCTTGACTGCATCAGGCTTTGGTGCACAGAATATAAAGTAAAATTTAATAGTGATTTTATTCTGTTTTGTTTTTTGGTTTTGGTACTGGGGATCAAACTCGGGTCCTTCCGCTTGCAAGGCGGGTGGCAGAACCACTGAGCTAAATCCCTGGCCCTTAATAGTGATTTTAGAAAGTTCTACTTTACCACCTGACTTATACAACAGAAAAATGATACAAAGGGATACTTTAATGTAAAAAGAAGAAATATTTTTTCTGCTAGTTATTAGCTTAGAGACCCATCTTCATTTTTTAGATACCTCTCACTTCTCTCCTCCCAAATGGTAAAATGGGAAATACTACACTATAGAAAATGCCATGAAAAAGTATTTTCCCCAAGAGCCTATTCATATTAAATTAGTATTCACAGTTATAATAAATTGATCGGTGACTGTGATAGTTAACTGATTGCGTCAATTTGAGTAAGAAACACCCAACTAAATTAGATCAGCTTAGTTCTGAGTGTGGCTGAGGGGATCTGCTGAAGACAGAAGGCCCACCCTGGGGTGGCTAGTCACCTGAATGGTATAAAGGAGAAACAAAGAAGGAAGGATCACTTCTGTTTCTTCAGAGGAGCACAAGTCTTCACCTTCACCTTGAGTGTCTTCTTCAACAGTAGTACATGTCTCTAAATTATAACTTTTTAAATGTGTGTGCATTTATGTATTTATCATTGATACAAGGTTAAAAAGAATTTTAATGGGGATATGTGATTATTGCTTTGAAGACCACTGAGCTAGACTATTATAACAACTTTTCAAATGTTCTCCAGCCTCTGGTTCTTCTCTTCTTTTTTTTTTTTTGGTACCAGGGATCGAACTCAGGGCTTGTGAGGCAGGCATGGCCCCACTGAGCTAAATCCCTGGCCCATTTTTCTCTTCTACACTTTATTCTCCACACTGCCATCACTTATTGTTTTAAGTACAGATGTTCCTTATTTGCTGCTAAACTTCTAATAGTTCTCCACAATTTCGGGATTTACTATAAGCTTCAGCAAAGACTTAAGGTCTACTCTCTAGTTAATTTTTCAGACTCACCTGCAGGTATTCTATTAACACTGGCCAATTTCTGTTACATAAACATGTGATGACTTTGCTCATGTTCTCTCTATATATTCTTTCTCTTTGTCTACTGGACAACAATTCTCCCCAGAAACCATGTCATGTACCCTACTCTTCTCCTTACCCAAAAGGAGAAATTACCCTTTCATCACGGTACATAATACACATCTCATAGAACTGATCACTCTATACAGATAACATCTTTAGAAGGCATTATGTTTTACCTAGATTTTCAGCTCCAGAGCCTAGTGTAGTAGTTGTCACAAAAGAGGGACAATGCAATAAATACTTAATAGAACCAGAGAAGACCCAAAAATGATCCTTATGTTTCAAAAATTTACTACAGAATTCAGAATTAAACTCCAGTCAGGTCTATGTATCTTTAAATTTAGCATCAGTAGCATTTTCTTTTGTACAACCATTTGATGATTGGCTTACACTGACTTAATTTAACCTAAGGAAAAAACTAGAACATACTAAAAGTAAGTAAATCAAGGTATATTTATACAATGAAATACTGTACAACAGTCATTATAATTCAAATCTATACAAGTGGACAGATATTAGTAATACCTATCAGTCTCTGACATTTAGACATGTTTATTTATAAAAATATCTTCAAATTTCAAATGTATTCTAGGAATACTAACCCAAAGACTAATTTCTTTTTTTTTTTTTTTTTTTGGTACTGGGGATTGAACTTGGGTCCTTGCGCTTGCACAGCAGGTGGCGGAACCACTGAACTAAATCCCTGGCCCAATTTTTTTTTTTTTTTTTCTGTGCTTGCAAGGCAGGTGGTGGAACCACTGAGCTAAATCCCCAGCCCCCAAAGACTAATTTCTACTGAATATTCTGTTTTGTTTAGTTGTTACTTTAAAAAGTTTTGAGATGTGAAATAATTGCCATGTGATAGCTTCCCTACCTTCCAACTGATTTACTAACAAGGAAAATAAAACTTGTTTATTAGCTGACATATTTTGTACAGTGTATTTTCCCCATGATGTCTAAACACTCCAAATTATCATTTGATTTCCACTGGCATTATTTTCTGGGTATGTCTTCTGACTCATTTCAATCAGAGGTATACCCATCTATAGATATGACTCCAAAAGCACAAGCATAAAAGCAAACATAGGGCCGGGGATTTAGCTTGGTGGCTTTGCCACCTGCTGCGCAAGTGCAAGAACTTGAGTTTGATCCCTGGTACCAAAAAAAAAAAAAAAGCAAACATAACTTGGATAATATAAAAATTTAAAATGTTTGTGCTTCAAAGAAGACCATCAGGAAAATGAAAGGACAACATGTAGAAAGGAAGAACAATTTTGTGAATTTATATCTTTTATCTAAAAAGTATAATGAACTCCTACAACTCAATACTGACAAAACAAATGATCCAACTCAGAAATGGGCAAGGGGCTTAAAAAGACATTTCACCAAAGAACATATATAAATTGTTATTAAGTATATGAAAAGATGTGCAGATCATCAGCTACTGAAAAATGTAAATCAAAATGACAGTAAGATAATGTACTACTTAATACTCACCAGGGTGGCAATAATAAGAAAAGGCATAATAAAAATGTTGGTGAGAATATGGAGAAACTGGAATTCGCACACTCTGCTAGTGGGAATGTAAAACGTTGCAACTACTTCAGAAGAATCCTAATTTCCAAACGGTTAAACACAGAATTACAGTATGATTCCACTCTTACGTATATACCCAAAAGAAATGAAAACATATGTCCACATAAAATCCTGTACAGGAGGGCCGAGGATTTAGCTCAGTGGTTTCGCCACCTGCTGTGCAAGCACAAGGACCCGAGTTCGATCCCCGGTACTAAAAAAAAAAAAAAAAAAAATCCTGTACAGGAAGGTTTATAGGAGCTTTATTCATAGTAGCTCAAAAATGGAAACAACTGAAAACATTAACTGATGAATGAATGTATAAAATAATATATTATCCATTTAATGGCCTACTCAGTAGTAAAAAGAAATGAAGGTCAATACCGACACATGCTATAACACAAATGAACACTGAAAGCATTATGTAAAGAAAAAGAAGCCAGTGACAAAAGGCCCCATATTGTATGATTCTATTTATATTAGAGGTTCAGAGAAAACAATCAACAGAGACAGAAAGTAGATCAGTAGTGGTGCGGGGGAAGATGTAGCAGCCTCTTCTCTGAGCCACCCCTCTGCCTCCAGACTTCACTGGGGCTAGCAGCCGCCCGACCAACGGCCCGGGGCCACGGGCTCAGTGGACGACCATGGGCTCAGTGGACGACCATGGGCTCAGTGTCCAACCAGCAGTTTGCAGGTGGCTGCACCAAGGCGGCGGAGAAGGTGCCCAAGGAGGCGCCGGCGGATGCAGCCCGGGCAGCAGACGAGCCGTAGCCGCTGCACGGTGCAGGCATCCGTAAGTGGTTCAACGTGCGCATGGGGTTTGGCTTCCGGTCCATGACCGCCCGTGCCGGGGTCGCGCTCGACCCCCCGGTGGACGTATTTGTGCACCAGAGTAAGCTGCACATGGAGGGTTTTAGGAGCCTGAAGGAGGGTGAGGCAGTGGAGTTCACCTTTTAAAAGTCTGCGAAGGGCCTGGAATCCATCCGCGTCACCGGTCCCGGTGGGGTGTTCTGTATTGGGAGTGAGAGGCGACCCAAGAGGAAGAACATGCAGAAGCGTAGATCGAAAGGAGACAGGTGCTACAACTGTGGTGGTCTAGACCATCATGCCAAGGAATGCAAGCTGCCACCCCAGCCTAAGAAGTGGCACTTCTGCCAAAGCATTAACCATATGGCAGCCTCATGTTCACTGAAGGCCCAGCAAGCTCCCAGCTCCCAGGGGAAGCCAGTCTACTTCTGCGAGGAAGAAGAGATCAACAGCCCTGCCCTACTTCCGGAGGCCCAAAATTGAGCACAGTGGGTGGGGGATATTCTTTGTTATCAGGAAGTTTCAAGGAGCAGGGATCAATCCGCAGAGGAGAAAGTGGGGATAGGGTGGGTTGGGGTAGCTGGCACTGCCATGTATCTCAGGCCAGGGTTCCCAGCATCACCCCATCTTCCCTCAGTGGGGGTAAGGGGTGAGGCAAAGGAACTCCAACCATGCTCTAACCAAGTAAAAGTGAGGGCTTTGAGAGAGCCATCCTAGAACCTGCGTGCTTTATCTGAGGCTTTACCCCCACAAGGATAGGGAAGTTGTTTTCCTTTTAAAGAAGGATATGTAATAATATTTCCCTTGCCAGGGAAATCAATTAGGTATGAGATCAGATTAATGGACCCAACCTACAAGCTATTACATTCTGTGGGAGGGAATCTTGGGAGCAACGTGGGGTTTTTAGCATCTTTTTTCCCTCATAACCCAATCTTGGGACGTGGTGCTGGGAACTGTTCCAAACAATGTGTTATGATGACAGACAAAAAGGGTGGTTGGGACAACAGCTGCAGATCTACTGCTCCTCGCTCACTCCCACCCCTTTCTAGGCCAATGTGATTTTATTTATTTGCTCCTTTAGATGACTGCACCTTGGGTCCCACTTTCTCCAGGATGCCAACTGCACTGTGTGCAAATGACGTATCTTGTGCATTTTAACTTTTTTT
>NW_004624764.1:18900363-18964813 GCF_000247695.1 Heterocephalus glaber | reverse complement strand
TATTTCCTTCTTGTTCCTTAGTATTTGTTTTCTTTATTTTTTTCGTAACGGAGATAGAAGGAGGGTTACTGGTTCAAGCCCCGCATGGGCAATCTATCAACTTGGTGAGATCCAATCTCAAAAAAAAAAAAAAAAAAAGGGCCAGAGATGTAGCTCAGTGTGAAGGACCTGGATTCAATGCCCAGGACTAGGGGAAAAGAGGGAGAAAAGATTAAAGAAAAATTTCTGAAATAAAAACAGTACTGCCTGCCTCGCAAGTGCAAGGTCCCGAGTTCGAGCCCCAGTACCAAAAAAAACAAAAACAAACAAACAAAAAACCAGTAAGGGGCCGGGGATTGCCACCTGCCTTGCAAGTGGAAGGTCCTGAGTTCGATCCCCAGTACCAAAAAAACCCAAAAAACAGTAAGACTTCATAACCAATAAGAGGTAAAAGGAAATGAAAAGCCTATGTTGGGAATTTAGGTAAGAAAAAAATATACAGTAGAATGAACAAAGTACAGCGGTGGGGATTGAAAAAAAGAGTTGTTTTGACCTTTTTTTGCAGTACTTTAGAGGCACATTTAGACAGCAGTCTAAAGTTTAGGGTAGGGGTGGAGGCTACAGTAGGGTTAGGAGTCATCTATTCATCATGATAGCTTAGTATCTCTGGACACACACACACAAATTTACTACTGCTACCCAAATTTCTACTAATGGTTTTATCAACCGAGATCCTTGTCTTCTCCCTTTACAAAAGATTTATAAAATAGTTTTAATAAGTTATCACAAAATCTCTTATTGTGAGATAGAGGGAGGAGGAAGGAGTGGGGAATGGGGTGAAAAAAGAATTACGATGTGTTGTGGGCCACTCTTTGCTTCTTATGTGGTGGCCCACTCATGCTGTAGGGTGCACTTCTCTTCCTACTTTTTTTTTTGGTACTGGGGATCAAACTCAAGACCTTGCACTTGCGAGGCAGGTGGCCGAATCACTGAGCTAAATCCCCAGCCTCTCTTTCTACTTTTAACTGGCCCAAGCTCACTCTCCAGCGGCTATTTCTTTTCCTACCTTTAATAAAACTTTGCTACCATTTGCATTTGTCTAGACCAATTCTTTGCTCTGGTCAGAAAGAACCTAGAAATCTCCTCCAGAAGGAGACTCCAGGAAAAAAAAACAAAGATGTGTTATGTATATGTATCAAGTCCCCATGGGAAATGTAATCATTATGTACTGCAAACATGTACCAATAACAATAAAAATTTAATAAAAAAAGAAAATTTCAAATTAAAAAAATAAAAATAAAACAATGTAGATAAAAAAATCTCTTTAGTGCTCATTCACTTTCAGGTATAACAGAATACTAATAATAAAGATGGCAAGTCCAAAAAAAAAATCAAATTGCCATCTGCTGCACAAGCGCAAGGACCCAAGTTCAATCCCCAGTAACAAAAAAAAAAAATCAGATTTTCCTATTTCTTCTGTGTCTTACTACCTCTACTGAATTATAAATTTTGACAAACTATGTACGTCTTAAATTAAAGCTCTTAATAATACTAATAAGAAAAGGCTGAGACAATATAAACCAAAAGGCTAAATTAAATATCACTGTTTTCTAAATGTGTTTCTTTTTAAATCAGAATATACTCAGCACACATTACATCACAAATTCCTTTTATAATCTCTGTATTGTCTAAGCTGCAATGAGAAATATATATGGTATTTGGGGGAGAGCAGAGGAAGCAGAATGATAAATCCTTACATATCATGTATACTTATTGCTATGGAAAAAGCAAGGAATATAAGAGAAAGCATGAAACCATGAGAATCACCATCTCACCCCCCCACTGCTACCATCATCACTGAATCTGAAAAGGAACACTACGAAACTGATAAGTAAGGTGAAGTGGAGAAGAAAAAGAAAGCACACATATATTACCTAGCAGCAATTAAAAAAAAGATATGCTCAGGATGCCAAGTCTGGTTCCAAGCATTAAAAAAAGGCATATTTTTTTAAGCATTTTTAAAAAATGGCATTTTCTATCATCACAAAGAAAACGTAAGAGCTCATTTATGATGGAATAATTTCTAGGATGTTTGCAGATTTTTCTCACAGTCACACCTCTGAAATACAATCAATTTCAAAACAAATTACCTGGTGCCAGGGATTTAGCTCAGTGGCACCATGCCTGCCTTGCAAGTGCAAGGTCCTGAGTTCGATTCCCAGTACCAAAAAAACCAAAACCAAACCCCAAAAACAAATTATCTGGTGTTTTTGGCCAAACTGTTATATATTGTCATTGTTATTCCAATATACAACATAATTACTAAACCAAATACAAATAGCAAAAGATCTCCACAGTTTCCTGATTCTTACCTGTTCACTCTCCTAGGACACTTGTCTGGTTTAATGTCTACCTCATAGAGGTAGACATCAATCTTTGGGATTTCAACTTGAAAACAGTTAGCCAGCAGTTTAATGGGTTTGCCCATGGTGCCATAGCCAGGTCTTCTGGGCACCATGAGTAGGGGCTGGGCCCCAACAGGTCCTGCCACAGAGAAGGAAAAAAGAGACTGTTACAAGCTGCATCTGATAATCTTGTCAGCAGGAGTACATTAGAATTGCTAAGTATAGCTGATAATAGTTACAGCTTAGTGATGAATGTTACATCATTCCTAATAACTCAACGCCTTTCACACCAAGTTTTTCTCTTTGTTAAAAACGAGCAAGTGCTCGGCATGGTGGCCCATACCTGTAATCCCAGCTCTCACGAGGCTGAGGCAAGAGGATCACCTCAAGTTTGAGGTCAGTCTGGGTTACATGGCAAATTCAAGGCCAGCCTGGGCTACACAGTGAGTTCAAGGCCAACTTGAACTACAAACTGAGACCCTTTCTCAGAAAACAAAGACAAAAACAAACACACACCAAAAACAAGCAACTTTGTTCTGGAAGGGGTAGAGCAAAGGGATGAAGGAACCCTGATGAGCATAAGTGCAAGTCAGACCCAAACTGTGTTAAGTAAGTGCAAAGTAAATGAAAAGAAAAAAGGCAAAACTTAACAAAACAAAAGCAATATATAATTAAAGATCAAACAGCACAAAATTGATTATTTTAAAAGATATATAAAATTGGTAACATTGTTTTGCTTTCTTCCCAGTACTGAGGATTGGACCCAGGACTTTCTACAGCCTAGACTCTACAATTGAAGCCTACAACTGCAGCCCTTTTTATTCTTTAATTTAGAGAAAGCATTTCACTAAATTGTCCAGGACGGCCTCAAATTTGCTATCTTCCTGCCTCAGCCTCCCAAGAAGCAGGGAATACAGGGAGGTGCCACCAGGTTCAGACAGGTAACATTTGATTTTTTTAAAAAAGGAGCAAAGGACTTAAGTAACCAATGCCAGAAGTGGGAAAAAAAAAAAAAAAAAAGTGATATCGTGCTGGAGATCCTGAAAACAACACTGTACCAATAAATTTGACAATCTGGTGAAACAAATTCCTAGAGAAATACAATGTACTGACAAAAGAATACAAATCCCCCCCCCCAAAAAAAAGGAATACAAATTCTGCAAAGTACTCTACTAGTGGGAATGTAAAATGGTACAGTCACTTTGGAAAAGAGTGGTTCCTCAAAAAATTAAAAATAGGATTAACGAATTATCTAGTAATTCTTCTGGAGATACACATATATATTTTCCCCCAAAGAATTGAATGAAGAGGGCTGGGAATTTAGCTTAGTGGTCTCGCCACCTGCCTCGAAAGCACAAGGTCCCAAGTTCGATCCCCAGTACCAAAAAGAAAAAAAATTACTCAAGAATTGAATGAAGAGATATTGGTACATTCATGTTCACTGGAGCATTATTTACAACACCAGAAAGTGGAATCAACTGAAGTGCCCACCGGTGGATAAATGGTTAAACAAAATGTGGTATATATACACGATGGAAAAATATTCAACCTTGAAAAAGAAAAAATTCTGATACATGTAATGATATATTACATTGTAATGAAGATAAACCTTGAGGACATAATGCTAAGTGAAACCACCAGTCACAAAAAGATAAGTACTGTGTTAGCCCCTTATATTAGAGGCCTAGAGTAGACAATTTTATAAAAGACACTGTAGAAGTTTGGTTGCTAGGGGATATGGCAGGAGCTAACGGGGAGTTGTTTAATGGTATAGTTTCAGTTTTGCGAATTGTGGAGTCTGGCTGCACAACCATGTAAAGGTACTTACACCAGGGAACCGTACATTTTAAAGCATTAAGATGATAAATTTAATGACCTGTATCTTACCACAATTTTGTTTTTTTGGGGTTTTTTTGGTATCAGGGATCGGGACCTTGTGCTTGCGAAGTAGGTGGCGGAACCACTGAGCTAAATCCCCGGCCCCTTACCACAATTTTTTTACAAAAGCCTAAGTGATACATAGCATGTATTTATTTATTGATTAACTGATTGATTGACTGATTGGTACCGGGGATCAAACTTGGGTCCTTGCGCTTGTGGGGCAGGCGGCAGCACCACTGAGCTAAATCCCCGGCCCCTATTGATTTAATTTTTAAAAAACTTTTTGGAGGTATTGGGAGATTGAACTTAGGACCTCTGCCTTGAGCTATATCCCCTGCCTTTCTTTCTTTTTTTTTTTTTTCAGTACCATGGATCGAACTCAAGACTTTTTGATTGCAAATCAGGTGCGGTGCCACTGAGCTAGATCCCTGGCCCCTTATTTTTTATTTTGAGAGAGGGCCTGGCTAAAGCGAAAAACTGGTCAGCTGGGCTCAAACTTGTGATCCTCCTGCCTTAGCATCCCAGAGAGCTGGGATTACAGGTGTGCCTACCATGCTCAGCTTTTTAAAATTTTTGACTGAATGAATGCGTTTCACTCTGTGGTACCATTTAATTTTTTTTTTTTTTTTTTTTTGGTAGCAGGGATTGAACTCAGGTCATTGTGCTTGCGCAGCAGGCGGCAAAACCACTGAGTTAAATCCCCTGCCCACCATTAAATTTTTAAAGCTCAAAATATTACAGCTTCATTACTCAAAGTTCAAATAATAAATTCAGTTAATAAATAACTTATCTGAATAAATTAAAACTTATGTTTAAAAAATTCTAGGGAAAAAAAAAGCCGTACTGTGTTAACACCTATAAACTCAACACACCACTCTGGGAGGTTGAGGCAAGAAGATCACAAGTTTGAGCCCCGCTTATACAACTCGGCGAGAACCTAGCTCAAAAAAAAAAGAAAAGAAAAGAAGGCCAGGGATTTAGCTCAGTGGTTCCACCATCTGCTTCGCAAGCACAAGGTCCAGAGTTTGATCCCCAGTACCAAAAAACAAAAAGAAAAAAATTTAAAACCTGAAAGGCTTAAAACTATTTGAAAACTGTAACTATTTCCACATATATCAACAACAAACAAACAAACAAAACCCCTGAAGATCCAGATGGCTTCACTAGAAAATTACATCAAACATTTAGGGAAAAATACAATACCAATCTTACACAAACCCTTCCAGAGAATAAGAAAAAAGTAAACATCCCCCAATTCAATTTATGATGTCAGAAAATACTCTGACAAGATACTAAAACCTGACAAAGCATTATGAAAAAGAAAAATCATTCATGAACACACATACAAAAATCCTCACAAAATTTTAAATTAAATCCAGCAATATATGAAAAGGATCTATTGGGAATAAAAGTTAACTTTATTCAGTATGGATGAAAGAACATTAAAAGATTGCCTGAAACATTTGTTTTTAAATTTGCTTTCATACATTTCTAAAAAATCTCTTCCAAGAACGTAATTTTTTCTACTATCTTACAGGAAAGATTTTACCTTTTCTAAAAATAAGTAATAGTATAGAAATTCTAGGCTAGGCCATGTCTAGCACTGTCACTTATGTAACTATTTGACCATTGCCAAATACTTATGGGGATGGGGGGATCTGTTTCCTGATCTACAAAATGGGGATAATAACTGGCTTGCCTTTTTAAAAATGATTGTCAGGATCAGATTAGATAATGTATAACAGCTAAAACTTAGCAAGATCTTAACTGTATCTTGGGCAATGTGCTGATCCCCAGTTCCAAAAAATAAAATAAAATAAATAAAATATATCAATCTTAATTTACTTCAAAGATATTAATCAATCACAGTGTGTAAAACTTATTTGGATCCTGACTCAAAAATGAAAGAAGATCCCTAGATTCAATCCAGAGGACTGCGGTAGGTGGTGAGGTAGGTGGTAGATATAGTTATGTTAAAGTAGATTTGAAATATAAAGACTTGTTGTTATTATTATTCTGTGATATTGGTACTGTGTCTATGAGTCCAGGGCCGGGAATTTAGCTCAGTGGTTCCACCACCTGCCTTGCAAGCGCAAGGACCGGAGTTTGATCCCCAGTACCAATAAATAAATAAATAAATAAATAAAGAGTCCATATCTTTTATAGATACTAAGTACTTCTGAGTGAAACATATCATATCTAGAATATGCTTAAAAAAATACAAAAGAAAAAGCTGGGCATGGCGGTGAAACCTGTAATCCCAGCACTTGGTAGTCTAAGGCAGGGGGACTGACATTAGTTCAAGGGCAGTCTGGGCTACATAGTGAGTTCAAGGAAAGCCTGAACTACATACCAAGCAAGACCCATTTCAAAAAACAAAAAACAGGGCCGGGGATTTAGCTCAGGGGTTCCTGCACCTGCCTCGCAAGCGCAAGGTCCCAAGTTCGATCCCTGGTACCAAAAAAAAAAAAAAAAAAAAAAAAACGGCCAGGGATTTAGCTCAGTGGTTTCGCCGCCTGCTGCGCAAGTGCAAGGACCTGAGTTCGATCCCCGGTACCAAAAACAAACAAACAAAAAACAAAACAAAACAAAAAAACCTCACATACACATGCAAATACAGAGGAGAGGAAAGTAGAAGGGTTATTACTAGATGTGGGTTGATGATTGTTTTGGTTTGGGTTATAGGTACACGGGAGTTTATTGTACAATTCTGCCTATGGGTATATATTCTAAATTTTCTGTAATAAAATGTCTTCTAGAATAAGCAGAGAAGAAAGGTCATTTTCTTTTCATACTTATTCTCTTTTTACTCCCCTATTGAACAGATAAAGAAATTAAGGTCAAAATCAAAATCAAAGTTGCACAAAATCAAAATTAATTTTTAAAAGACTATTTTTACAGCTGTTTTAAACTCAAAGAAAAATTGATGGGAGGTTAGATTTACCAATGCTCCCTGCCTCTATATATTCACTATCAACATCCCTCACATTTGTTACAACTGAACCTACATTGACACATTATTAATGTCACAGTTAATTTGAGAACCAGAATGTCTCCAAAACCTATGCTTTTTACACTACCATATATCACATTTTTTAAACCAATCTTTTCTCCATTATTTGTCTGGTGCACTTCATTCAATCTGACAAAAGCCAAAATTCTGTTTCATGAGTAAGCAATGAACAATATTCTAATGGAAGAAACATTTTTGTGAATACATTATGCTTCCAATTCCAGAAGTATATTTTAGTTATTTAATGAATACATAGCCAGTTGTGGGGGCACATACCTGTAATCCCAGCCACTCAGGAGGCTGAGGTACTGGGAGTGTAAGTTCACCACAATGCTAGGCCACATAGTGAAATTCTGTCTAAAAATATAATAAGAAGGGCTGGGATATCTAGCTCAGTGTCCCTAACTTTAATCACCACTACTTGGGAAAACAAAAACAAAAAATACACACACACACACAAATATATTACCACAGTCTTGAAAATGTAATTACACGGACATACAAAACAATATCTGGAATTTCTTTTTCAATTTTTATTTTTTATTAGTACATACTTGCAGTACATAATTATTACAATTCCTCCTGGGAGTTGGTACACATACATAACACCTCTTAATTCTTTTCTTCATCCCCTTTCCGTACCCCCTCCCCCTCTATGGCTTGGTCCCTTTCCTTTTTCTTTCTTTGGTACTGGGGATCGAACTCAGGACCTTGCGTTTACAAGGCAGATCCGGGCACCACTGAGCTAAATTCCTAGCCTGGTCCCTTTCCCTTTTGCAAAAGATCTATCTTGCTATTTCCTATTATCTTTTATTTGGCTATTTATATTTTGGGTTTCTCAAGTAAGAGAAATCATGCAATGATTAACCTTGTGTGTCTGATTTATTTCACTTATGGTCTCAAGGTACATCCATTTTCCTACAAATGACTCAAGTTTAGCCTTCTTTATGGCAGAGTAGTACTCCATTGTGTATAAATACATTCTTCATCCATTCATCTGTTGATGGATATATAGGCTGCTTCCAAGATTCAGCTATTATATGAGTTGTGCTGCTATAAAGATGGTTATGTATGTATTACTGTCATATATCTTTTAACTCCTTTGGGAAAATACCTAGAAGGGGATAGCTGGGTCAAACTGAATTTTTAGTTTTAGGGTTTTTTTTTTTAGGAATCTCCATACTTATTTTCATAATGGCTGAACTAGTTTACATTCCTACCAACAATGTAGAAGGGTTCCTTTTCCCTTGCAGCCTCTCCAGCATTATTTGATTTCGATTATACCCATGCTTTGTGAAGTAAAATCAAATTCTCAGTATTGTTTTAATTTGCACTTCTCTAATGGCCACTGACATTGAACATTTTTTATGTTACTTATTAGCCATTTGTACTTCTTCTTAGAAGTGTCTATTCATTTCAGTTGCCCATTTTTTGATTCTGTATTTTATATGAAGGGGCCTATTTTTTTGAGTTCTTTATATATTCTACATATTAGTCCTCTATCTGAAGAATACCTGGCAAAAAAAAATTTTCCCATTCGGTGGATTGTCTCTTCACATTGTTGATTGTTTCTATTGCTGTGCAGAAGCTTTTTAATTTTATATGACCCCATTTGTTGATTCTTGATGTTATTTCTTGCACTAGTCATTAAGTCTGTTCCACCACCTGCCTTGAAACTGCAAGGACCCAAGTTCGATCCCTGGTACCAAAAAAAAAAAAAGAAAAAAGCAACTAGTCATTAAGTCTGAAGTTAAGTAATAGCCTACAGTAAATGTGAGTGATAAACGCAGTGAGTTAAGTGTGATACATGTCTGCAATCTGGGTACTCTGGGAGGTAAGGCAGGGATCATAAATTTAAGACCAGCCTGGGCAACTTAACAACTTGGCAAGACCCTGTTTTAAAATAAAAAATTTAAATTAAAAGGGAAGGAGAGTTGCAATGGCTAGAAATGTAGCTCAATGCAAAGACCCTGGGTTAAAGCCCCACTACGAAAAGAGAGAGAGAGAAAAAAGCAATCAGTAAATCAAAATCAGCCACTGCATATACTATAGTATAGTATATTAATAAATTATGGGATTTTCACTGGAACTTCTGCTTTAATATTCAAAGAATACCTATTTCAATAATTCTACTTCTAGGAATTTATCTTTAAGTATTGGGCCAACTTACAAAAACCTATGTAGTATACTAGGATACTTAGCACACAGTTTTATTCATAATAATGAAACACTGAAAAAAACTAAACCACTGCCAATGAGACTAAATAATATATAGAAAAAAATTTAAATGTTATGCAGTAAAAATTATTATATTGCCACCCAGATGCAAATAATGACATGTTATAACTATTGATGATACATAACTGAGAAGAAAAAGCAGGCCCCAGGTTCAATTCCTAATACCAAAAAAAACAAATTCATAAAATGGATGCTTAAAAAAGATATGGAAGAGGGCCGGGAATTTAGCTCAGTGGCACTGCGCCTGCCTCATAAGCGCAAGGTCCTGAGTTCGATCCCTGGTACCAAAGACAAACAAACAACAACAAAAAAAGATATGGAAGAAAAAATTACTAGTTCTATCTGGAAGATATTATTATTTTCAGTTTCTATTTTAGACATTCCTGTACTGTTTTTTTTTGTTTGTTTGCTGGATTGGTTTTCTTTTTTTTTTTTGGTACCGGGGATAGAGCTCGGATCCTTGCGCTTGTGAGGCAGGCACTGGAACCACTGAGCTAAATCCCCGGCCCCTCCTATACTGTTTTTTAAAATAGTAAACATGTTATAAACAAAAAAATATTTTTATTTTAGAAAAATATATTGATCTCTACATTTGACATAGTAAAATGCCTCTGATTTTATACATTTATTTATTTATTGTGGTGCTGGAAATCGAACTCAAGGCCTCACGCTTGCCAGGCAGGTGCTGTGCCACTGAGCTACATTCCCGGCCCTGATTTTTTTTTTTTTTTTGGTACTGGGGATTGAACTCTGGTCCTTGTGCTTGCTAGGCAGGCGGTGGAACCACTGAGCTAAATCCCCCCGCCCCGGCCCTGATTTTATACATTTTAAACCAAGGCCAACTCAAAAACATTAGTATGGGACTTTGGTAAGCTCCTATCTGCTAATTTGAAATTCCTCTTATTCATTTAATAAATCTTTCCAAATATATTGTATTGTACTTATTATCACACTCACATTTACTATGTTTACTAAATCACTTCCAGAACATTCAGTCTATTGAGGGTTAAATTTCTCAGAGGGTAGGTATGGGGAAGTTTTTTTGGTACCAGGGATCAAACTCGGGACCTTGCACTTGGGAGGCAGGCAGCAGGACCACTGAGGTAAATCCCCAGCCCAGGGAGAAGAGTTTTTTTTTTTTTTTTGGTACCAGGGATCGAACTCTGGACCTTGTGCTTGCGAGGCAGGCGGCAGAACCACTGAGCTAAATCCCTGGCCCAAGAAGAGTTTTTAAAAAGGCATTTTGTCCCCTGAAAATAAGAGGAGACATTATCTAAGTAGCCCATTAACAATGTATTCTTTAAACAATTTTAAAATTCAGAAAAATATTCTCTTATTCTAAAAGATTTAGAAATCAATCAGAATAAAAGTATTAGTAATGACTTAAAAACAGTATTATGTAAGCCTACAATTGAGAACATTTTCTTACAAAATTTTCTTTCATTTATAAAAAACCTAAAAGTACCTCATGTCTATGTTCTACAGATCCTGTCTGATTTCCCAAGAACATGACAATTTGGAAATAATATATAAAATAACTGGCTGATATAAAACTGAGTTCTTTCTGATTATTTTATTAAACTGACATCCCAAACAAATGCACATAATTTTTTTTTTATTTTAACAAAGCTACAAAAAGTCCACATGAGAGAAAGTATTGTGTGATAAGGTTTTGCTGAATTTCAATAGTCTTTTTTTTTTTTAAGCAGTGGCTAGCTAAAGAAAGTCGTTAATATTAACACAGATAATGGCAGAAAACCACAAAAACTCCAAATACAGAAAGGCTGTTCATGTATACTAACAGCATAACCATTATGGTTGAAAAACCACACAATATTCTTTCTCCCATCTGTTTTGTTAATGAGCCAAGAATGAGGGTCTATTGAGTATCCTAGACAACTGATTTAGAAACTAGGAATGTCTGGTAAATACTGTTTATCCCAACACTCTGAAACTAAACAGGCCTAGAAAAGATAATGATCTTAAATAAATTATCATTTTAGTTTTATCTTTTAGAAAATGGAACTATCACTTCGGGCTTTTTTTTTTCCCTATCCATTTAAAAAACCAAAACCAAGATTTATAAATCACTTTTTTAAGGTCCTAGTTTTAGGTAAGTACTGTAAGAGAATATGCTTTTTACATTAACAAAATATTGTTTTTAATTCATGTTCCAAGTAGATTCTCAAGAACTTTAACAATATAGAAACCAATGTAACTAGATAACTATTATAAAGTAAACCCGTATTCAACTAGAATCCAACAGCTTAAGACAATCTGGCAAGAATTTGTCTCTGAGCTAGGGTTTTTCCATAGACAACACTGAACTCTTCCAGGAACTACCCCCTTTACAGGGCCCCAGGCCTTGCTATATACTGTCAGGCCAGGCTTATGGAACCAAAAATGTAATGATCCCAATGAATATATAAAGTAATATAGTATAAGTAAATTCTAAATTACCAATTTATTACATAAAAATCTCCCAAAGAAAAAAAATTAAGCACCTACATTCTTTTCATTCAATGGCATTGCTTTCTAAAATAATTTAATTCCTTATTTTTAAAAAATAACTAAATTAGCTTAGAATTGGATTTTAAAATATAAAGAATGGTATGGTTATATCAGGGTGATGGAATCATGTTTTTCATTATTTTTTTGGTACTGGGCATCAAACTCGGGTCCTTGCGCTTACGCAGCAGGCGGCAAAACCACTGAGCTATATCCTCAGCCCTAAAGTCTGTTTTTTTTAAAAAAAGATGCTTCTTGACTCTTTTCAATTTTCCCTCAGAGCATCCCACCACTGAAAGAAAAATTAAATTTGAAAACAAAAACAAAATAAGCATGCACATTTATAAACAGGACCAGTCATAAACAGTAAATACTAAAAAACAAACAACAAACTACAAAAGCACTCCAAAACAGCACAAGTTAAAATTTAAGAGACAATTCAACAAAATGACTTTTACTACTCTCCAAGTTCAAGCCCAACAAAAAGAGTAGCAGTCATTTTTTTCCTTCAAGACAAAATTTATATAACAATACAGATACCTACAAAGTGATAAAGTTTGTTTTAAACACTACACTGAGAACCTACGGCATATTTTAGCATTCTGAATCCACAACTCTTATTCTCATCCAAATCCCATTCCTGATTTAGTTTTAGCTTCCTATACATTCAATTTTCCCTCCTTTGAAACGTGGTCCCTAATGACTTTTTGTTTGTTTACTATTTAAGAAAGAACTCTAACAACTAGTCAAAAACAAATTTAAATGTTTAAGAAGCAGTCTAGTTACTTTTACATGATTGCACAACTACCAAACATTTCAAATAAATTTACATGTCACTAATTTATGGTAAAAGTAAATGTTTTTCTTCCATTGTTAAGTAAGTATAATTTCTCCCTAAACAATAGTCTGACTTTATCTAAAAATAGACTAGAGTAGTACAGTTCTAAAAAATAATAGGTCTTCAAGCAAAGTGGTAGCTAGATGAACATTTCTGCTGCTCCTATTCCCATTATATTTGGAAATAAAACATAACCTATACTCAGTTCAGCTGTAGTTGGACCATAAAAATTAGGGTTTCACAAGTTTGTGTGAGTAATTTGCACAGATGCTAAACTATTATTTTAAAATAAATATGCAGCCAGGAGTGGTGGTGCATGGGTGCACGCCTCTCATCCCAGCACTCGGGAGGCTGAGGCAGGAGGATCACTGGGAGTTTGAGGCCAGCCTGGGCTGCATAGTAAATTAAGGACAGCCTGAACTGCCTAGTGAGGCCCTGTCTCAAGATAAATAAAATAAAATAAAAATGCACCTTTTCTGGTTAAATCAAAACAGATGATACTAAACCAGTAGATTATACAGAACAAATTTATAATCATTGAAAATATTTCATGTGAAAAAGGACATAAGTCTGGTGTGGTGGTGCACAACTACTGGGATATCCCAGCACTCTGGGAGGCTGAGGTAGGAGGATCTCAAATTCAAGCCCTGGCAATTTAATAGACTTGGTGAGACCCTGTCCAAAATAAAAATAAAAATAAAAATGGGCTAGGGATGTAGCTAAGTGCAAAGGCTCTGGGTTCAGTCCTCAGCCAGGGGATAATGTGGAGGACAGACAAATACCAACTTTTAGTAAGGAATTATTCACCAATAAGCAATTAATATGGTATTTGTATTTGAAGTCCTCTAATGTACTAAATTAAGTTTCCTATGTATCCATGTAGCAATCTGAACTTAAAACATCCTGTCATGATTCGTGGTTATCTCCATCCTAAAGAAAAACAACAGAAATGGAAAGCCAACATTCAATATTAAAAAACTTTGCATCTGAAACATTTTTAATTAAAATATGCATCTAACAAATTCTGAATTTAAAATTTAGTTGCATATAACTATGCTTTAAACTTCATTTAGTATAACAATTATATATATCAGAAGAATAAGGAAAAATTGTTTTGTTTTGGTTTTTTTGGTACTGGCGATGGAACTCAGGTCTTTGCGCTTGCTGTAGCAGGCGGCGAAACCACTGAGCTAAATCCCCGGCCCAAGAAAAATTGTTTTTAACAATGATAACCTTATACTTTATCTTCACTACTAGACTGCTATCATCACACAAACTGCACTCAAGAATGAACTTCACATTTCAAAACAGCCAAGGATATGGCTGATAGAATTATCTAACAATACTTCCTCAATGTAAAGACAGGTAAATGAGTATGTTTTCACAAGAGAAGAACCCCCCCAAAGAAAAAAAAAGATAAAACATTTTCTGAGCCATATTTGGGCTAGGTGTACTAATTGGCTAGGTGGTTTGATGTCAAGTATTTTCGAGGATGTTCCTCATATATCAGGTTATACAGTGAACCCTCAAGTTATGACCAGCCTGACATACGAAAAACTTGGGTTAATTAGGTTAATGAAAGATTCAGCTGCCTCTTGTTATCTATAGCGTGTATCCAGTTAAATATCCAGATCTCAGCTGTACTGACTTACAACCAACTTCCATTACAACGAATCAACCCAGTTCATAAGGGTCCATTGTATTTTCATATGTAAAAACCCAAAGGAAAAAAAAAATCTTTAAATTTTCTTTGAAGTATTCTCAAAAGGTTTAGAATGATTAATAAACAGCTTAACTTTCGTGTTTAGTTTTCCAGGAATGACAACAGTTAGTCACATAACAGTAAGAACAAATACTATGGTAGAAAATTTAAAAAGAGCAAGATAGTTTTGGAAATATACAAACCAATAATAAATGAGTCTTCACAATCTAAACAAATTTCCTGTTTTAAAGAAGATATGGAGAAGGCAAAAAGTGGAACCAGAGAAATGGTAGAAATTGAGTAGAGAAAATTCTGTGCGATAAAACTTGTAAGAAACTCCCCTCTCAATTTTTCCACTCACAATTTGAATGCCTTTGTGCATCCACTTGACAATTATACTCCTTTCATGAAACTTCATGAAAACTTCAACAAAGTTTTCACGTCTTTGGTTTCTTTTATGTAAATTTTCTTAAGTTTATGCACCTCTTAAATTGAGAAAGAGATGTGAAATTCATAGACCTGTGATGCCATAGTAACTAGACATGACCCCTCCAGATATTTTGAAAATGATAAATTAGTGGTCATCTGGATGAAACGTACTTTAAAATATGACATAAGAGCATGGTCATCTAGTAAGCAAACCGTTATGTAACGCCTATTTTATATCCCTCAATTAATCCTAAAGAGTACCTTTTCTTTCTTTTTTCCTGGTAGAGGGATTCAATCCAGGGCCTTCCGCATGCCAGCCAAGTGCTCTACCACCGAGCTACATCCCTAGCCCTTCTTTTTCTTTCCATAAGACAAGTATAGTCCATGTTGCAATTTTTCCGGAAGACTGCACCCCCACCCCCACCTCGAGAAAACAATTTTCCCAAATTTCAAATTTCCAGGAATATTACAATTGCTTCTTTAAGGAACAGCGAATGAAGAGACACTGTCAGTGATTTCAAGATCCACCTCCTCATATAAGCAGTGGTCAAGGCCGATAAAAGAGACATTTTCAAGCTCCTCAGAAACTACACATCATACTGCCACAAACATAGAACTCCAGGATGGAGGTAATGCCAGCCTGCATCTGACGTAGCACCAACACCTACTTCAAACTTAATCGCATCCGTTATCTCAGTGCATCTTCACAACCACCCCAAGAAATAGGTAAGGGAGATGGCTGGCCACCCCCCTCCACCGGGCACACTACGCGGCTAAAGGAACCGCACGCCGTCACAACTCCACCTGGAAAACAATAGCGAAGGCAAACTCCACTCTCCTTGAAGAAAAGCGCAGGGGGCGGTAGGGTAATAATGGATCGCCTAGATAACTCCCAACTGAAGCCCTTCGCGGCAATTTCGCCAATGCCACGGCCCCGGGAAAACTGCGGCGGGGTTGCGGGGAGGCCGCTGGCGGGGCAAGAAACCCAGCGACGCCCGCCCCGCGCGCACCTGGGCCAGCGCGAGCGCGCGACGATGCCCGGGCGACAACCGCGGGATGACACCATACGCCCCCGGTCCAGCGGCTCCGACTCACCTGCAGAGCCGATTTCCATTCATGGAGCTGGGGGCAGAGCTTCGGGCGAGAACGGCACCCGCCACCCGCGCGAGGAGGCGGCAAGGGAGCCCCGAGGCGGAGGCGATGCGGCTCCCCTCAGAACCGCACTCCGCGCTCTGTGCCGGAAGAGCTGCCGTCGGGAGACCGCCCCGCACCAGGCGAGAGCGAGAAAGGGATCCAGGCGAGGATAGGAGAGCCCGTGCGGAACTTGCGTAGCCCGCGGCCGCTCACGCACTCCCGCCCCACGCCAGCGAGCAGCCGCTCTGCCGGGGGCCGCCCCGGAAGCCCGCCGGCGTCAGTTCCGCCGCCAGGCCCGCTCGGGGTCCACGGCTCGCCTCTGGGCCCGAGCCTTGCGGGAGCGCGGTCGGCGGTGCAGCCAGAGACATCCCCAAGGGGTGGGGCATCGGCACAGCTTACCTGAGAGCGTCGTTTACCTGGAGCTGGCTAGGGATCGGCCAGGGCCACCCTCCAACCCCTCGCGCCCCTCCTGGTTGCGCAGTCCCACAGGCAGTCGAGGGACTACCGGAATTGGTACCTCCAATCCGTACTTAAACGATTTTTTTTTTCTTTTGAAGGAGAGGGATGTACAAAATAGTTTGGGCACAAAGGATTAAGGAAACAGGACATTGCTGGGCATGGTGACGCGTGCTTATAATCGCTAGCTCCAGCCAAGTCTGGGCAGTTAAGCGATTTAGCGAGATCCTGCCTCAAAGTTTTAAAAAAGGATGGGTAGTAGTTTAGAGCGAAGGTTCTGCGTTCAATCTCTAGTACCCGAAGAAAAGAAGACATTACACAAACATATGAAATGGTTTCCGTGTTTAAAACTCTTTAATAGCGCCTTGTCATACTGAAAAATCCACCTTTCTACGGTTAAGGGTGCCCAGCACAAGGGAGCTCCTGTTTTTTCAAGACTGGCCCTCAAAACCTTGCTACAGCTGAACTGGTCGACTTCCAATTCCCCCCGCGCGACGCCAAGCGCTTCTCTTTGCTGACTTGGAGCCTCTCTGGTTTTGGATCCTTTGGCCAGGAATCCTCTCTTCCCACCTTCCCTCCCTCTCCTCTCAATGCCAGGCCGCTTCTTTTCCTACCTTCTTGTAAGCCATCTCAGAGCAGCCTTTCCTGGGCCACCAGTCTATGGTGGGGCACCGTTTGTTATTCTAGTATTTCCTTAGTAATGCTTCTCGCAGTCTGTAGTTTGTTGTCTACTTATTTCACTGTCCATCTCCCCACTAGAATGTAAGTACTAAAAGGAAACTCCAGCACACCGTCAGTAGAGCCTTAAAAATATTCATTGCTTTAGTGAAACCTGATATTACTTTATGCAGGCTGAGCAATGATTCATGATTTTAAGCTGTGCCCCTGGGCGTCAATATTGTTTACAAAGTTTTATAAATCAAAATACAATTTTTAAAGCAAAAGGAGAAAAAATAGCCTGTTTTCAATTTCCCCCCACTCAATGTAGGATTTTAGATTAGTCACTTGATGTCTTTCAGCTTCAGTTTTCTCATCTGAAAAATGACAAGAACAACATGTACCTTACAAAGTTGCTGTAAGATTAGGGAGTGTACATAAAGCACGAAGAAAATCCTCCCTAAATATTAATGAATAACAAAAGTGCTCACTATTGTTACAATGTAAAGGGTTCAATAGATTCTCCTATCATATAATAAATGCTTCATAAATGGAGGGGACTTGAAACCATGTGACTTCAATTCTGCCTCATTTTTCTCTTTCCTTCACATCCCCATCTGTGACTGAAAATATCCTCCCCAATTTGAAGATAGTAAATGAAATGTCACCAGATTAAACACTGCATTTCTTTTTTTTAAACACTGCATCTTAAAAGTCATTTTCAGTCGTGATTTCGCACAATCTGAATCTTGGTAGCACCTGACAGGGTAAACACCAGCTCTTGTGCAAGGCCTATCAGACCTTCTACTCCCCTAATTCACTTAGTTCCCTACATGAATACTGGCTTATTTAGCTTCTCAGAAGGGACATGGTCATGGAGATGAACTCTCAAAGTGGGCTACTGTCTTTATTTCGGACATTGATAAGAGTAGGATTAGGACCCTCTGATTCATTCCAATTCTTCAGAGTGAACCCATGTGAAAGGCTCATGAATTGTAGTATCAGAAAGTAGGAAGGCAAAAATGTTGGATGAATGTGCCAAAGGCAAAGCTGGATCAGCCTCTCCTCAGAACACGTGCCCTATTTTTGGATAACTTATTCCCAAGTGAATCTGCTCTTAAGGGCACAGAGCAGGGTGTTTGTATAGCTTGTTAACTACCACAGCCTCAGTACCTGGAAGAGTGCTAGTGCCTAGAACACAACATTCAGTATGTGTTGAAGAGATGGATGAATAAATGAATGGGCTTCAAGAACTGGCTCAGGAAACAGGTTGAAACTCTGCCCTCATGCCTGCTCACACTGTTCTTGGAAGAAGAGTACAAGATCTCAGATGCAGAGAAATCAGTGCTCTGTGAATGCTGAGTGCCTCAGCAGCCACCACACAACCAGTGCCAAATTTCTTAAAATATGACCCTCAAATTACAAACTAAAAAAATAAAAGTAAGTCGAATTTTAAATTAATAAATTAGACATGAAAGTTGAAAACATTTGCTCTTCAAAATAAAAAAACCAAGTCACAGATTGGGAAGAAATATTTGAGTAAAAGATGTGAATCAGTTAACAAAGACAATAACAAGATAGCAATTAAACACACAAGATGATCATTACCACTGGCCATTAGGGAAAGGGTAAAATATTCAGTGCCTTCAGGAAAAATGGTGTTAAACAGCTGGTAAAGCACAAGCCCAGCAGGTCACATCAGGGACTGAGTGCCCATCTCCTTCCTTGCTGCTACTATTTTCCTACTCAGCACTTTTATACTCCTAGGTTTCTGGTGTTAGGTAAGAAATTTTGCCAAGCATGGTGGCAAATGCCTATAATCCCAGTACTCAGGAGACTGAGACAGGAGGATGGCTGTGAGTTTGAGGCTAACTTGGGCTACATAGTTCAAAGCCAGCCTGAATTACAGAGCAAGACCCTGTCTCAAAAAAAGAAGAAGAAAATCTTCACTGGCAAAAGACAGCATCCATCAGCAGTTTCTACGAGGCAGACAGAAAGCTACTTTGTACTGCGGCAAAAAACAGTATAAAACATATGTACCTTAGGATCAGACAAAGCTGAGACTGATAGCTTTCCCCAACTCACTGTGACTCTGGGAAGGTCACTTACTCTGAGATTGATGTTCTTCATCTATAAAAAGCAGAGCACCAGCTGCCATCTTTTGTCCTCGTGTGTGTCCCTAATCTCAGCTGGTCCACCCTAGACACCCTGAGCCACTTTCCTGAGCCTAGTTCTTAAAGCCCATTCATTTATTCACTCATCTACCCATAACCCTCTGCACTTCCCCATATCCACTCCAACAAGATGAAAGAAAACTATCATGAACCAGGAAAAACTCACTAAGCTGCAGGAACAAGTGTGCATTTTGGGGAAAGGAATTGCTCACAGAAAGAAGGTGGTTCATAGAACAGCTACAGCAGATAAAAAAAAAACAAGTTCTCATTAAAGAAGTTCTCATTCAGTTCTCATTAAAGAAGTTGGGAGTAAACATCTCTGGTGAATATGTTTAGAAATGAAGGAACAGTGACCCATATCAACAAACATAAAGTTCAGGTTTCTCTGGTAGTGAATATTTTCACCATTAAAGGCCATGCTGATAAAACTGACAAAATGCTACCTAGCATCTTAAACCAGCTTGGTGCAGACATTCTGACTAGATTAAGGAGACTGACTGAAGCTCTGCCTAAAAAAATCTGTGGATGGGAAAGCACCACTTGCTATTGGAGAGGAAGATGATGAGGAGGTTCCAGATCTTGTGGAGAATTTTGGTGAGGTATCTAAGAATGAGGCAAACTGAATTGAGTCGACTTCTGAAAAAGATAAAATCTAGAAGAAGTTACTAGGGGCTGCTATTTTATATTATGACTTTTTAAAAAAATTGTTTTTGTTTATATATAAAATCTAGATCTCTAATATATATATATTTTTTGGTACTGGGGATCAAACTCGGGACCTTGCGCTTGCGAGGCAGGCACCAGAACCACTGAGCTAAATCCCGGGCCCTAGATCTCTAATATTTTTAAGCCTAAGCCCTTTGGACACTGTAGCTCTTTTCAGCTTTTGCTTATATACAGTTCATTCTTTGCAGACAGTTAAGCTGAAAAAGCCTGGGACTAAAGTTTAAAACAAAGATTAATAAAGTTCTTTGCCTAGTTTAAAAAAAAAAAGTACCTGTGTACTACTCTGCTGCCCCTGGATGCTTACCCATTAGCCCTCATGCCTTTCGTTCTTGCTAGTAAACATGATTAGCAAGACTAGTTCACTCTAGGCCACATGATTCAAAAGGTATTTACTTTGACAGAGACAGAATAGGAGAAAACAAACCATTTCTAGCATTGAGACAAGAGACCAAGATTAGCTAGCGGTCCCAAGGAAAGATTTCCTTAGTTAGAATGAAACAATGGGGAAAATTAGTCCTACTTCTAGTAGACACTTTTTTGCCAGCATTTTTTCCTGGAATTATAGTGGCCACACTGGGACCATCAGATGAACTAGTATGAGGATAAACTAACAAAGAAGAAAAGAACAAAAAGATTGCATTCTAGTTCTTTGGTGTTATCATTTAGCCACTTAATTAACCAACCTTAAGAGCCACATGAAATCAGAACTTCCTGTAATATGAAACCCCAAGTTTCCTTACGTAAGCCAATTTAATTGCAATTCTGTAATATGCAATTGAAGGTAACTGGTAAAGTACATGATTACTTTTTTTTTTTTGGAGACAGGATCTCACTATGTAGTTCAGGCTGGCCTTGAACTCATGGTGATCCTCCTGCCAGCCTCCAGAGTGCTGGGATCACAGGGATGTGCCACCATGCCCAGCCCTACATGATTACTATGAATATGCAATTATACAAGACATAATGTGTATAAGAACTTATCCACTTACTTCAAGTACTCACAGTCCTTTTTTTTGGTACCAGAAATCAAACTCGGGACCTGACGCTTTTGAGGCAGGAGGTGGAAACACTGGGCTAAATTCGCAGCACCACACCCCTCCTTTTGCAGCTCATTCTCATTAGTAGCCCTTACACCTTTCTCAAAAACTAGGCTGGCTACTGTCTGCCTTGCAAGCACAAGGACCTGAGTTCAATCCCTGGTACCAAAAACAAAACAAAACCAACCAAACAAAAAAAACTAGGCGGGAAGCTTCCACTGTCTCTTTTTTTTTTTTTTTTTTGGTACTGGGGATTGAACTCGGGTCCTTGTGCTTGCAAAACCACTGAGCTAAATCCCTGGCCCCTCCACTGTGTCTTAAGTTCCCTTCCTTTAGAAGATGAGGAAGAGGACCTAAGGGGTCCCTAACCAAGTCCCTCAATGTTACTTTATCCCCAGAAATCTTTGCCAAGAAGACAATGGGAAAGGTGCTGTAGCCCAGAGCAAGAGGATGGTATGTTCTTGCAGGATAAGCCACAAAGGCCTCATAAACCACGTCAGGTGTCTTAGGGAAAGAAGTCATGGTATATAAGTGGAAGACTTCTAAATGTACCTCATTCCTCAGCAACTCTACCTTTCCAGCTCCTCCTTGACATGGCTGCTTGGAAAGATTGCTTCTGTCATGCTCTATGTATATCTTCTAAGCCTGCCAGTATTCCTCAGCCCATAGCCAAAGAAATAAATGGAAAGTTAGAAACACAAAGAGAGCATTAATTTTCCAATTCAACATTACTTTCTTTTCAGACAGCAGCCTGGGGAGGACCCAGGTTCAGAACTTCAAGCTAGACTTTTCCTTGCACCCTAATCCTTTCCTTTAGCCACCAAACCCTAATTACCATGTGATTCTGGGGTCTGCTTGGCCAGGAGATACTCAACCTCATTATGCCCAAGGCTCTTGCTAGACAAGAACATGCTACAGCTTTGCCAGGGCAATGATGAGTGTTCAAACAATGCTGAAGAGATGTCTGGGGTGATGGATGAGCCTTCACTCAAAATCTTGGGCTCCAGGATGACAGTACAGGTCCTGGGTTCTCAGTCTCTTTGAGAAGCAACCAACAGTAAAACCCTGAAGCCCTTTCAAAATCATTCTTCTAAAAGTAAAGTGTATAGCAAAATTTTGCCATAATCATCCTCCCATTCACCTTTCCTCCTGATGACAATTGAACCCAGGGCCTTGTGCATGCTAAGCAAGCATACTACCACTGAGCTACACCTCCAACCCTGTTAAATTCTTGTTTCACTTGTCATAAATTTATCTCATTTCAACTGGGAAAAATCTGTTCCATCTTCCAATTTGCTCTTCAAGTTCAACCAGCCTCCCTAACATTTTTTGCTGAAAAGGGTCTTGTTGGCTCTTTCCCAAGGGAATCTGGCAGGTGATAGCCATGGGTTAGCTCTGCAATTTGAAAAGTCACACTCTTGGGCTCTGGAGGAATGATGCTAGGCCCACTGTATATACACTGGCTGCCAGTGATGACTTCTCACGGAGCCCTCTGCCAGAATCCTTCTCTGAATCATATCCCCCACCCTACCCCAGTGTACAGAGAAAACAATGCTCTAGCAGTACCAGGGAGGAAGGCCAGAACTTACATGCTTGACAACTGTACTACCCAGTTAAGGTACAAAACCTTAGCACCTCCATAGTTGGCCTGAGTAGAAAAAGATAAATCATCCAGCTAAGTTTCTGCTTACCTGAAGATTCAGAAATGCCGAGTTCATCCTGCACACTCAGTATCAGTTCTTGATTTCCCCCTCTGTACTCATGAATCACAGATTTCTAGCTCATTTTATTTCTATTTTCAAATATTGATCCCTTGGTATATGCTACAGCCCTAAGATGACAACGATGAACAGAACATAGTTTCTGCTCTGAGGAAGACAAGTTATAAAATAAATACATTAAGTGAAGTGCTATCTAGTGCACTAGAACATCACCTATTGTACTTGTCAGGGTCAAAATTAAGTTTCATTTTATTCTTTTATAAGTATCTAAGACTAGAAGGAAGATAGAAGTAGTAGTGGTAGTAGTCGTGGTGAACTTGGAAATCCTAGTCTTAAATTATTTTTCCAATGGTCACTTTTACAAAATACTAAGTATATATTTTAAGTATTACAAAATACCCAAGTAACATATTGTTAATGTCCCAGTCAAGATAGGGAGAATAGTAAAATGAGCAGTTCATGTTGTTAATGATTTCTTAAGACTATCATCTACTCTTTTCTCCCACCTTATTACCCCCCCCCCCACAAACACACACACACTGGAGGTATCTACTAGGGAATCTAGGATATGTACAAGGGTAGCTACTAGGGAACCTTAGGCTTTGCTTTGTCTACCTTTCCCTTAATTTAAGTTTCAAAGGATTGTACAGTTTTTCTCAACTCTTTTCCTAAGCTATCTTGTTCTTGCCTACCATCTATATGAGTATGACTTCAATATCTATAACTGCAGCTTTGTAGTTTTGCCTGAGCACCAAACCAGTGTTTATTGGAAACTTTATCCTACTGCCCATAGGAACTTCAAAACTCAGCCTATACAAGGTCAACTGCCTTTCATCACAAGATGCACCAACTTCCTTCTGAGTCTCTTCCCACCCCATCCTGATTAGAATATCCCAAAATACTCATATGTTCAAGTAGAAACCTGCACACTACCTTCTATTCCCCCTACCCTCCCATCATCTGTGGGGTGCTATTAATTCTATCTCCTATCTCTCAAATATGCCCTTTCTTCTTTACTTTGATCACTATAGCTTTGTTCTAGTTGTTATCTTTCTCTCGTACCAGAGGACCACGTCACTAATCATATCCTCCATAAACTTGAAGCTTCTTAAGGAGACCCCATTCCCTCATTTTGAGATTGTCCCTGCCTTTTCCCTCACAATATTCCTGCTACAGCACTTTGCATGTTTGTTGCATGAATACACAGAGGCCCTCTGAAGTATGACTGTACAACAACCTATTATCCCATCCTAAAACCTATCAGAGATATAATTAATTTCATTTCTTTTACTGGTGGGAAAAAAAAGAAAGACAGACCACATTTTAGAAATAGAAGCCACTGTTGTCTTTATAAAACACAGAATTGTGCTGCTGCTGTTGCTTGCTTCAGAAGGAACTGTACATTACAGCTGCTGGGATAATTTCACAATGGACTGGACAAGGTACAGCTCAAAGCAGGACAAAAACACGAATGGAAACAAATGCAAACAAGTACACAGCTGTGGGGCTCCAGGGATATTTCCCCATCCATGCTGGACTTGAAGAGGGATAAAAAGTTTAGAAACTAAAGTGAAAACCAGAGTATCACACATGCCCACCACATGGCTGCTAAGTGCAATATGACACACCATTAGGTCAGACTGTGTGCACAGGAAAGTCATTTCATTTTTCCTTATTGCTACTGCACCAGGGAACTCAGTGCATTTGGACACACTGTCTTTACTTACACAATTCTTGGAGTTTCCTATTTCCTTTTTAAAGAAGGACATCTGTATTTCCCACATCATTCTGTTTTGAGCCCACTACTTCCACTCCCTTTTTTGGGCTCCCAAACAGCAGCCAGAGGTTCCAAGTCAGTAGGAGTGGAGTAAGGGGAGAGCACCAACCCAGCCTCTCTCCTGGCTAAGGGAGAAGGCAAGTCCTAGTAAATAGGGGAAAGAGAAAACTGAGAATCCCTCCTCTCCAGTCTGCTTAGAAGGCCAAATAAGAAAGAGTGCCTGCATATTCCTGCCATGATCAGACTTTGAGAAGGAAAGCATCCCAGCTAGTATCCTGCACTGGCCTAAGCACAGTAAATAAATAAAAATAACCTTCCCCGATGTAATTTCTAAAACTGCCTTTTGGCTAGTTTGAGATGACTTTTCTACCCTGAAAGGGAAGGAACTTCTATCCTTTTTTACATATGATGCCTGGTCTAAAAAACACCGTCCTACTAGCCTTGAAGATATTGCATGGGCCAGCTAGGAAAACTATCTCCTTGGCTGCCTATCATGTGTACTGGCCTCATTTACAAAATTCTGGACAGAAAAAGTAAACTATCCAAAAGATGTTGTTGCTCGGTCAAAGAAGCTACAGAGGACCTATGTAGCAGGTGGGAAAGCGGAACTTTTTAGGGAGGTTTCACACTTTTAGGTACCTTTTTCTTCAGCCTTATTAAAGGCCTAAGTTCTCAGCAACAACAGCCCCAGGCTTATCCTCAGAGTCAGCATAGCACCTCAACCAATAGGTCACTCTGGGCTGGATAACTAGAATACTCTTCTGCTTTCTCATCTTCTATCCAAACTCTCTCTTCTCTTCTTTTCACTCATCTTCCTCTATATCCATCTTCTAAACCTCTAACCCTGAATACCGAAGTAGCTCAACCCTAGAACACCCTCAGTAAAAAGAAGCCCCAGGTGGAGAGAAAAAGAAGCAGCAGAAGAAAAAGCAATGAGAGAAACCAGCTCCAAGGAATGGATAGGTGTAGAAACTGCCAGAAGCCCTCTCAATTTCATGCTAGTTGGGCAGAGCCTGCTGCAATGCTCTAGCGTAAGCTTTTCTACAATATACCCCAGGGTTAACACCACTGGTATGCAGAACAGGTTCATGGTCTTCTGCATTCAAGGGGTTAAGCCTGACCTTGACAACTAACAGTGGCAAGTTGGTTCACTGCAGCCATGCAGAGAATTCATCATCATGTAGGCAGACAGGGAGGCAGGCCAGCCAGTAAGCAGGCTCAGTGAACAGAATAAAGGAAAAGTAAGGCAGGGAAAGAGAGAAGAGGAAAAGACAGGCAGAAACAGTGGGACAAAGGGAACAAGAGACCTAAAAGGATAAAGCTGGGGTCCTCCCAGTGCCTCCTCATAGTTCAGTAAGAAGCACCACTTAAACCAAATCTTAAAACATTTTTCAATGTGCATGTACCACCTTTCAAACAAGAATAGCCAACATGGTCGGGGAATTTTCAAGTCTTAGAGACTTTTTTTGTGTAAATCAGAGCAAGAAGTTAGTTTTCTTATCATTGCCCAAGCTACTTCTCTTGCTTTTACTGACTGAATGGCACATATAATGTCAAAGAACTAAAATGCCTTTCAAGCCCCAGCCTGAAATCCAACTGGAGAGAGTGAGGCAAAGAGAGAAAAGGAGAGAACACAAACTCGTTGCTGGGAGTAGTGACTGCCACCTGCTCCCTTTGGACATTTGCAAATGCTGGTGAATGACTGGACCCTCCAGGAATAGTATCCTTATCCCAGCCCCAAAATGTACCCAAGAAGAGAACATGCAGAGCCCATTGTCCTAGAGAGCTCCCTCCCCGAAGGGTAACGGAACATGAAGTAGACTATATGAAGGCGATGGACAGGGCAGATGGAGTGTTGGCATCACTCTCTTTAGGCACTTGTGTAAGGAATGTAGGCTCTCCAGTGAGCTGCCTCCTCCCAGGGCCCTCCATTCTATTCTTCAGCTGGGCTTGTGCCCAAGGGGCACCTCAAGTTATACCAGCAGGGAAAAAAAGCAGAGGAGGAATTACTCAATAGTCCTGTTGCTTTCTCCAAAATGAATGTTTGTGCTACTTTCTGAAATTGCTGACCAATATAGCCAACCAGAACAAAACCTGGGATAGATTGTTTTGCATAGCAAATCTGGGTCTTTACAAGGGCTGCTGGGGAGAGGAAAGGGTAGCTGTACCTCCACAGGGCAGGATTCAGACACTCCTTCCAGCTGGCCTCCAGGCTCGGGCTAGGTCTAAAGTATCATGGCTTCATTACCAGAGTGGGACAAACCCAAGCCCATGCTCCTCAAAAAGAGGAATTTCCACACTGAAGTTGAAACTCCCCACCAAGTAGTAAGGAGGAACAGTCAAGGAAGGAGTGGGGCTTGAGTCAAGGCCCACAAGTATCAAGTTAGAAGCCCCTTCCTTCTCTATCCTGCAAGACAGCCAAACACCATATCTTAAGGGGAAAAAAAAGAAAAACAAACAAAACCCATGCCACCCACTCACATGCCCTAGTGGGAACCAGGAAAAATTTCATTTGTGTAAACAGAAGCAACCAGGAGCAGCAAAATTCCCCAGCCTGCCCACAGGACACGCTAGAATATGGGATGAGTCAGAGGTCAAAGAACAGTCCAGTCCAGGGAAAGGGAAGGTGCACTTGCAGGAAGGAGTGCAGGACAGTGCAGAGGAAGGAGCCTGCAGCAAGAAAAAGGTATTATCTGCACAGAGGAAGAACAGAGCCTGAGCCCCAACTTGGGGACATACCCACCCCTTTCCTAGCCAGGCCAGAGAACAAGTCAGGTACATAGTTCCTTCAGATGGCTCAATGTTTCCAGGATGTAAACTCATCAGGCATGGGAGGGATTTCCAGATTTTGGCAATAGACTCAAGTTATGGTATAAAAATAACATTTAGGATTTTTTTTTCTTATTTTAGATCTAAGGATCTTCTGTTATAAGACACCCTGGTTGAGAAATAACTGAAACACAAGACTTGAGAATCAGGGGGAAAAAAGCCGCCAAAACTGAGAAATGCTATGAAAGTAACTCCAGACCCGATAAGGTGGGAGGCATGGGGACAGGGTAAAAAGGAGGCAAAAGTGGAAAAGCCAGGGGCCAGTCATCTCAGCAGCTCAGAGACTTGTCATGTCTGAAAGTGCAAATGTCAATGGATTTTAACCATCTTGAGGTTGCGGGTCTTTTTAAAAGCTCAAAGAATGTGGAAGTCAATTCCTTCAAATGCAAAATAGCTGGCATTCTGGCTGGAGGCTCATTGGGTTTGGGATATTTCTTCCCCACCTACCTCCTCTCCCACCCCCACCCCTACCCCCAAAGAAAGGTACAAAAGGTTGCAGTTCTGCAGCATTACCATTACAGGGAAGGCACTGGTTACCCACCAGCAGGCGGAAGGAAGACAGGGTCGTGTCACTTCAGAGCTAAGTGCCATAGTGCCTTAAGTGTTACTAGCGGGGCTGGATGTCTGTCAGGGAGGAAGTTTAAGGGGTAGAAAATGTGGGAGAGTGGAATGGGGTGGGAGGAGCTGGGGGAGGAGCAACCAAAACCATTAGCATTAAAAATTTTCCTACAAACTGGATTCTGAACCCATGAAAACATCTAGTATCCTAAAATATTGATCTGGGTCTGGTTTCATTTTTCTTCTTAAACAAATCTAGACCTTTTCTGATTAAGGCTCCTAAAAAATCCTTCCCTCATCCCACCCAGTTTCTCAAGCCCCTCACTTTCCCATCTAAAATATCAAACCCAAACCTACCAGCATTTGTCTGCAGGGCTGCAGAGCCAACCTTACCAAGCTGTCAAGCGTGAGTTTTAGCACTGAGAGTCACATGAGACACCTGTGTATATGGTGGGCATCAGCGCTACCCCTCTTGGTCCAGTGGAGTCAGGGCCAGATGTGACAAGATGGGGTGAAGGGTGGGGGCATGAGGTTGACATCAGAGATTTCTGGCTGGTGGTCTGTCTTGCTGACCCTGTTCCCCACCTTTATACCCCCGCTATAGAAAGAAACAAGGCCTCCTGTACTCCTGCCTACCCCACCTCCCTCCTCCTTGCTTCCTCTGGATTTGGGCAGCACAGCTCCTGGGGCTTGGAAAGCTTTCTTCTATCCAGTGAGGTAACAGCGTTCTGCCTTCAAGCGAAGTACATGGTGCGAAGAGTGTCCTGGTGGACCTGCACAGCTTTGGCCAGGGCCTGGGGGTCCCGCCCATTGCTCTGCCCCGATATGTGGCTCCCTTCTCCACTGAAAAGGAAAAAATGAAAGATGTCCTTCCTCGTGAACTGCACTGCTAATTCCCTCAGCCTCCCCAAGGTGCCAATTCCCACACCAACTTAAGAGAAAACCCCAACCCAGTTCAGCCAGATGAGCCCCAAGTACACCAAATTGTACAGGACCCACTTCCTTCTACCTGAAGAAAGTTGAGAGCATCTGGTACAACAGGCTGAAGCATGCTTGATCCCAGGCCTCACCTGTCATGCTCCTTGTCCACCAGGTGGTATCGTGCCCGGAAAGCCACCAGGCGGGCATAGTAGGCTGGTGCTGGGATAGAGACGGAACGTGTGCATCGTACATAAGTGTGGCACAGCTGGTATGTCAAGATCTGGAGCTCATCCGCTGTGAAACGGTTGTCATCCCAAAGAACATAATAATGGGATGGTCGGCTGGTGCCCTGGGAAGATAGGAAGGTGAGGGGCCCCAGGATGGGCAGAAGGGGTTGGCTGATAAGGAACAGGCTATTAAGAATAGAGCTAGGAGGGCCGGGGATTTAGCTCAGTGGTTCCGCCGCCTGCCTTACAAACGAGAAGTCCCAAGTTTGATCCCCGGTACCAAAAAGAAAAAAAAAAAAAGAATAGAGCTAGGGGCCCAGGGATTTAGCTCAGTGGCACTGCACCTCCCTTGAAAGAGCAAGGTCCTGAGTTTGATCCCCAGTACCAAAAAAAAAAAAAAGAATAGAGCTAGAGTGAATGACCTACCCACGAATAGGCACACACAAACTCACTCAGGCAGTCTTATGGGCAACATGCAAGTATACTTAGGGCTCATTAAGAGAGCAATTTTGATTTGACTACTACTCAGTGATGACTGATATAATTCTAGAGGCAGTAGGAAACCACTAATCTTGGATCCAAAGGAAACCCCAAAACATAGCCAAGCTACCTGAATGCCTGCGTGGCTGCACAGATAGAAGTCAAACTCAAAAGGGTGGGTGATGTTGGTGTCCACAGTGGTTCCAGCTGGGATGTTACCACTCTTCCCAATCTGTGTAGAGACAAATACAACCAAGATCCCAAGACCTGCCTGGCCCTAACAAGGCCCATGGCTGAATTCTAATCTGACTCTATCAGAATCCCAAGAACAAAGACAGAAAATGCCATTCCTAAAGGGTACTAAGTCTTGAAATAATAGGCTTCTAAGTCCTGGTTTTGCAATTATTAACTGTGTGATCATAGCAAATCACTTAACCTTTTGGAGGTAATAGTAGTACCTACCTCACAGGGTTGCTGTGAGGAAGACGCCTTGTACAGTGTCTGGCACATAGGAGAAGTTCAATAAATGGTAGTTCCCTTTCCCTTCTCTGAGAGCTGGTCTATATATAGGATCTAGGCCAAGGAGTTAGGAGGAGGGAGAGGAAGTATAAGGGAAGGAGGGGAAAAGGAGGAACACTAAGGGAAGGAGGTGGTAGAGGATGGAGTACAAGAGCCATGGGGAAGGAAGAAGCCAGGGAGGATACATGGGACAAGCACTAAAATCCCTGACTTTATCTCAAGGGCTTCTTCCCTATCAAGACAAGGGAAGCAAAATGAGGATATTGGTGGCTTTCTCAATCCCTCACTCACTCGCTCGTTCTTGTCAGCACAAAAAAGGCGGGTGTGATGGCGTTTCTGCACCACAATATAAGTGATCCCAGGCTGGTAGTCCTTTTCCAGTTTGATGCAGGCATCACGAATGGCCAGCAGCTCATAGTGGAGGATCTAGACACAAGGTAAGGGAGGAGACAAAGATAGAGCTCCTCTTCAGTTTACATGCCTTTCTGAACATCACTTGCAATTTGGCTTTTGCTCAGCCTCCCTTCGTAAGCTGATGCACAACAATTAGATGACAGGCCCTTCCTGCCAAAATCAGCCTTATATTCAGTTTATATTTGATATGTTCCTATAATACCTTAACTGAGGGGCTTGTCATCAGAAGAGAGCACCCACCTGGTTCCCATGCATAATGAGATCTAACATTAGGACTCAAAGCCAAAGTTCACAAATAATCACTAAAATCATAATGTCCAAAGTTAAGTCAATTCCAGGATCAAGAAGATATGGGAATTTTCCTGTGAGCTCCAAGAGCAGACAGGGTTTGGACCACCAGACAAAAGTAAATATGTTAAGGGCTGGGGATTTAGCTCAGTGGTTCTGCCGCTTGCCTCGCAAGCACAAGGACCCGAGTTTGATCCTCAGTACCAAAAAAAAAAAAAAGTAAATATGTATTTACTGAATGGATAGAGAATGAGTGGATGAATACAATCCTATAAAGAACCAGAATTATAGCAAAATGGTCTAAAGAAGCCACAACAGGCCATAGATGTCAGACATAGAAATCCAAAACTGTATGGTAGGGGCTGGAAGTTCAGCTGTGTTATAGAGCATGTGCTTAGTATGCATGAGGCCTAGGATTCAATCTACAGCAACAGCAACCCCACCCCACAAACAGAATGTGTAATAGAAAATGATGGAGTTTGGAATCAACCAGAACTAGCCTTAAATCCATGCTTTTTTCAGCATAAGAAAATGTAGTAGGACTTAATAGCTACCTTTTTTTTTTTTGCTAAGCAGTTATATTTTAACCCAAGGCTATGTGAAGTCACTAGACATTTCTGAACAAAGAAATAATATGGTAAATTTGTCTGAAATATTAGGAAATATTGGACGACTTGGGGAGACTGGCATGATGGATAAGAGCATAGATTCTGGAATGAAACCAATGTATCTGAATCCCACTTCTGCCACTTATTGGCATGAATAACAAAGAAAAATTATTTAACATTTCCAAAAACATTTTAAACCTCAGTTTCCCCATCTTACAAATCAGAACTTAAAAAATTATTATTTCGTAGCATCATTATAAGAATTAAATAGAACAGGGGGCTGGGGATTTAGCTCAGTGGCACCGTGCCTGCCTCACAACTACAAGGTCCTGAGTTCGATCCCCGGTACCGCAAAAAAAAAAAAAAAAAAAAGAGATAGAATTAAATAGAACATACATGAAGTGCTTAGCACTATTCATAGCACATGTAACATATGTGCTCAAAAAAGTCATAATATACAAAATGGTTGTCAAGAGCTGGGGATGTAGCTCTGTGGTAGAGTGCTTGTCTAGCATGTAAGGGTTCTCAGGCTCAATCCTCAGCACCAAAAAAATTAAAAGATGGGGCCGGAGATTTAGCTTAGTGGCACCACACCTGCCTTGCAAGCACAAGGTCCTGAGTTCGATCCCTAGTACCAGGAAAAAAAAAAAATTAAAAGATGGAAAAAAAGTTTCAAGAATTGAGTTCAGTATTCTATATCAAACAGGAATATGAAGGCTTGGCAGTGAGAATAAATAGGAGGAGCATTATAAAGGAAGGTCCATAGCAATGGTTCTCAAGTTGTTGCCTCTGGGCCAGCAACATCATCTAAACTTGTCAGAATGACAAATTCGAAGGCCATACCCTAGATGCATTAAAACAGAAACTCTAAGGGAAGAGGCCCACAAGCTGTTTTAATCACCACCCCCTCTCTTGGCCATGATACCAATGTACACTAACATCTGAGAACCACTGATCTTGGGGCCAATGGGGGGAAAAAAGAGACCCACTGGTCTAAATAGTCTTCAACATGGACCAACCAGTAAACAGGAACTGAGAGCTTTCTACTACAAGAAAGGTCTATAGATGCTTAGAAACTCCAACCATCAACTGTGATCCTATCCCAAGTCTACCACACCTCCTAGTGCCAACAGCTTAGAAAAGGAAGCAATGCCTAGCCCTCTGGCCTCAGCATGAATATTCTCTCCACCTACTGTGGGCCCTACCTGGGGCAGCTGGCCTTCAGGGACCCCATCTCGATAAAAGATGATGCGGGTAGGCTTGAAGCGGGTAGATTTGTAGAACTGGATGAGTAGCTCACGCACCATGTAGGACAAGTCTTCAATGATCTCCTGCCGTGGTCGCTGCACTCGCACAGTGGCACAATATCGGCTGGGGTGGGCATCCATACTGCCTACTACCTAACAATCAAAGAGAAAGGATCAGCTTTCAGGATATTACCCTCTCCCACTGTCAGACTGGAGGTTTGGGGAAAGACCTCTTAACAAGAGAACTGCTATGGAATGAACAGGGCCTGGGTGGGACTCAGTGAGCCCAGGTTTCAATCTGTTATACCTTGCATGCAGAATTTTAATCCATCTGATAAGCTCTTAGTGGCCATACATACAAAGAACTTTGCAAAAGGTTTAGCCCTAGCCCCTTACAGAAGGGCATGTGAAGATCTGATACTTCAAAATCAAACAATAACTTTATCCAGGCAGGCCAAGTTTATCTTTCCTTCTGTTCAAGTGCTAATCTACCCAAGAAGCATGACCATAGTGACAATGTTCTCATAGTTGATGGGAGTCATCTTCAAAGGGGACAATGGCCACAGCCTAGGAAGGACGGCCACAAGGAAAATCAGGATGAGTGTATTGGAAGGTTTGTTTTCATTTACTAATATGAAACCAGTGTGCCTAAAGAAATGCGAGGGCTGAGGACATAGAAGTGAGAAGGAAGACTTGATCCCTAGCAATTGGAAGCCCCTAACAGGACAGTGAGTAGAAAAATCAGGAGAGGAAGTAGACAGACATTTAATCTACTAGATGGATGGAAGGTGGACAAGAGCAGAGGGAAGGACATTCTCAGCAACTAACACTCTTTTTTGTTTGTTTTTTATTTTTTGAGATAGAATCTCACTATGTAGTTCAGGCTGGCCTTGAACTCACTCTATAGCCCGGGTTGGCCTTGAACTCACAGCAATCCTTCTGTCTCATCCTCTCAAATGCTGAGACACGAATGCACCCCTACACCCAGCTTCTAACTTTCTTTTAAAAAGGCATTTCAGGGCCGGGGATTTAGCTCAGTGGTTCTGCCACCTGCCTCACAAATGCAAGGTCCCAAGTTCAATCCCCAGTATCAAAAAAAAAAGGCATTTCAGAAAAAGCTTAGACTTACTCCCCTACATCCAAAAAGCTGGTGTGGAAAGAGAAAATTCTGAATGTAGAATAATGACAGGAGATTAGGCCATATTTCTGGCCACAGGCTATATTCTCACTATTCTTCACCCAAAAAATATACAGAGGATCTTGTGAAAGGTCAAGAGCCAGGGCTGAGGGAAGGAAATCATTCTTCTTTTTTTTTTGGTACTGGGGATCAAACTCGGGTCCTCGCGCTTGCGCAGCAGGTGGCGAAACCACTGAGCTAAATCCCTGGCCCATCATGTGTATTCTTAAGGATCCAGAGTTAGGAGGAGAACCTTATGAGAAAGCTGGAGAGTATTACTCACTGCTGTGATAGAAGGTTTTTTCCCATCCCCTGCTGGGGGATGTGTAACATCTGCTCCCAGGAATATCACTGGCTGTTGAAAGACAGCAGAGCTAAGTAAGGAAGAGAAAACAAAATGGTGAGGAATTGGGTCATTTCAGCCTTGTACCATCCAGCACCCACTCTGGTCTTCTCCCTCTTGTGTTGGATTCACTCTGCTTGGCCAGGGTCCCGTTCTCTTCATCAATCCCCAGCAGGAAACCTTAACAAGAGTAAGTGGACAACAGAGTTCATACCGCTGGTGTGGGACTAGGATGTTGTTAATGCCACCAAGTTTGACATTGATCTTGAGACAGAGGTTGGACAGAGTCTGAGGCGAGGTCTTCACCACATTCTTCACCTGCACACACTGTGTTGCCATTCCCAAAAGTGTATCTCCAACACGTTTCACTTCAGCTATGGGAAGGGAGAGAAGTAATGAGTGTACTCAATAAATATTTACTGAATGCCTACCAGATGCTAAGCAGTATATGAAGTATCAGGGAATACAATGGTGACCAGAAACACACAGGGTCTCTACTCTTCTAGTGCTTACTATCTAGTAATCTTTTTAAATAATGAAAATAACATTGATAAATGCTATATCAGAAAAGTTTATGGTGCTATGAGGGGATATAACAGGGGGCAATAACCTAACCAGGAAAATATTCTTAAGTAATGATGGAACTGAAATCTGAAGGTAGCAAAGGATTTACGAGGAAAGGAAGGGTTTGAGAGAGAACATTTCAGGCAGAGGAAATAGCATACAAAGATGTATTCTCCCAAGGGAGAGTAAGATATGTTTGAAAAACTGAAAGACTGTATAATCCTAAAAGGAGAGCAAGAGGACTATGCTGTAAGAGGGGGGGAAAGTGGTCATTATGCTGATCTATGAAAGAGATGAGGGTAGTCTACATTAAGAAGGCAACTGAATTTGACCCAGCTATTCCCCTGCTGGGTATCTTCCCCAAAGAATTAAAAGAATCATACCACAGCGATATATGTGCACCCATGTTTATAGAGGCACAGTTTGTAATAGCTAAAGCTTGGAAACAGCCCAAGTGCCCATCAACTGGAAACTGGATAAAGAAGATGTGGGGTTTTTTATAAAATGGAGTACTACTCAGCCATAAAGAACGAGAAACTAGAGACATTTATAGCTAAATGGATGCATATTGAGGTCATACTCTTAAGTGAAATAAATAGGACACAAATAGTTTGTCTAGTGTGAGAAACTGAAAGTGTAAATAAGGATTAAAATGATTAAAATGAATAATTGATAAATTTGAAATAGGAAAAGGTCCAAAGGTGTAAGAGTGGTGGGAGGGGAAGGGGAAAGGAAAGAAGGGAAAGGAAAACTTATGAGAAAAGAAAAAAAATGAAAATGAAATCTATGTAAATAGGGAAGTGTGGAGGGGGTGAAGGGCGCACAGGAAATGGGGAAAAAAGTAAGAACTAAGATACATTATGTACAGGTACAAGGACCCAATGATAAATGTAAATGTATTGTATACCTAAAATGTACCAATAAAAGAATTTTTTAAAAAAAAGGCAATTGAGAAGCTTTAGATGTAGCTACAAGGTACAACATATGCTTAATATGCACAAAATCCTGGATTCAATTCCCAGCACCCACCCCCACCCTTACCAAAAATAAAGAGTTTTTATGAATGACTTTTAAGTTTCTAGCTTTTAAAACAAGAATCGATCATAAGTTGTTTCTGAGACATTTTGAATCTGAAATGCATATTCACTAGGTAAATGGTTATAGTGGGTGGAAGGTCAAAAGAAATAAACACAAATTTGTGTAATATTTAAATACAAGCAAAAACTGAAGGTCTGATCTTGCTAAGATCACTAAGGAAGTAGAATGAAAAGAGAAGAGGACTTAGCTCCAAATCTTTAAGAACTCCCAGAATTTGCAAAAAAAGGGGAGATCAGTCTGCAAAGGAGAAAAATCCACAAAGCTTTAAGGAAAATCAAGAAACTACGGTAACATGTATGCCAAACGAAGAGTGTTTCAAAAAGGAAGAAGTAATCAAAGTCAAATACAGTTAAGAAACCACATAAAAGGAGAATCAGAATTGTCCTTTGAATTTAGTGAAGTCAAAGCAATACATTAATTCATGGAGTCAAAAATTGTTTGTTTGGTTTTTTTGGTACTGGGGATTGAACTCGGGACCTTGCACTTGCAAGGCAGGCGAGGTGTCACTGAGCTAAATCCCCGGCACAGTACTATAACATAACAATAGGTGATGGACAAATCAACTGGAATGAATGAGAGCTGTTAATAGAATGTAAAGACAGAGAGGGCAGAGGACAGAAACTTGGCGAAGATTACACATTCTTAGTAAGGACAAAAATAAGGAGAAACAAGAGAAAACATCCAGAAGTCAAGGAAAGAGGAGAACTGGAAAAGGTACAGGGTGACCCTTCACAGAGGAGATTGAAGAAAAAGGTAAACAAGATAGAGAAAAGAAGCTAAAGGGTAAGTGGCACGTGAGGAAGTCAGCACAAAGAACATGGAGAAATTATTCAGAAAGTTTGAAGAAAAACAGGAAGAAAAAAGCTAAAAGAGATAGAAAAGCTGTAGTAATGAGCTCTAGGATGGGAAACCAGATGTTTGAAGGTTGAAAGTTACAAACAGCAGGATTGGATGAAAACGACATAACAGAGGAGTTGAGGAAAGTAAGAGACACACCACTTCCTTTGAAGCAAAGGAGAGAGAAAATGGACTATGACAAAAGTGCTGAGCCAGAGACATTCACAGTCATTCCTATTTTTAAAAAGAGGAAAAGGAGAGAAACTTCTCAAAAAGTCCAAGTCATTACCAGACAACAGGATACTAGCAGAGCCAGAGCATATTCTACATGGGGCTGCAACATGTCCTTGTAAACAACATACTCTTAAGGACAGGAACCTGGACTGACCCTGGACTGACCCTTCCTTGTATCTGGCCACCTCAGGCTGGCACAAAGACCAGCACACAGAGAATTTCACTAAATGTTACCGGAAGTGTGAGCAGGAAGTAAAATCTGGGATGACTCAACGGCTCATACTGGCTGATATTTCTCCAATAAAAGAAGCACTGACATTAAGGATTACCTCTGGCCAAAGCTAAAAATTTCCACTGACTCTTTCCTAAAAGCCCCCAGGAGGCTACCCTGAGAAGAGTCCTATCATCATTATCAATGTCCCAAAAGAACTGTACCATATACTGGCGTCTTCCCTGGCAGGATGACGATAATGAGTTGCAGCCCTGAGTAGGTGTTCTTGAGATGCCGAAACATGGGTTCCACACTGTCTGCTCCCTGGGCATATTTGCAGAAACACGGCTGACCCTGGATGGGCATCCCTGCATCCTTGGAAATCTTTCGCAGCTGGTCTGTGAAGTTCCTATAGCACAAGCATGGTCATGACAGAAAGCAGTAAGTCCCATTTTATTTTTTATTAATATTTTAATCCATTATCCCTTCCTTCCCCCGTCCCCTTCCATCTTTTGATCCCCTTTAATACTTCTGACTGAATGCCTCCATCTTAGATGCTCAGCACAATGAGAGGCACAAACAGATTCTAATATAAATGAGACATGATCACAGCTAATGTAAAAAATGTATTTATAAGTATAAGTATTTATATCACCAGGTATGATGGTGTACACCTGGAATCCCCGTCACTCAGGAGGCTCAGGCAGAAGTATCACAAATTTGAGGCCAGCCTGGGGAACTCAGTGAGACTCTGTCTCAAAATTCAAAAAACAAACAAACAAAAAAAGAGCTGGGGGTATAGCTCAGGGGCAGAGGGCTTGTCTAGCATGTGCAAATGCCCTGAGTTGTTTCAACTCCAGTATTGGGGGGAGTGGTATAATTTAGTAAGACAAAACAGGGTTTGTTAATTGTTCAACAGAGAGAACACTGAGGGAGCTGAGGGAGGCCAAAGAGACCTGTAGGTATTCTCAGGGCTCCTTTACAATGTCCCATTCAAGCAACCTGTGCTCCATTACATGTCCAAAGAAACAGGCAGACACCTAAGTGTAAGGTCGTTTTGCTCCAAATAAATAAGGTTCCAATAGTGATGGGAGTACAGAAGATGCTCAGGAAAAATAAGCTCTGTCCTCCCTTCTTGGTTCTTTGAAGCCTAAGAGCCAACTATTAAATAAGCTTCTTTCCTTTCTTTAGCTTTAGGACTTCACCCTGGGAAAGGAAGACAAAGTTGGTAGGAAAGGTACATATGCAATAGTTTAAAAACTCAAGCTACATAAATAAACTGACTGAAATGAGCCATGGGAAATTTAATTTGTAAAAATATTTTCTAGGGCTGGGGATTTAGCTCAGTGGCACTGCGCCTGCCTTGCAAGCGCAAGGTCCTGAATTCTATCCCCAGTACTGGAAATAAATAAATAAAAATACAAATATTTTCGACTTAAATTGAAAGCTCTCATGGTGGCGCACACCTGCAATCCCTGCTACTTGAGAGGCTGATGCAGGAAAATTGAGAGTTTGAGGCTAGCCTGGGAAATTTAGTGAGACTTTGTCTCAAAATATAATGTAAAAAGGGTTCGGAATATAGCTCAGTGGTTGAACACTTGCCTAGCATACACAAAGCCCTGGGTATCCCCAAACAAACAAACAACCCCAAACCAACCAAACAAAAAAACATTCAGTGGTAAAGCACTAGCCTAGTATGTACAAGGCTCTGGGTTCCAGCACCACAAAAAAAATTAATTCATTAATTAGTATATTAAGCAATAATGTACAAATAAAGAATAAAAGTAATTATTTAGAAGATACTATGTAACATATAAATATGATAGTTTATTGGGAAAAATATTTTTTCACCTTATTTAGTAAAATCACAAGAAAGGTAAGTACAGTATAATGCTATGCAAAATTTAAAACCATTTATACTCATATACACATAGGTATATAAAATATAAAAACTGATAGGAAGGTTATAAAATTCATCATATTAGCTGCATCAGAAGGGAGGAATGGGCCTAGAATGGAGGATATAAAAGAATGTCACCAGTCATGGTGGCAAACGCCTGTAATCCTAGCACTCAAGAGACTGAGGCAGGCCGAGGATTTAGCTCAGTGGTTCTGGCGCCTGCTTTGCAAGTGCAAGGTCCCGAGTTCAATCCCCAACACCAAAAAAAAAAAAAAAGAGAGAGACTGAGGCAGAAGGACTACCACAAATTTAAGGACAGCCTAGGCTACATAGTGACTTCAAGACCAGCCTGAACTACATAACCAGCCTGAACCAGCTTGTCTCAAAAAAACAAAATCAAAAACCAAACAAATGAAAAAGGAAATGTCAATTTTAAAAAATATTTTTAAAAAATGATAAAGTAAATACAACAAATTCTCACTGATGATACACAGATATTTGCTATATTATTGCATTATTATTTTAAATTTCTTTTTCAAAATAAATATGCCAGGGATTTAGCTCAGTGGTTTCGCTGCCTGCTGCTCAAGCGCAAGGGACCCAAGTTCGATCCCCGGTACCAAAAAAAAAGAATACCAAAATAAATGTTAGAATTTAAAAAATATAACCTAACCACATTCTCATGTAAATGAGAGGTAGAGCTTTAATGGACTACTAACTGTATTTCTTTGGTTTCTCTGCCTTATACACAACTACAGTGTAGCTATCTAAATGCCAGTGTCCTATTAGATTTTGTGTTAACAGATTTCATTAATAATAGGTCTTGGGCCGGGGATTTAGCTCAGTGGTTTTGCTGCCTGCTGCACAAGCACAAGGACCCGAGTTCGATCCCCGGTACCAAAAAAAAATAATAATAATAGGTCTCTACTTCAAGGGAAGGGATATTCCCAATCTTCTCTCTATTAGCAAACCACACTTGGGATACTGTGTCCAGTATTGGGAACCAAAAGCTGCTGAGATTTCTAGTTTTTAGGTCTTGAGATGTTGACCTAAAAGAAAATTTTGTCCTAAAAATAATATACCTGAGTAATGGGACCTCTTTAGCCAGAAGAAAAATTCTGACAGTTCAAAGAACTTCACTTTCCATCTCTAAATACATTCCACAATCTTCATGCCCCCACTTCTCAATGAAAAGGATGCCCTACTTTATGCTCTGTATTCTATCCTTTACACTTAGCGACTTCACTAGATTTTCCAGTTTCTCTAAGTTCTATTTTTAGCCTCTGCTTACTTATGCACATTCTCCCTAGAAAATCTTATCCACTGCTATTGCTAAAGACTCAGAAGTTTTTATTTTCAGCCGAGAATCACATATCTAACTGGATACCACTGATTAATGGACAAACTGTATTCTTATCACCTAGATCTACCAGTCACTAGGAGAAGGGAATGCCCAATAAACTAATCCCTTCCAAGTCTGAGATTCTAGGTTTACCAGTTCCTGTATCCCAAAATGGCCCAAAGACATTGCTTTATAAACAAAGGCCAGGCATGGTGGCATACATCTGTAATTCTAGCACTTGGGGGGCTGAGGCAGGAGGTTCACCCTGAGTTTGAGGCCAGCCTGGGCTACATAGTGAGTTCAAAGCCAACCTGAACTACACAGCAAGACCCTGGCTCAAAAAAAAGACAAAGGAAGGACATGGGAGTTAGAAAGAAGCACATAAGCAATACAGGTACCAGTAAGATCACCATGGCACAAAGGCAAAGAGCTGGGAGCCCTTCCAACATTGATATGGACCAGCCAAACAGAGAAACAGTGGAGCCTAAATGGGGTTAAATATCCAAAGAACCCAGGAGAGTTCTTGCCAAATAATAAAACCTATTTAACAGAAACTATAATTGTTAATGGTGGTGGTGTGCATCTGGGAATGACAGGAATAGAGGAAATGGGAAAGAGTAGGGTCTAGAGTTGCTGGATCCATCAGGAGCTGCAAGAATTATTTTTTTTTACAAAAACTCCAAGGCCAGCTGAACCACCCGGGGAACCGTCTCCATTTTCTTCATAACCCAAAATGGTCAGCTCATTGACTCCTTCTTCCACCGAGAGCACACACTGACTTCCCTGTACCTCTGTACAGCTTACCACTTCAAAAGATAGCAGAAACCATGGAACTGTACATATTAACTGGGTGAGTTTTATAGTATCTTTTAAAACAGATCTCAGTAAAACTGTTTAAAAACAAACAAGATTGTAGGGGAAAGGACAGTGATTTCTTCACTTACTCATTCACTCATCTGAGTGAGTGACTCAGGTCATTATTGTCCTAGCCAATTTCTTTAAGCCATTTGATTTTATCACTTTCTCCCGATGGCCATCTACCCCCTGCCCTTCAGGCAAAATGGATCAGAGGCTCTTACAACTTATCATCTTCTAATTCAGGACACTTGGATCCAAATGAACCAGTTTCATACATAGAAGACAGATCAGTGAACCACCTAAACAACTTGCTCTTTTTTGTTTCCCATGAGGAATACACATTTTGAAGTTCAGATCTGATTTGATCCCAACTCTGACACATTTTGGTGGTCAAACTTTTGAACTTTCTGAGCCACGGTCTCCTGAAAATGGAAATATCACCACCTACTCTGGGATGATGAAATGAGAGAACAAAAAAATTAGATAAGTACAAAGTTGGCAGAAACATTATAACCTTCACCATTACTATTTATTACCAGTGATAAAAAGTTTAACAATAATTCATGCCTCCCTTAGGAGATTTATGGCCCAAAATCATCATCTCTGATAAGGGCTCTTTATTAAAGTCTTCTGACCACAGATGGACAAAAATGACCAGATAGACATCTGAGCCAGAAATGACAAAGCTCAATGGTAGAGGGCTTAAAGTACTTGCCTAGCATACATGAGGTCCTAGGTTTGATTCCCAGCACTGTTTTTTAAAAAGGCAAGGCTGGTGGAGTCAAGACAGTAAACTGCAGATCAGTCTTGACCCCTGGGTGCTGGAGTGAGCAGCATCCCCAGGGTCCCTTCTGAGCCTTCCACCCCCACACGCAATCCTCCTTACTTGAGCACCTCTTCTCGACACTGTTTTTGTGGAGCGAAGCAGGCGATGGCCCAGACTTTGATTTCAATCCCATTGTAGAACTGTTTTCCCCGCATGTCCCAGACACCTTGGTTGGGTGTGGCAATGGCCCGGTTCTGGAGACAGGCAGAGGGGGCACCTGGGTGAGCCTCAATAGAGCCAGGTGGGTAGGAAGCCAAAAAGCCCCTAGCTATACCACCCAACCCAGAGATGTTGTCTGGCCCTGACCCTGCTCACCCGGCCGCCGTACTGCAAGATGGGCGCCGGCAGCACTCGCCCTGTCACCTCCGTCATGTCATCCTTCACTTTGATTCCAAATTCTTGGATGTAGGGATCTAGGTTGTAGCTGGCATTCTTCATCTGCAAGGCAAATGAAGGGGATCTCAGGAGGGCAGCAGCATGGCCATACTATTCAACCTCTAGGTCCCAGGGAAAGTGCCCTGAAGAAAAGCTGAAGCTGGCAAGAAATAGCTCTAGAAGGAATGGGAAGTAGAATATGAAGGAAGTGGCGGAGATAACACAGTAAAGTTATAGAGGAAGGAGGGCTGGGGATTTAGCTCAGTGGTGGATTTAGCTCAGTGGATTTTGCCTGTTGGACAAGCGGAAGGTCCTGAGTTCAATACCCAGTACTAAACAACAACAACAACAAAAAATTATATAGGAAGGAAAAAGAAAAAGCAAAGTAGCTAAAGGGTCAACTCATAAGAACAGTCCTATGGGGTCCCAGGCAACAAATCCAGACTTGAGTTCCCCGAAAGGAAGGTCTTGCTGGGGCTTTAAAGCATGTATGCTACTAAGGACCCCAATGGCTAAGTAAATGAATATGCATTTCTCTGCAGCTCCACTGACCAGGCGACTGATCTCCTCCTGTCTGTCTGGAGCCGACCTAGCTGTAGCCTTTATCATGGTTGAAGTCTGGTTGTCAGTCAGCTTCTTAATGCAGCGCTGCCCAGCTACAATATTACACACCTGAGGAAATGAGAAAGACAGATAATTCTAGCTTGAGTATTATTCATCCTGTAAAGAGACCTTAGCTGTCAACCACAGTGAAGGGGACTACAGAATCCCTTGTGTATACATACAGTCACCTTTTAAGTTTTACTTGATACATAACCCAGAAAATATCCATGTGCAGCCAGGCATAGTGGTGCATTCTGTAATCCCAGCACAGGGATCAAAGGAGGATCAAAGGCAGGAGGATCAAAAGTTCAGGGCCAGCATGGACTATACAGTAAGACCCTGTCTCAAAAACAAACAGGGCCAGGGATTTAGCTCAGTGGCATCATGCCTGCCTCGTAAGCCCAAGGTCATGAGTTTGATCCCTGGTACCAAAAAAACAAAAAACCACAAACAAAATACTCATGTACAAAACAAAAGGCAATACTATTTTGTGATTAAGAGCTTGAGATCCAGAGCCAGATCTGGAATCAGGTTTCATGTGTTAATTGAGGAAAATAGTAACAAGCTCACAGATGTATGGAGATTAAATAAAGTACTCAAAGAACCGAGCACAGCTTTGAGACATGGTAAATTCTCAATATATTGTTGCACAGATAATTTACTCAAGGGCCAAGGATAAAGCTCTTCTGAAGACGAAAAACTCAATATAAGATTCCTACAGCAGCTCTCCCATGGTGGCAGGAGTCAGGTTCTCCATCCTGCAGCCCACCAGGAAGAGCAGGGAAGGCTCTAAACCCTTGAGCTCCCAGGCTACAGAAATCACTGCCTCTGTTAGCTGACAGCATCCTCTGTTACTGTAAGGAACACCCTGCCACTAAATGCATCCGTCCCGAGCGCAGCAGAAAACAGTGACGATCAGAAAGAAATGTCTAGTATTACATAAAACTGCTACTTCCCAGGGCTTGTAGCAGAATAGTGTTTGAAGTCCAGCTTTACACCTAAGTGATATTACTTATACAATTAACCACTTTGAGACTCTTCATTACTACAAAACTCAGCTACTTTATTCTCAGACATGGGAAAAAGCACTAGCTGTCTCATGAAATTATTGTAAAGATTTAGATGAGACAAAATGCATAACTTGCATTTCTCGCTAGTTAGGCTAACAAGGCATAAGGGTAACATTCTGTACATTCTGACTCTTGTCCTAATTCCAACAGTTCATACTAAATAACAGAAGGGAAAACCAGCTAACATCACCCTGATTTTAAATTCCATATTCCAAGAGTACACAAAATAGTTCACTTAGTGAACATCCACAATTGTTGAAATCTATAAAGTTGCTCTCTTAAAGGTGTTAAAGTTATAGCACTGTCTATAGATGGTCACAGTTACAGAATTAACACTACGAAACTATTAAAGCAGGGATGTGGTGAAATCGGAACTCTTCTACATTACTATGGAAGTGTAAAATAGAGCAGCCACTGTGAAAAACTACATGCTAAGTCTTCAAAAAAACACAGAAACTGGGCCAGGGATTTAGCTCAGTGGCACTGTGCCTGCCTTGCAAGCACAAGGTCCTGAGTTTGATCCCCCGTACCAAAACAAACAAACAAACAAAAAGAAATATACTCTCCCCGGTACCAAAAAAAAACAAACAAAAAAACCAACTCTACAGAGCCAAGAGTGGGCTGGTGAACAGGCTCACAGTGGTTGAATAGGTTTTTTGGTTTGGGTTTTTTTTTGGCTGGGGGGTTTGAGACAGGATCTTACTATGTAGCTTAAAACTACATAGCCCAGGCTGGTGTAGCCATTTTGAACTTACAGTGAGCCTCCTGCCTCAGTCTTCCAAGTGCAGGATTACACGTACACACCACCAATTTTTTTTTTTTTTTTTACAGTACTGGGAATTGAACATAGGGCCCACTGCATACTAGGCAAGCACTCTGAGTTATATCCACTTGGTTCTTGAATAGGTATTTGCACACCTTGTTCATAGCCAAAAGGTAGAAGTAATTCAAGTGTCAGCCAATAAATGAATGAAACAAAATGTGGTATACACCTTACAAAGGAATATTATTCAGCCCTAAAGAGGGAGGACATTAATATATTACAACATGGATAAACATTAAAGGGATTATGCTAAGTGAAATAAGCCAGTCAAAAAAGGAAATAGTGGTGCACACCTATAATTCCACCTACGCAGGAGGCTGAGACAGGAGGATCACAAATTGGAGGCCAGCCTAGGCAATTTACTGGTACCCTTTCTCAAAGACAAATAAATGATTCCACTTATACGAGGTACTTAGGAGTAGTCAAATTCATAGAGACAGGTTGTTGGTAGATTGTTGGTTGCCAGGGCTAAGAGAAGGGGGCAATGAAGAGTCGTTATTTAATGAGTGCAGTTTCAGTTTAGAATTATAAAAAATATTTGTAGATGGATAGTGGTAACAGCTGTACAACAATATAAATGTACTCAATGCCGGAGGACTCTACACTTAACAATGAAAATGGTAATTTTTGTTATGTATATAACATATTCATCCATAATATGAAAAAGACTATTCTCTATAATTTATACCCTGAGTAACAATTTGGCCATTCTTTTAAGATCATGATACACAGTGTGTTAACTGTTGCTATTCTTTAATTATTTTATTAAGAAACTTTGTTTTATTTTTCATAGAAGAATGTTTTTTATATTTTCTTTATTGATATCTACTTATATTAAAAGAAAAAAGAAAAAGATTAAAGTAGGAATGAATTGTGATTTGAACATGAGCAAATAAATGATTTTCCTGACACTCTCTTTGGCTTCCATAACTATTTAAGAAAGATACAGATCGGGATTGGAGGCACTGCCTAGTTTCTAGCTGTGAAGATTCAAATAATCTATGTTCTTCTTTGACTAAAAATCTTTCAATGGGTTCCTATTATAATTAGAATAAAATCCCAGCTGACCAGAAATTGGAACCCTCATGCATGGATGACAGGATTGTAAAATGGCATACAGTAGCTACTTTGGAAAGTAAGGCAGTTCCTTAAGATGTTAAACATAGAGTTATATATGATTTCACTCTTGTATATAACCAAGAGAAATGAAAGCATGTATTCACACAAAAATGTGTACATTAATGTTCAAAGCAGCATTAAGAGTTAAAAAGTGAGGGCCAGGGATTTATCTCAGTGCTTCTGCTGCATGTCTTGAAAATGCAAGGTCCCAAGTTTGATCCCCTGTACAAAAAAAAAGAGCCAAAAAGTGGAAACAACCCAAATGTCCATCAATTGATGAATGGAAAAACAAAATGTAACACTGTACATCCATGCAATGTAACAACATAGGTGAATCTTGAAAAAGACCATGAATGAACCTTGAAAACAACTATGCTAAGTGAAAGAAGCCAGTCACAAAAAGACACAGATTGTATGATTCTACTTAAATGATATGCCCAAAATAGGCAAATCTGCAGAAAGAGAAAACAGATTAGTATTTACCGGCTGTTTGGGAAAGAAGGAATGGTGAATGCCTGCTATTGAATACGTGTTTTGTTTTGTTTTGTTGATACAGAGTCTCCCTGTGTAGTTCTGGCTGGTCTTGAACTCACTATGTAGACCAGGGTGGCCTTGAACTTGTGGCAATCCTCCTGCCTCAGCCTCCCAACTGCTGGGACTACAGGTATGCACCACCATGCCCAGCATTGGGCTTTCTTTTAGGGGTGATGAAAATGTTCTGGAGTCTGATAGCAGTGATGGCTGCATAACTGTGAATACAGCAAAAACTACTGAATTGTACATTTTAAGAGGATGAATTTTTTAAAAGTATGTTAATTTTATACCAATAAAAGTCACTCTAAAAAAACAAGACAAAAATCCTGCCTGGCCACAATTTCCTTCACCTTCCAGCATCACCTACTACTTCTTTTCTTCCCACACAATATATTCCAGATTCTGTGGCCTTCTGTCTACCCCTAGAAAAGATCCAAACTTTAGAACCTTTGTACTCTTGCTTGGAAAGCCCTTTCCTCAGGTCTCCTAAAAGAGGCTTTCCCTAACAACAATAACTAAGTAGTATCCAATCCCCTTACACCCTTTATTTCTATCCCTTAATCTGCTTTAATAATTTTACAGCACTATCATTTGAAACTATCTTATGTTTTTATCAATTTATTGTCTGTCTTCCCCTTATATGTTCCATGACAGCAGGGACCCTGTTGTCTTGTTATATTCTTTATTCCTAGTATCTAAAAGAGTAGGAGCTTAATAAATATGTGCTAAACAACAATAAAAAAACCCAAGATATAAGTCATTACATAAATTATTCATCTTGAAAACTAATGTTTAAACAGATATAATGTTAATTTGCTGGTAAATCTCAGCTTGTAGAACATATCAGCTTAACCAGGATTGTCCCTAAAGACCTCTGTTTATACCTCAAAGAATATATTGCCTTCATCCCACTTTGTGTGCATCAGCAGCTATTAACCAAGTCAGAGTTCTTAGTTTTGGGGATCTCCTCTCCCTTCAGCCTCATTTCTTTGGGTTAGTTCTGGAATCTTAGAAGCTCACAGAAGGCTTGAGCCTTGGTCTCAGCTATCTGACTCTTGTTGCTGGAACAAAGAGGGAAGTCTAGGTTAGTGCTTCTCCAACTTTAATGTATGAATCCCCTTTGGGTCTTGTTAAAAGACAGAGTCTGACTCAATAGGTATGGGTAGAGATTCAGCTTTTTAAACAAGTTCCCAGGTGATGTGTACCCTGTTGATATGCTAACCACACTTTTTGAGTAACACTGGATTAGACAATGGTACCAAATCAAATACAGCCCAGGGATTTTGTACGTATATTCTATGACTACTTGTAGCATTACTACTTGTCCTTTAATTGCAGGATTTCAAAGCTATACTACTGAAGTATAGAAGTATGACAAATCTTGAGGACTAAATTTTTTTTCAAAACAGCATTAACCATTGGGGAAACACAATTTACATTATAGGTAATATTCATCTCCATTTCTTTTAAAATAAGGCCACTTGTGGCCAGGGATTTAGCTCAGTGGTTCTGCTGCCTGCCTTGCAAGCACAAGGACCCGAGTTCAATCCCCGGTACCAAAAAATAAATAAATAAAATAAAATAAAATAAAATAAGGCCACTCGTATCCTTAGATCAAATAGGATTCTTAATTCCAGACAGCAGGAAAAAAGAGAAATTAAGAGAACATGAATGTGAGTGTTTGAAATCTCTGTCCTGAATGAATTATTAAATAGTAAATATATCTTACTCTTCTGCCTAGCAGCCCTGGAAGAATTGAAGAATTGAATTGGGGATAGGAAAAGAATTCAGCATTTAAGAGTGAGACCTATAGTTCACAGGAGAACTACCTCAGACCTTCTCAGAATGTTAATATTCCAAACTTCAAAATGAGTATGAGAGACTACAAATGAATCAACAGACCTCTGATGATCAGTGTCCTGGTACAATGCCTGTTTCCCAGCCCAGCCATACTTGGCAGCCTCACCTCTAGAGGCAGGTAGGTATGCTTTTGTTCCTGGCCAACTTGCAGGCAGGGAAGGTGGGGATACTTGAGCTGAAGGTTATATTTCTGTTTGAAATATTGTGCCACTGTGCACTCCACAGTCTGTCCACTCTCCAGCTGTAAGGGAAACCTGTTTGGAGGAAAGGAAGATGTTATAATCCAGCATTCAATCCTACCTCTGCAATCCTACAACCATGGAAAGCCTCCCAACTTTATTTTATCCTATCCAACCTCTTTGAGCACTGCCACTCATGAGAAAGCAGGCAATACAGACAGCTCCAAGGGAAAAGTCAACGATTTGACCCACACCACCACCGATTTGACCCACACCACCACCGTCAGGACCATATCAGACTGATATGCATTTCTAATGTTAAGCACAAAGCCTGCTAAAGAATAGGTATTCATTGTCCAGTACAGCCTGCAGGCAAGAAGGAAGAGGGAATTAACGACAGTTTTCCCACGATTAAGCCCAGGAAGTTGGCTTTCTTTTTTCAGGAGGAAGAATAAATTCAAAGATTCTAATGTTTACAGAACTAAGACAAGAATCAGTGGAACATGATTGCTTTACAGTAAAGTCCCAGGGAAGAAAGATCATACAAGGTAAAACTACAGAGACAATCAATGGATATGGGAAGGTTGGGGGAAGAGATGCCAAATTCCCTCCCACAGCTTATCTTTAAAAACAGGGCCAGTCCAAGGCCAGCCCAAGGCTCACTCTCAGGGCCAGTGGGTGAAAGGGGTCAGGGAAACTGTGTTTCAAATTTCAGCCCTCTTCCACCAATGGAGTATGGCTCAGCAACCCTGTCAACTTACGTCTGATGGCTAGCAGGGCGGCGGGTAACATTACACACGCGGTATTTCCTCTTCATCTGTCCACAGTGGGTCACTTCCACCTTCAGGCCTGAGATACACACACTACTTGTCAGGGTTGGAATAAGTTGTTTGTGTGCCCAGGCTTGGCCTCTCCCAAGGGGCTTTCCTCTTAGGACTAAAGAGAAAGCAGCACTGTTTCCCCTTCCCACCTGGTTAGGTCCTCACCCTTGATCTCCTTGGTAAAGCGAACACGCTGGGAGTCTGTGAGAGGCTTGGGCTGCTCATCTATGTTCCTGATGTCCAGTACTTCACACATGAATTCAATCACTGGCTGTGCCTTGTAGAAGGCAGTGGCTGAGACTGTGGGGACAGGGTACAGCTCAGGTCAGGTTCTGTCTTCCAGAATAAACAGAGGCATTGCAATTTATACCCTCTTTCTTCTAAGGGACTGGGATGGGGGAGAAGGGGTGCCAGGGCTGTAGGAATTAGACCAGGAGTGTGGTTGCAGAGCTGGGAGGGGCGAGGCTGGGAGAGTGGCCACTGGATTTGGGGTGCCCCTGGCTCGACGGCTCTCCCCACTCACCATCAATGTTGAGCATCATCTTCCACATGGCAGGGCGCACAGACTGGTGAAAGCCGAACCAGACCTCGCGCCCACCCCCCAGCGGGTGGTAGTAGCCCTCAGGCGGTGAGAAGAAGGAGCGGCCCACAGGGGTGTACCTGGCAGGGACAGGCAGAGAACTGGTCCCTCGGGCACAGGCCCCCACCCTGTGAGGCATCCTGGGCACGGAGGAGCCCTGGCCTGGAAGGCAGGACACCAAGGCTTTAATGCCAGCTCTGACCCTTTACTGGTTGTATGACTGACCTTGTGCAAGTCTCTACCTTTTCTCTGCCCTGCAGGCACAGATGGGGTGAGGCCAAGAGACATCTAAGGACAGGGCCAAGGCTTTATACCATCTAAAAGTATATGCATACTTGCCTGGCATATGGTAGGCCTTCAAAAATATTATTTTTGCAATGGCACACTGTGGGACCTTAATATGTGTGCACTCTCCTCCTCCCCCCACAACAGTTCTGCCAACAATAGTAGCCCAGATACTACTAACTACACCCAGTACCTCATGGATGCCAGATGTCTCATGGCCACATCCAGGGCTTGCACAGACTCCAGGGGAACAGGGATCTGGCCACTGACCAGGGCCTCATGCAGCATGCGCCAGCTCACAATAGCTAGCCACTTGATAGAGACCTTAAAGATTCGATCCTTCCCCTCCCCAGGGATTGTCACCTCAAAGTCGACCTTCAGGAGAATAAGAGAAAGAAATGAAAGATTGCCATCACTTTTCCACAGACCAGTATTCCCTGTCCCAAATGCCTCCCCCACCCATGAAGTTGCTAAAAACCTGGTCCTTAAAATCTACAGGGGCTCACAATAAAGACCCAAGAGTAAATCCAGCCCTTTAGTTTCTAGTGACTTTGGATCAGTTTCTGTCCCCCTCACCCTAGTAGACAGTTCTTTAGGTCTATTTTATGTCTAATTTCAGTATATTTAGGGGACAAACACAATAGGCTAAATAAACATCAGCATCTACCCACCTCTAATCCAAAAACATACTTTCTGAGCACAAAAGACAAAAAGGATCTCTGGAATACTAGACTCCAAAGGGGCTTACAGGAGCTCTGTTCCATTCTGACACAGGCTTAACCTGACTCCCAAACTTACCCTTTCGTTGCCAATGGGCAGTGCAGTGACAGTATAAATGTTCTTCTTTCCATCATACACGGGCTTGCGATCACCAAAGATCTGCGGCTTGAAATGCTGGACCATGTATTCCACCACTTCCCTGTGGAGGATAGGAGACTGGCTTAGAAAAGCTGATAGACAACCACTGCAAGGTTTTGAAAGTAATTCAGTGTCCAGGAAATGTCCCATCTACTATATTCACTCCTAACATCTTCTCTATGGAAGTGTGTCTCAAACTTCAACTTTCCTATAAATCACCTGGTGGTTTTATTAAAATCCTGCTTCTGACTGGGCCAGGGATTTAGCTCAGTGGTTCCAGTGCCTGCCTTGCAAGCACAAGGTCCCGAGTTAGATCCCCGGTACCAAAAAAAATAAAATAAAATAAAATGCTGCTTCTGATTCAGCAGGTCTAGAGTCCAGCCTAAAATTCTGAATTTCTAACATGCTGGTCTTAATTCAGATGTTGGATCAGATGCTGCTGGTCCTAAGATCATCAAAGTTGTAGGGGACCTGCAATATTGAGTGTGAGTGCCTTCTTAGAAAAAAAGGAATCTGAGGGGAGCAAGGCTTGATTCCAGGGTCTTTCCAGAATCCAGACTGCTCCACTCTCCAATCACCAATATGATAAGCAAAAAAGGTACAAAGGGAAGAGATCTGAACTAGAATATACACAAACTAGAAAAATCTCATTTCTCTAAAACTCTTAGTCCCACCACCATATTTTCTGTACAATAACATCTCTTCCTTGATTTCACTTCTTGTCCTCTGCTGCTCAGATCCAGAGTGTCTATTATTCTTTCAAAATCCCAGCCGATCCAACCATCTGAGCTATCCACTTTCTAAACCAAAGCTCTTGAGTACTAGAGCATAGAACATACTCAAAGTGGTACATTAGAGTTGGGTGTGGTGGCATGAGACCAGAATGTAATCCCAGTGATTTAGGAGGTTGAGGCCAGAGGATCACAAGCTCAAGGCCAGCTAGAGCAATGTAGTGAGATCTTGTTTTAAAATAAAAATTTTTTAAAAGGCAGAGGATGTAGCTCAGTGGTAGAATGCTTGCCTAACAATTAACAAGCACAAGGCTCTGGGTTCAGTCCCCAATATCATCCCCCAAAACAGGTACATTAGGAGCAACTCTAAGCATATACATGGTTTCAATCCCAATTAGGCCCAGTGCTATCCTGCAGTCTTTTTCATGTCCCTGATTACTCTATCCCCTAAGTCCAGAACCCACTCCTGCCTTCTAACAGAAAGCAGCTCTAGTATCTCTGAAAAGAGCAGATAATAGTAGGCAAGGCCACCCTTGATTTCCAGGACATACACATAAACATATTTATACACATACGCGTCTTTTCCTCCTTTCTTCTCCCATGTGAAATGCCCCTTCTGTACTTTTTTTTGGCACCGGGGATCAAACTCGGGTCCTTGAACTTGCGCAGCAGGCGGCGTAACCACTGAGCTAAATCCCCGGCTCTGTATTTTTTTTTGTTTTTTTGGTACTGGGGATTGAACTCGGGTCCTTCCACTTGCAAGAAAGGCTGCGGAACCACTGAACTAAATCCCCGGCCCCCTGTACATTTTTTTAAACATATGAAAATATATTCAACATCATAAGGGAAATATAATTTTAAATTAGACCAAGATATGTCTGTCTACTTATCAGAATGCCAAAAAAAAAAATCTGATGGTACTATAAGGAACAAGAACCTTGATACCTTGCGGATGGGACAAAAACTGACAATACTTTAATATTTTAAAATGTATTATGCTAATAATTCTACTCCAAAGAATTTACCCTGCAGATATACTCATACTTGAGTGTAAGTATGTATGTACATATAATATTCAACAGCTTCATTTCTATAGCAGTTTAGAATCAACCCACATTTTCCTCAATCGATTTAAGAAATAAGTTAAATACAGCCATTCAATGGAATATTTATGGAGTTATACAAAAGAATGAGGCAGGCTAGGGTTGTAGCACAGTGGCAGAACAAGGTCCTGGGTTCAATCCTTAGCACCACAGGAGAAAAAAAGTAATAATAACAAAGGAAAAGAAAATGCAGACCCTACAGTACTGATATGTAGTATTTTCCAAAATATATGGTTTAGTGGAAAAATGCAAGATATAGAACGGGGTATAAAAGACCCAGGGGTCGGGGATGTAGCTCAGTGGCTGCCTGGCAAGTGCAAGGTCCTGAGTTCAATTCCTGGTACCAGAAAAAATTATATTAAATTTTTTTTTTGGTACCGGGGATCGAACTCGGGTCCTTGTGCTTGTGAGGCAGGCAGCGGAATCACTAAGCTTAATCCCCGGCCCTATATTAAATTTTTTAAAGACCCAGACTTTATGCTTTTGTTTTGTTTTGTTTTTTTGTTTTTGGTACTGGGGGGTCGAACTTGGGTCCTTGTGCTTGCAAGGCAGGCAGCAGAACCACTGAGTTAAATCCCTGGCCCTAGATTTTATGTTTTTAAAATATTATATATTCATATATGCTCACATATGCACAGAAAATATTTGGAAACATACTCAAGAATGACAAATTAATGTCTCTGGGGACCAGGGTAATAAGGAGACATTTTTCATTACTGTTCTTTTTGTAATTCTTGTATTTTTTATATTGTGCACGTGATTTTCAAATAATAAAATAATTTTGGAAGGAAATACTACTTCTTCAAAGGCTAATTCCTCCAATTGTGCATTCTGCAATGTTCTTCTGCCTCAGCAAGGATATCTCACTCTTATTTAGCCCATCTCTAACCTGTACCTTTTAACCTCTCCTTCCTTAATATCTCTTTCACCTGAATCTATAAACATACCTGTGTCTCACAGAAGCTCTTCATTCATTCATTTCAACAAATCCTGAAATGTGTTAGGGACCATAGTTGGTCCATACGGTCCTCTCTAGCCAACATATTCTCTCTCTCCTTTCACTGCCAAGCTATTTGGAAAAAGCTATCTGCTCTCACTTTCCTACAATATTATCTCCCACTTATTCCTTTACTCCCCGTAGTTAGGTTAACTAGCCCAACTACTCTACTGAAATTTCTCTGGCAAAAGCCACCAATTATCTCCCATAGACATTTACTATACCTTGCCTGGCATCTCCTCCTCAAAAGTTTTCTCAGGTTTGGTTATAACAATCTCTACTGGTTTTTCTTTACCTTTCTGGCTTCTCTTTCAAAAGACTCAGGAAAGTGAAGTCTCTTGGACTTGTTGCCATATATGTGCATCACTTACCGGTTGACTCGGCGAGGACACTTATCAGGCTTGATGTCCACCTCGTAGTGGTAGACGTCGATCTTAGGAATATCCACCTCAAAGTAATTGGCCAGGAGCTTGATTGGTTTCCCCACAGTGCCAATGCCAGGCCGACGAGGTGCCTGGAACACCTGCTGCAGGGGGGGCAGATAGGCCCCCGCAGCTATAAGACAAAGAGGCCAATGAGAACAGAGTCTGGCAATCTCCTAACTACTCAGATCAGAGAAGGCACAAGGCCTCCCAACAGCAACGAGAGAGTATAGAGGAAGCCTCTTTCCCTTTCCCAACCCCTCTGAGGGCTTCCACTAGCCCAGACAATCCCAGGCTTAGCATTTTGGGGTTTCGTTTTTATTTTTAAACCTATCTTCAGTCAGAAAAGTGCCTTTTTTTTTTTTTTTGGACCGGAGATCGAACTCGGGACCTTGTGCTTTCGAGGCGGGCACCAGAACCACTGAGCTAAATCCCCGGCCCCTGAAAAGTGCCTATCTTAAATTCAGGTAAACAAGTAATAAGTTCTTATTACATGTTAAGTGAAGGACTAAATCTGGCTTTCAGTAACACAAACATTTCTTCCTTCTACTAGATTAAGATACCTATATGAACCAGGTTTCTAGCAGAAAATGTTCTACTCTCTGCCAGCGGATGGTTACTTCACTCGTCACTATTTTGAACACAAAACTGCCGTCATCTTGATGTTCCTCTGGAATGCATATAGAAAGGAAACCAAAAGAGGGCCAGGTTGGAGCCAGGCAGAGTGGCACATGCCTGTAATCCCAGCTCTCTGGGGAGGGTGAGGCAGGAGGACAGCGAGTTAGAGCCCAGCCTGGGCAACACAGTGACTTAGTGAGACCCTGTCTCAAAAAATAAAAAATAAAAAAGGCTGGGGATGTAGCTCAGTATAAAGGCCTTGGGTTCAATCCCCAGTACCATAGAGGGTAAATAAAGGCCAGGCTGGGAAAATGGAAGCAATGTTTGAAACAGAATTAAGGCCAATGAATGGCTAGAGTTGTAGAAAATACTAAAAGGATAATGTTTGTAGACTAGGGAGAGAGGCTGAAATAAGGGGCCAGAGCAAAGGGCAGAACTAAAAATTATAACAGAAAAGGGCTTGAATTGACCAAGGAGAGGAGGAGAGGCTTGAACTAAAGAACAGGGCAAGACAGGTTACAGTTGGGCAAAAGGGTAGAAGGAAAAAAAACTGAGAAGACAATGAAGAAAAAGCTTGAATGAATAAAGACCTAGGGGCCTTGGAAAAGAGAGAGCAAGGAGAATGCCAGAGAAGGAAGAGACACTGGCTCTGGGAAAGAGAATACAAGATTCTTTCCATGCACCACAAATCCTCCCATAGAGGGTCCAGACAGCAAAAGGGATCAATTTCAAGACTGAGGGGGCCCTTGGGAAAGGGGTAGGGCAGAGCCAGTGGGGATGCTGCCCTCAGGCTTATTTTCTAGCTTAGGGGGGAAAGAGAAGAAAAAAGGGAAACTGCCTAAGAGAAGCCTTTGTCCTCAGCTACTATTGTTCTCTCCAGAAGAGGACCAGCCCAGGTGGGAGGAAAGAAGGATAAAACAGCTCAGGACCTCCCATTACTAGAGTTCTGCTTATACAGTCAGAAAGACTGGGGGGATGGGGCAAGTCTTCAGCTGGGGGGTCAGGAAGAGGTCAGAACCATTTGCGGGAGGGGCACACCTCCCAGATATAAACTGCTCGATCTCCCTCTAACCCCCTGTCCAGTCCAGCCCCTCTCTGCAGACAGCGAAACGAAGGCCCAGGTTGGAGGGAAAAGGCCTTCAGAACTCAGCTACATGAGGCGGTGGATGTCTAGTAATTCACACCTGGCCACTTACCCCAGAAAGTGCTAGACAGAAATTTCACACAAGGTCAAAGACAGACATAAACACACATTCCTGTCACACACATCCAAGCACAACCTAGACCTTGACAGTTTACCTTACCCAAACCCCTCACTGTCCTCAGCTAGGTTCTTCAAAGGCAAAGACTGTACCTGCCCTGGTCACTGCTGAATCTCCAGTGCCTAGTACCCACAGAGATACTCTGTATACAGATATGAAATGAATGAACAAACATATCCTCAGGCACACCACTAGAACACACAAACACATGAACACCTGCAACTGCCCAGAAACCATCATAAACCCTGCGTAGGACATGCATCCTTATGGGAGTAGATAGTAAAAGACACCTTTCTCCTCCCCAAGTTTTTAGATTCCACCTCCTTAGCCTCCCAGGCTGAACAGTCATTTGGGGTCTTGGAAAAAAAAAAAGACATCCCCCCAGAGCCAGTGGCTGGGTAGCAATCATGGGGGATGGGAGAAACACTAGCCTCAAAGCCTTCTCTTCCCTAGAAATAGGACAACACTCCAGACTCAGCCTTTGGAGCATCATCCTCTCCAAGGAGGCTCTGAGAAAACAGGGGCGCCTACATCCCTACTTCATCCCCAAACTAAAGAATGCAGAAGGGAGAATCTCCGTTCTATTCCCCAGAAAGCTTCACAGCTGTCCCCCCCTCCTCCAGCCCCACCCTGCCCCCAGCTTTTAGTCGGAGAAAAGGGAGACACTTCCCTTCAGACCCAGACAGGGACAGACGGCCACTTTGTGATGCAGATGAGGGCCCCAGCACAGAGGACAAAGCTCTGGCCTAGGGGGAAGGGGCGGGGCCCTTCCCTGCAGACAAAAGCAGGAGGGAGGGGCCCTGAATAGGACACTCCCCCTCCCCCATCCCTAACCGGTTGAGAAGGAAAAGTTAACAGCCCTGGCTCAGGATTCCTTCCCTGTTCAGAGGCCCACTTACCTCCCAAGGAGCCATGCCTATTCAAAAGACTTGAGCTCAAGGGCTAGGTTAGGTGGAGGGCAAGCAAAGACTAGAGGTCAATCTCTCCAAAATGGGACTTGCCTACAAATTATTAAATATCTGCATGAGCACACACAAATTATTAAATATGCACATATGAGCTTAACCATATGTTCAGACTTAAATGTGGTTTGATTCAATTAACAAACATGTATTTTGGGTCAGGACTTAATACACTGGGCAATTGCTGATTCCACAGACACAGTATATCAAATACTATTTCTACCTTCAGAAAGCTCCTAGTCTAGTATGTGTGCTTGGAACACATCTGCGCACAGAAGATACAACTGGACATAAGCAACAATGCCTTAGTTTTTCGTATGTCTTTGGGCCTCCTCAGGACACTAATTCGAAGAGAAAGTAGTCCAGGCACAAGAAGGAGGCAGTTATGGAGTCTCTCCATCAGCAGCTTACAGACTGAATTTTAATTACATACTTTGATGAGGCAAAGCATGTCCCACTAGGCTTTTCCTAAAGCTACAGCTAACTCCAGACACCAGACTCCAGCACCTCCCCTAGAAGCTTATTTCTTGTAACAAACAAAAATGTCAATTTTTTCATCACACAGGAACCCATTAGAAGTTTATCAGGATAGTATCACTAGTCTGGAATGGGTACCAGCTCTCAGCAATCAATCTGAACTTCAATGACCTACCCACTCTATTCTAGTGGACAGGTTGTTGGAAATCATCTCCAGCCCAGAAAACTGAGTTCCAGGGATGGAGAGAAGGAGAAAGTAGCTGGCACTGAAGTCAGCTGATTCATGCAATCCACCTTAGGATCTGTACAGCCTCTACAGGTTTTTTGTCTTGTTTTGTTTTGTTTTAGTTGTTTTGTACTTACTGGGAACTGATTCCAGAGCCTTTGCACTGAGCTACACCCTCAACCCTTTTTTATTTTGAGACAGGGTCTCACTAAGTTGTCCAGGCTGGGTTCAAACTTCTGATCCTGCTTCGTCAGCCTCCCAAAGTGCTAGGGTTCCAGGCATGTGCCACTAACCCCTGCTACAAGGTTATTTTTGTTTGGGGGAAAGTAGTCACTCAGTACTTAAAGATCACTTACTGAAAGACTTGAAAGTGTTAGGAGCCATTCTTGTGAGGGAGGGGTATTAGGTCTGATCAGGAAGACAAAGATTCTTCTATCAGAAAAGTATTGAAATTCACGTCCCAAACAGAAATCCTATTCCTGTGCCCAGACCAAATGGAGTAAGGTGGTAAGAGATGACCAAAAGGATTCCTGATTCTACACTGATCCATCCACCACAGGGTAAGAGATCTAGGATATAAGAGGTGCTACCAGCCCACAGCCCATTCTGAGGACTCAGTTTCCCCTCTGTTCTTAGCTCCTTTCCTCCTTACTGCCTGTGAATAAGAAGGTAGGCTATTACCTGTAACTCACCGGAGCCAATGTTGACCTCCCCCCCCCCCCACAAAGCTTGTTTCTATCAGATAGACTAGCTTGGCAACCTTGGCTCTAATGACATACCCTTTACAATTTCTGGGAAGTAAAGATGAAAACGGAAAGATATTCATTGGGAGACAGGAGCCATAAAAAAAAATTAAGATATAAAAAGAGATTAGATTGTAACTTCAAGAGACAATTCAAAGAAAAAAGTCATTATCCTTGGATTAAAAGCTTCCATCTCTACTCGGTATTGGACCAGAAACTTGTCAACCAGATAGACTTGGGTCTCGTCCTCGGTTCCTCAGTAACCAACACCTTTTTCTAAGGCCTGTCTTCAGGGAGTACCCGCCCCCAAAACATGGCTTCTGTCCCAGTCTCTCATGTGGCAGAAAAAGGCACTTTGGCAATTTCCCTCAACCCATTCTTGGCAAATTGTAACTGAGTGGCTTCAGGTCCAAGTGTAAACCCCACCCTCACCCCAAGACAGAGGAGGGGCCGATTTCCACCTGTGCTCGGCCAACATAACCTCACACATAATCCACCCCATCAGCACGCTCCATTTTCCAAGGCCAAATGGGGAGGGGGAGGGATGGGGTATTCCGGCAGCCACGCCCCCACCACTTCGGGCAGCCCCTTCCAGCTGCCACCTCCGCGCATGCTCCGGCGCCACCACTCAGGCTCCCCAGCCTCACCCGGGGGAATCCCAGGAGTGGTCCCCAACCCACCGCCCCCAGACCTTCGCCCCAGCGTCAGGCCCGGCTGGGGCGGAGCTTACAGCCCAGCTCTGGCGCCTTCTCCCAAGAGATAGTAGCTTAGTCCAGCCCAGCCGGGCTGAGCCCCCGCCCCCAGCATGCGGTAGCTCCAGGCCCATCTGTGTCGCCCCCCTACCCCGCCCCGACACCTGGAGCCCGCCCCCTGCCACCTGCCGGGTCTCTCCGCAGGCCTTCCCAGATCTTCGAAAGCCCTTTCGTGCATTCAGGCCTTTCCTCAGATTATTTCCCACCCCCACGACCGCATACAGCCTCCCTAGACGAACAGCCCCCACCTCAGGGCTCTCTTCACATGGTTGCTCCTGGAACTGCACACAACCCCCTTCAAACTGGGCCCCCCATCCCACGAGAACCCCTCTTCTCAGCCAAGAGCCCTTCTCTCACTCCGGAAACATGCTCTTCACGCGGGAGCCCCCCCAGTCTTTGGAGTACGCACCGTCCCCGTCCCGGGGGGCTCTTACCTGCTCCCGAGGGTCCCGCTTCCATCCCATATACCCGTGCGGAGGTCAGGCGGCCCAGAGACTGTGGAGTCCAGCGTGAGGGGCCTAGGGAGCCCGCACTCTCGCCGCTCGGGCTCCCGGGCCGGGCTCGGCTGCCCCCCCAAGCCCGGCCGCTCGCGCCGACAACCCCGCAACCTCCGTTGCCGTTGCCGCCGCCGCCGCCGCCGCCGCCGCCGCCGCCGCCGCGGAGCCTGCAGCAGCTCCTCCTACGAGCTCCCGGGCAGCTGCCAGTGCGCAGGCGCGACCGCTTGGCCCAGGGGGCGGACGGGAACGAGTCAAGCGGGGCGCTCCGACGGCAACAAAGGCCAATGGAGAGGGGCGGGGGCACGGGGACCGGAGGCAGCGGCCCCTGGCGGTCACCCGTCGTCGTGCAGCCCGGAGGGAGGGCTCAGGTAGCGGCGCCGCGGAAACAGTAGTGTAAGTGGGGCGTGGCGTGGCGACACCCCTGCTGCAGCCTCGGGCCCTGTCTTTTTCCCAAAAGGTCCCTCCGAACCCACACACAGCCCCACCCTTCGCAAGGAGCCACGCGCAAGTCAGGGGAACCCCACCTCATTCCCAGACCCTCTCACGCTCCAGCACGCCATCACCCAAGGGCCCTGCCTCCCACCTGTCCTCCCAATCACCCTCATCCTTCAAGCCTGGGCTGCAGAGACTGGCTCCTCGAAGTCTTTCTCCGTCCCTAGTCACTGAACTCACTGACGCCACCCTCTCTTCCAGGCCGGGTGCTGGGCGCTGAGACAACAGACTTGTGAGAGACCCTGCCTACCCTGGAAGATGTCACAGTCTTAATTTAAGTGCGGTTACAGACCTCTGTCTACAGGACCTGCAAGGCACCTGCTTCCACTTTCTCATCCACTCAGCTCATGATAGCTGCTGTCATGAGCAGGTCAATCTGCTTTTCCCACCAAGTCATTTAAATGACTTTTTGTGTCAAAGTCCAAAAGATAGTATTTAATTATTTCTCTGCAGCATCTGACACTGTATCTCTCCTTTAAAAAAAAAAAATGACTTCTACTTGGCCTGGGCATTTTTGAAGTCTCCTTAGTTAATGCTTCTGACCTTTTCAATTTTCTTCAAGGGCCTCTCTTGCTTTTACCCCAATAAATAAGTGTTCACTGTAGTTTCAAACCCTGTTCTCTTCTTATTCCATTCTCCCCTTAAGGATCTCATCCATTCATATGGCCCAACTATCCTTCCAAATCTGTACTTCCAATCCACATCTCAAACTCCTATTTCCAAATGTCTGCTGGACAGCTCCACCTGGATATTCTCCTAGCACTTCAAATTTAAAGAGTCCACACCAAACAAACCCTTATCTTTCCCTTACAAACATACATATGTACTTGGGTCTTGTGCTTCCTGACTCAGTGAATGGCATTTTCATGACAGAAATGATAGTTCCTCTTTCTCCCTTGCTCCTTTCCCCTATAAAACTGACCTCCATGTCTTGGCATATTTAATTCCTGAACTGCTTTCACAAGATCTCTTCTATTTTGATGGTTCATTGTGCTGGTGCAGACCCTCATCGTATCTTGCCAGAAATATCACCCTTACTTCCTTGTTACTTTCAGTTTCTGAGAACATCCCTCCCATTGGTCTGCTGCAGTGATAGAATAATGACAGTAAGAGACCCATAAGCCAGACATAGTGATGAACACCTATAATCCCAGCACTTAGAAGGCTGAGGCAAAAGGATAGCTGTGATTTCAAGGCCAGCCTGGGCTACATAGTGATTTCAAAGCCAATCTGAACTACATAGTGAGACATTGTCTCAAAAAAAAAGTGCTCAAACTTCACTTTCCCATATAGATATTTATATATATTCATTCATACTTTTTTTAATGTCTGCTTTACACCAGATGCTGAGAAACTTCAGAGACAGACCATACCCATCCTTGTTCATGAGAAGATTGATTTCTGACACTTATCTTTCTGACACTTGTCTAGCTTCAGCTGTTTCTCAAATAGCAACTATCATAATCACCTAGAGTGCTTGATAAAACACTAACTTCTGAGCCCTACCTCCAGTGTTGTTCGTCCAGTAATAGGTCTTACTCAAGAATGTACATTTGCATTTTTTAGTTTGTTTTTTGAGAAAGGGTTCCATTATGTAGCTCAGGCTAGCCTTGAACTCACTATATAGCTTCAAATTTGTAGTGATCTTCCTGTCTCGGCCTCATGAGTGCTGGGATTACAGGCTTGTGCCACCACACCTGGGTAAGAATGTGCATTTCTAACAATGTTTTAGATGAGGCTTGTGCTACTGATCTGAAGAATCACACTTTGAGAACTACTGCTCAAATATATCTTTAAAGTAGTGGTCAAGAACAAAGACTCTAGAGCCAGATTCTCAATCTGGCCTTACCATTTACTAGCTGTGCAACACTGGGAAAATTATTTAATTTCTCTGTGTCTCAGTTTCCACCTCTGTAAAATGGGGATAACAGTATTACCCCACTGTTGCAAAGATGAAATGATTTAATACATAAAAAGACTTTAAAACAGTGTATGAAAGAATGCAAGCAAAGCATTACCTACTAACATAATCATCTCCCTCTCATGCTATATTCTAAGTTCCTTAAAGACAGGGATTATATCAGATGCTTTCTGTCCTCCTTTAGTGACTGGCACAAGCTTTGCTTAGAATGATTTGTTAAATTTGAGTTCACCTGAATCAAATAGAAGGCATCAAAAAAAAAACCCTTATGTTAGGGCCAAGCAATGGCCCGAGGATGGGTCATTGTAAGCCCGGTCAGAGGGAGCCAGCAGAGAGCTTTGAGGGAGCATTGGACCTGGGGGATGGTCAGGCAGGAGAGGAGCTGTGGTGAGTGTGGGGAGGTCACTGGTGACCTTGAGCCAAGCAGTGGTAGAAGGGAGGAAGCAGAAACCAGGTTACCATAGCCAGGTGCGGTGGCGCACACCTGTAATCCCAGCACTCGGGAGGCCGAGGGAGGAGGAGCCTGAGTTCGAGGCCACCCTGGGCAACTTAACAAGACCCTCTCTTAAAATAAAATTTCAAAAACTGAAAAAAAAAACCCTCAGAGATAGAAAGATCTCTACCTTCATGTGAATGAATTGGATGTTTACCATTCCATAAGTGTTCAAAATCCCTGTTCTAAATATTCAGCCTCATACTTAATTTTGAAGCCAGCATGAACTACATAGTGAGTGAGACTCCCTTAAAAAAGATAAATAGGGCCGGGGATTTAGCTCAGTGGTTCCGGTGCCTGCCTCTCGAAAGCGCAAGGTCCGAGTTCGATCCCCCAGAACAAAAAAAAAAAAAAAAGATAAATAAAGGCCCAGGGGCATTGCTTAGTGGCACAGTGCCTGCCTGGCAAGCATGAGGCCCTGAGTTCAATTCCTGGTACCAATAAGTAAATAAATAAAAGCTATGAATAGTATTAGCCAGGTATGGTGGCAGAGGCCTGTAATTCCAGCAATCTGGGAAGCTGAGGCAAGAGATTTCCAAGTTGGACCCCAACCTGGGCAAGACCCTGTCTCAAAATAATAAATAAAAATTTTAAATAATATTGTATCTTTGAAATTTGGTGTATGTTTTCTATTTATCATTTTAAACTAGCTGTATTTCATGTGCTTAATTGTTGTGATTAGAGACCAATAGGAACTTGAATAGTATAGATGATACATTTCAGTGCAGCTTTGAGAGCAAGAACACAAGCAGATGGCTGACATAGGGTAATCAGGGTAGATTTCATAGAGATTGGGGAAGAAGAGCAGGAATTAACCAGACAAAGGAGGGATGAGAGTATGTTATAGTAAGGAGCATTAGCAGAAGGTATGACGAGGAAAAACAGTGCCTATGACAGAAACTATCACTATTAGTGGTAGTCTAGCATGAAGATGGAAGAAAGAATGCTAACGTGATAAAAGAGGCTAGAGAAGAGCACCATGACCAAATCTCCCCATTCTCTCCCTAGCCCAAGCCAGGGGAGGGGCAGCAAAGGCAAAATGAGGAGCTGTCCCTGGTTCTGACACCTAAGGCAGATTCACAGTATAGTTACACCCAGATTCACAGTTCACAGATTCCCAGATTCAAAGGCTGAAACTAAACTGACCCAGAGTGGACCTGTTTCCCACCACCTTCTGCAGCATACAGGGAGACTCCTAAACCCTAAACTTGGCCTAATAGAAGAGGAAAATCTAGAGCCTTTGAACAGGTGCCCTCAAATGGGTTGGAGAGTCTTAGGAACATTGAAGTCTAGAAACATAACTCTAGGATATTAAAGTTTAGGGTCAGCTATGGCCAAGAAAAGCATTTTTTTCTAAAATAGAGGTAACTCAGATCTACGCTACCAAATGAACCCCGAATACGGTAGTCAAACTGGACTATCTTGACCTCTTGAAGAATATGAACTAACAACTTTCTTTTTTTTTTTCCCATTAACTTTATTGGTACATTT
>NW_004624764.1:18859759-18897004 GCF_000247695.1 Heterocephalus glaber | reverse complement strand
TTTTTTTCTTTTGTGCCAGGGATCAAACTCAGGACCTTGCACTTTCGAGGCAGGCGGCAGAACCACTAAGCTAAATCCCCGGCCCCTCTTCTTTCAAATCTTGAGACAGGATCTCTCACCTCTCACTAGTCACTAGTTAGTTGCCCAGGCTGAGATTGAATTTGAGATCCTTTTACCTCAGGATCCCAGAGTGATAGAATTGTGGTCTGTGCCACCATGCCTGGCTTCAATAAAAGGTCATTTAAAGAGAAAAGAAAGTTTTCAATTTTAATGAAATCAATTTTATATTGGTATTTTACTTTTGTACCTGATGCTTTTGTGTTGTTTTGAAAATGCTTGCCAAACTCAAGATCACTATGACTTTCTTCCATTTCCTTCTAGAAGTTTTACAGCTTTAGCTTTTATATTTAGTCTATGATCCATTTTGAGCTAATTTTCTGATATAGTGTAAGATAAGGGCCAAGGTCCCCCCTCTTTGGACATGGCTATCTAATTATTCCCAGCCCCATTTGTGAAGAGTATTATTCCTATTAAATTACCTGGCAATTATGTTGAAAATCAAGTTACCATGTATGAGTGGGCCTATTTCTGGACTCTACTTTTTTCTATCTATCTATCTATCTATCTATCTATCTATCTATCTATCTATCTTTATGCCAAGATTGTAATTTCTTAGGATGAAGTGGTGTATTAGTTACCTATTGGTGCATAACAAATTACCACAAATTTAGAGGCTCAAAACAGCACACATCTATTATCTCAGTCTCTGTGGGTCAAGAGTTCAAGCAAGACTTATTCTCTGCTCAGTGTCTCACAGGCCGCACTCAAGGTGTAGATAAGCCAGTGTGGGCTTCTCATCTGGGAGCTTGACTGGGAGAGAACCCACTTCCCAGTTGTTGTTAGCAGCTTTCGGTTTGCTGTAGCTGTATAATTGAGAGCTTCAAATTGGTTGCTGTTGGTGGTTGGTAGCTGAAGGTCACCTTTAACTTCTAGAGCCTCCTTACAATTCTTTGCCGCACAAGTTTCCCCAACATGGCTAGCAAGAAGAAAGTTGGGAAGAGGAAAAACTCTAGAGTGAATCTGCTAGCAAGACAGAGTTTTGTAGAACTTAAAGTATTTTAAAAAGTGCCATCCCATCACCTTTGCTGTATTTGTTGGTTAGAAGCAAGTCTCAGGTCCTGTCTATCCTCCAGCGTAGGGAATTATACAAAGACCGGATCACAAGGAGGTAGGAATCATAGTGGTATCTTAGAATCCATCCTCCATAGGTAGTATCCATCATCCAGCTACTTTTTTTCTTTGCTAATCTAGGCCATTTCCATATACATTGTAGAGTCATCTACAATTTTTTTTTTTTTTTCTGGTCCCAGGGATCAAACTTGGGTCCTTGCGCTTGCACAGCAGGCGGAGAAACCACTGAGCTAAATCCCCAGCCCTACTAGAAATTTCTTAATCCAGTGAAGTTGACAGATCAGAATTAATGGTCACATTTACCATCCTTAGGGCTTTGTCTTATTTATCTTTGTGAAACCAACACATCATGTCTGGCATATGGTAGGTGCTTATTTACATATGTTAAATAATTGATATCCACAAATAACCATAGATGTGTAAGGAACCAACACTTGTACTCTTTTCTGCCTAAAACCTTGGTTTGTTTGTTTTTGTTTTTTTTTTGGTACCAGGGATCAAACTCAGGTCCTTGTGCTTGCGCAGTGGGCGGCGAAACCACTGAACTAAATCCCCGGCCTATATAGTTGCAATCTTAATAGCATGTAGGATTTTGTTTTATGTTAGCTTCAGTAACTATTCCATAATGAACAGTTACCATTTTCCTTTTTTTTTTTTTTTTGTACCGGGATTGAACTCAGGACCTTGAGCTCACAAGGCAGGCACTGGAACCACTGAGCTAAATCCCTGGCTTTTTTCTTTCTTTTTTTTGAGACAGGGTCTTGCTATGTACTTCAGGCTGGCCTTGAACTCACTGTGTAGCCCAGGTTGGCTTTGGACTCGTGGCAATCCTCCTGGCTCAGCCTCCCAAGTGCTGGGACCATAGGATGCAACAGTCCAGTTACCATTTTTTCAAGACTGAAATCATGTGTCATAATTCATTTCACAAACATTTATTGAATACTTGCTACTAGAGCTATAAAGATAAATAAGTATACTTTTTCTTTATGCTTTTGAGATTTTTCCATAGTCAGATGGGAGAGGAAAAAGAGGAAGGGGAAGGCTGCGTCAACAAAGGAGAGCAACAAAGTGTTATGCACGCCCCTCAGGAAGTCAGGAAATTGTCACTGAAGCAAAAAGACTTGAATTTTAAAATACAAATAGGTTTCACCAGTCAGATGGGGAAATTGTTGAGGCTTTAGGGGAAAGCACAAGGTCCTGAGTTCGATCCCCAGTACCAAAAAAAAAAAAAAGAAATTTCTAGTAGATTAGAAAAGCATCTGGGTGAGTCTGGGCGTGCCTGGGCTGGTCATGGTGACCTTGCATACTATATATGGTCCTTTGCCTATTTCTCTTAGGCACTGTTTCTCTGCTCTGCTTCCAGGCTTCCATGAACTAAGCAGCTCTGCTCTGCCACACTTTTCTGCCATGATGTCTCTGCCTTGGAGCCAATTATGGACTGAAACTGTGAGCAAATTAAACCCCTATGCCTTCAAGTTGTGGGTATTAGTATTGTGTCTCAGGAAGGAGAAAATTGACGTGTACAGTAAATACAAAAAAATCAAGCCTAATATACCAAAAGTATTGAAAATAAAAGACAGAGAAGATATTATAATCACCCGAGGTAAAAAGGCAATACTTTCAAAAATGTTGATAGCCTTGCAAGTGCAAGGACCCAAGTTCGATCCCCGGTACCAAAAAAAAAAAAAGGTGCTCAACATCACTAGCAACTAGGAAAATGCTAGTCAAACCCATAATGAGATACCACCTTACACTCAATAAGATAGCTACCCTTAAAAGCTTTTGTTTTAAAAAGTGTTGGTGAGAATGAGGAGAAAATTATGCACTGCTGGTAGAAATGGAGAATGATGCTGCTGCTATGGAAAAATGTATGGTAGCTCTTTAAAAACACAAGCATACAGGGCTGAGGTGTATGCTTAACCCTTCAAGTTCTCCCTGTATTACACATCTTTTCTCTGTCCAGTGTTTCCAATTTCTCCATCTCTATGTACTCCTTCCCAGAGTGTCCATGTGCTCAAATCTCTCCCATTCTGAAAAGTGAGCTACTTCCCACTCCAGCTAATATTAGAATTTATTGTTCTCCTTTATAATCGATCCTCTATTTAAAGGGTCTGTACTATATACAGGTTCTTCAGATTTTTATAGTTGAGATCTGCCACCTCCAGCAGCAGATGTTGCTTTCACCAGGATCAGGTCTGATTTATTTCCTGAAAATTCTTTTTTCTTTTATTTTTTCTGGTACCAGGGCCGAACTCAGCACAGCGCCACTGAGCTAAATCCCCAGCCCTTTCCTGGAAATTCTAATTGACACTTCTAGATCTTGTGTTTTTTTTTTCTCCTGCTCTCCCCTGGTTTTTAGGTTGTGGGGATTGAACCCAAGACCTAACACATATTTATTGAGTACGTTACTGAGTCACATATCCAGCCCTAGACCTTGTTTTCTTATATCAGTATTGGATAGTCGAATTCTTCTTCCTTTGTAATTTACATATAAGTGCTTCTAAGTTTTTACATATATCATCTCATTTAATCCTTAAACACCAGGATATATGTACTAATACAATCTACATTTATAAAGAAGGAAATGGAGGTGACAAGAGGTTAAACAACTTGCTCAGTGTACACAGATGTATGTTTGATGAAACGTTCTTTTCCTTTGGTTTCTAGGACTAGTTCTTTTTTATCTCTTTGTCCATTCTTTATTCTCCTTTGGATGTCCCTCTTCTTCTACCTTTGATTATATGTGTTCCCTAAGCCTCCATCCTTTCCATCTCTTCTTACCTGTATGATCTTTCTGGACACATTTGAATGGTTTTAATCATCACTTATATATGGATGGCTTCTGATCTCTTTCTCCAGTCCATCTGTACATCAAATCCAGCTTATTTGAAACTGATCTTACCACCTTCTTCTTTCCCACAAATCTGCTTCTTTCTCTGTTTTCACCCTCCTTGTGGCAACTTTATTTACCCAGCTACCCAAAGCAGAAACTGGATGCCCTTCTCACGACCCCTTTTTCCTTCTAACTCTCCATATCTACTCTGTCACTAGATTCTTCTCTTTCTACTTTCTAGCTCCTATGGTCATTTCTTCTCTCTAAATGCACAATCACTACTCAAGTTCAAGTCTTATTATCTTTTACTTGGTTTTTGCAATAAAATGTGAACTTCTCTTCAGTAGAACTTTAGCTTCAACCCAGCCATGATATTCTTTGTTTGTTTTTCATTTGTTTGTTTATTCACCAAATATTTATTCAGCATATTCTATGTGTCAGGCACTATGATAGACATTGAGAGTACAGTATTGAACAAAACAAAAGTGTTTCTGGGCCTCATGAAACTTACTATCTTACAGGAGAGATAGATGATAAAAAAGTAAGCACATGGACAAAGACAAACATGTACAGTTATCATTCAGTGTTCATGGGGGATTAGCTCCAGGACCCACCCCACAAACATAAACACCAAAATATGTTCAAGACTCTTATATAAAATGGCATAGTGCTTACACAAACCTATGAATCCTCCCATATACTTTATTTCTTTTTTTTTTTTTGGTACCAGGGACCGAACTCAGGACCTTGGGCTTGTGAGGCAGGCATCGGCACCACTGAGCTAAATCCCTGGCCCTCCCATATACTTTATTTATTTATTTTTTTGGTACTGGGGATCAAACTCGGGTCCTTAGCTTGCGAGGCAGGAGGTGGAACCACTGAGCTAAATCCCCAACCCCCTCCCATATGCTTTAAATCATCTCTGGATTACTTATAATACCCAACTCAATGTTAATATTATATAAATAATTATTATACTGTATTGTTTAGGGAATAAGACAAAAATATCTGTACATGTTCAATACAGACACAACTGTTTACACAAATATTCTGAATCTGCAGTTAGTTGAATCCACAGATACAGCCCATGGATATGGAGAGCAGGCTTTAATTACAGGTGATACTGAGCATTATGAGCAGGACCAAAATCATTACATTCTGCAAAAGAGAAAATTCAGGTGGAGCCTGGGCTGAGGGACAGGAAGGCCTCACCAAAGCAGCCTGGCATTTAGAGTGAATCCTGAATGAAGAGAAGGGAGTTAGTCACTTAAAGATCCAGGAGCACAGCCTTCCAGGCTGAGGGGAATGTGAAAGCACTTTGCAAATTCAGTATCTGGAGGTTGCTGGTCAGGCAGGAGGCTGACAGTTGCTCTACTTTTTTGGAACTGGGGATCAAACTGTTGCTCTACCTTTTCCTGCCTGCTGGCAAACCAAAGCAGTCTAGGCTTTGTGGTTGCTCAGGACCTAGAAACCCAAGTGGGTTCCAGAGACCAACCTAGTCATTTCCCAGTGAGGATCCATGGTCATTGCTTGCTTGTCTGTTCAGCCAGTTAGGTAAGGTGAGCCTCCAAAGTATTGCCAAAGTCTACCGCCTCAGAGACTCATTCCACAGTGATTCCCATTTCTGTTCAGCACTTTCTGTCTGCTTGCTTGCCTAAGAACTGTGCCTTGCTCTGCTTAGAGTTAACAACTGAGGCAGTGCTGAGCTTCAGGAAAAGTGCAAGCAGCAATGGAGACGGAGATGAACTGGAGCCAAGGAGGCAGCCCTTGCCAACAACTTCTCATCATTCCCTTTCCTTCAGCACAGCTGCCCAAAGAGACCTCAGTGACTATTTATGGTGATCTGTTTGTTTCCCAATCGACAAAGGAGAGAGCCCTTTCTGACATTTTTACCCAGAGGCCCCAAATTTCTCAGTATGAAACTGCCAAATGTGCAACTCTGGGTAGATATTTGGCTGAATCGTTTTGAAGGGCTTGTCAGTGCCTAAAATGGAAATTGTTAGAAAGTAGAGGAGGGTGGTTGCCAGCAACCTTTAAATGGTAATGACCAAATCATTTATTTTTGCAATGAAATGTTATCCCCTAACACTACCTTGGTAGATTTTTTTTCTAGTCTAAAAGTACTGACTGCCATAAAAATCTTCAAAAGTGATTCTGTGTGCCACGCACAAGTATGCCTGTACACATTCCCCTATCTCTCTCCCACCCTCTGTCTCTCCTTCTAAACCTTCTTCTAAACCTTCTTCTTCAATGTTCCTGGAATCTGGCTGCAACCTGGGGCAAATTAGAGGCTGGCTGAAAGGTAATCAGGCTTCAACCATCCTATAAAATGAAGGGAAGTTCATGTGGTTCTTTATAAGATGGTATGTGGCTGACAACTTTCCTTTCCCACATGGGAAATTGATAGGCAATAATAGGTTCTACCCCAAAACACAATGTGGACCTTTTAACAATCTGTTCAAGTCTTGCTATAGTTGCACCTAGGAGACAGGACACTTTATCAGGTTTTGCTGTGTGTATCAGCTCAGTCAGCAGGCAAAGCAGGCAGTATCTCCAATGTAGTACCTTTTATTTTTTTTATTTTTTGGTACCAGGGATCGAAATCGGGTCCTTGTGCTTGCGCAGCAGGCGGCGAAACCACTGAGCTAAATCCCTGGCCCCAGTACCTTTTATTTTTAAACCCTGGTACCTTTCCCTGAGTTTAGGAGGAGGAGATTGGAAAATACATTGTGGATTGACACTGGGGAATGTGGACAATCTACTAGTATTTCCTTGAAAACAGTCATTAAGATAATATTACCTTGGGCCAATTCCTGGGAGATTTCAAACACATACATAGCTCTGGGTTCTTCTGATAGTTTTTCTACATTTAAGTCTTGTGTTGGGATCACTGCAAATTTATACTATCATTAAATTTATTTTATTTATTTATTTATTTATTTATTTATTTTTTGGTACCGGGGATCGAACTTGGGTCCTTGTGCTTGTTCAGCAGCTGGCGAATAAATTTATTTTATTTCATCATTTTTTATTTATTTTTAAATTTTATTTATTTATTTATTTATTATTTTTTAGAATAAATTTATTTTAAAGCAATACTTTACAAGAGTTTGGTTTGGAGATATTTTTAATAATGTCGGCACAGTCAATACTGCAAAATAAGATGGCTGTAGTCAGCTCTCATTGCCGTAGGCTTCCAGAATTATCTTTGTCACAGTCATCAGTCCAGTGTTTGAACAGACTTTTTTTCAGCAGAAGTAGTTTACCCCAGAGTTATTTGTGAGTGTAGTGTGGGATCTGTTAAGTAACCAGTGTTAAAGCAAGCCCATGCTTCTGGAGTCCTTGTTAAGCAAGGCGTCAGGGCAGCCGATGGAAAGCATGGTTCCGGTGTGGGTGAAGCTCATTTGCAGATTCCCTTGTAGGGTTGGCTCAAAGGGGAATTACAAGTTAAACCAATTCTATCATTCCTCTGCTTTTCCATTCCTTTTAAGAGCCCCCTCAGTGCTCAGTCCTTGTGTCTCTGGTACCACTTTCTTGGCCTCAGTTTCCTCATCTGTAACACAAAGGTCTTGGACTAGACAAGTATTCACTCTTCCCAAATGTTGACATTTGACAAATCTAATGAATTTACCAGCAGAGAGGAAAGTGACTATTTTCCAACACTTTCTTTAGCTTGGGGATACCTATATGGCATAAAGTGTTTTTCTATGTTTGTCTTTTAAGGGAAAAGCACAACCCATTTCTAGTGTCACTAAGTCAACACTTTGAAGCTCTCTATGAGGAAGTTTTTCCTCTGTAGAAGGGGCACAGAATGTCATGAAAACCAGGAAGGCACCTAGACCTGACAAGAGATGTGGGCACATGAGGCAGGTGAGGCAGTCAGTTCTTCTAGGAGTCAGAATCATCAGTGCCATCTTTGTTCTCAGGTGTTTTGTTTTTGTACCAGGAATTGAACTCAAGACCTTACACTTGCAAGGCAGGTGCCAGAACCACTGAGCTAAATCCCTGGTAATGCCATCTTCGTTCTTCCCATGAAGCTAGCCCTGCTCAGAAACATGATAGTTCAGAGCAGAGGTCTCTGAGCCAAATGTCCTTAGTCAGAATACCAGCTCCTCTGCCTACTAGCTGTTGAAATTTGAGCAAGTCTATGTGTCTCCATTTACTAATCTGTAAAATATGAGCAATAATCTACAAGCAAAGTTATGAGGGTTAGAAGAGATCAAACAAGCACGTAAAGTGCTTAGAACTATCTAGCATACACATATTTAGTGGTCAGTAATTGTTAACTATTTTCTGCATTGGGCTCATATGTCCAGGTGTGAATCCAGGAGGTGAAAAGTTTGCATTACACAAGGCCATCCTCTCTCTTGTGTCCAAGACAGTCTTTTTTGGCTGTGAATAACTTTTGTTGGCTCTGCAATCAGTGTCTTTCTCCCTGCAGAGCTAACTTTATGTCCAATGGATGCCTACCCAAGACTTAGTCTCCCTCGGTTTACAAGTTAGTGATGATGACCAAAAGAATGGAAAATTCTCTGATGAGGGGGAACATATAGTCATTCAAACAGCAATGAGCAATTGTCTCCCACATTTGCACAGGATTTAACAGAACTGAAGACTTGAAGGCTCCTGGAGTTGAAAAGGATCTTTACAAAAGAATGTTCCCTAGGCATTCTCTTTGTTTACAGAGGCCCAAACAAGAAAAAACAGATTGTGGTTAGACCCAGGGAAGACGTTTTTTAAAAATCACAGATGGAAAAAATGCTGGGCTGGGTTCCCAAAACAGGTTTTGTGCATATATGTTTATAATTGTTATCTCTTCCTGTTGAATTGCTTCCTTAACCAATATGTAATGACCTTTTCTCTTCTGATTAGATTTGGCTTGAAATCCATTTTGTCTGAAATTAGGATAGCTACTCCTGCTTTCTTAAGTTTACCATTGGATAGAATATTGTTTTCCAACCTTTGATTTTTAACCTGTGCTTTTATTTTTGTATTAAATCTACTTCTTGTATACTGTATATTGTTGGGTTTTGCTTTTTGATCCATTCTGCCAATTTGTGTCTTTTAATTGGGTAATTGAGACCATTCACTTTGAGAATTATTAGTGAAAAGTATTGACTTATTCCTGTCATTGAATTATTTTCCTGTTGTTGATATCCTTTATTTATTTATTTATTTATTTTTTACTCTTTTCTGTTTAACTGCTCACCTTGCCTAGTGTATTCATTCTACTAGATTTTCTGGTATTGTTGGCTTCATTGTTTCTTTCTAGGATATACTGAAAATTTTTTTTCAAGTGCTGGTTTGGTGGTCATAAATTTCTTGAGGTGTTTTTTTATCATGGAAATAAATTATTTCTCCATCAGTTTTACACTCCAAAAAGCCAAGAAGTGATTCTTCATCAATTTTATTTTATTTCATTTTTTTGGTACCAGGGACTGAACTCGGGTCCTTGCGCTTGCGCAGCAGGCAGCGAAACCACTGAGCTAAATCCCCCGCCGAAACATTTATTTATTTTCTTTTTTTCAGTATCGGGAATTGAACTCAGGACCTTGCACTTGTGAGGACTCTGAGTTTTCCTAGCCTTTAAGGTTTGTGTTGAAAACTCTGCAGTAATTCTAAAGGGTTTACCTTTATGAGCGATTCATTGTTTTTCTCTAACAGCTTCTAAGATTCTGTCCCTGTGTTGGACTTGTGAGATTTTGACTAGGATGTGACCTACTTACAGTATTTTTGTCAGCAAAACTCACACAAATCATAATCTGCTATTACCTTGAATCTATGGATAAACTCCTTAAAATGCCATGCAAGCCCTATCCTGTCAGAAATTGTGCTAAGTCTGACCTTGTCCCTAGTCTAACCTTAGCACCTCTACTTCTTTCCTCAACCCTTAAAACCTAAGTGTATTGGGCTGGAGGTGTAGCTCACTGGTAGAGCACTTACCTAGCATGACTCCTACATACACAAGTCTAAGAGTACTAAAATTACTTGTAATTTATCAAAAAGAAAATGATGATTACCCCCTCTATGTGCCTTTGCCTATGTCTAGAATACCTGATATGCCTTATTCATTTCTTTTTCTTTTTTTTTTTTTTTTGGAGGCAGGATCTCACTATGTAGTTCAGGCTGATTTTGGACTCATTATGTAGCCCAGGCTGGCCTCAAGTTCATGGTGATCCTCCTGGCTCAGCCTCCCAAGTCTGGGACTACAGGTGAGTGCCACCATGTGCCACTACATCTTATTCATTTGTAAAACTCTTTTTCTACATGAGATGGATAATTCAAGTCATCACTTCTTCTAAGAAGTCTTTCTTGATCCCTTAGTCTGGGTTAAGGTCCTCCCTAAGCAAGCACATGGCTTCCTGTATATATTTCTTACATCACTTAACCTCAAAGCTCCCAGGGTTACAAGTGAACCCTTCATAGGCCAGAACTTGTATCTTTCACCTTTGTAATTCCTATAAAAGAAGTTCCAGAAATATTTGTTAATCTAAACATTTCTTTCTTCTGAATCATTTTCTTTGTTTAGTCAGTTTGTAAAATAGTTGCTTTTCTTACCCATCCATCGCCATCTGATTTTTGTCCCTCTTCTCCTTAAAGACGTGACACTAGTTTCTTTTTCTTTCTTGCTTGCTGTGTAGCTCAGGCTGGCCCTGAACTCACTATGTAGTCCAGGCTGGTCTCAAACTTGTGGTCCTCAGCCTTGTCCAGCCTCAGCCTCCTGGGTACTGGAACTACAGGCATGCACCACCATGCCCAGTGCATTACCACTAATTTCTGAAGAACAGTCAACCCCCAAAAAATCAGAGCCAAGAGACAGAAAAACAGATAGAAGAGACAAATGTCTTACAATGCCTGGTGATCAGTCTGCCATTAACCCTACTTGCCAGCCACCATCACAACAGGAGTGACATCTCAGTAATTCAGCAATGGAAGTTAGCAAGATACAAGCAGAAGGGATGAAATGGGAGCAAATGGGGATTTAGCTCAGCCTGCCTCACAAGTGCAACGTCCTGAGTTCCATCCCCAGTACCAAAAAAAAGAAAGAGAAAGATTCCATCCCTCAAAGAAGGAATAAAGGAAAGCACTTGGATAGGCAAAAATTATCATAATCCACTGTGAGCAGTATGCCTAGAATCCCCTTGCTCCCCTCAACCAACAAGCACCTGCTCATGCTTCATGATCTATCCCCAAATACACCACCACTGACTCCTCATAGTAAAAGTTGTTTCTCCTTCAAAGTTCTTTGTAATATTCTGTCAGTTTATGTTCAACAGCAGGTAGGCCTGGATTGAAATTCTAGCTTTGTTACTATTTTGCCATGTAGCCTCTTTGAAGTTGATATCTTATCATGTTTTTGTTTCTTTGTAATTCATCCAATTTTTTTTTTTTTTTTGTGCCAGGGATTGAACCAAGGGCTTCATGTATGGAAGGCAAGCACTCTACCACTGAGCTATGCCCTCAGCCCCATAACTCCTTCCCTCCCTCCCTTCCTTCTTTCCTTCCTTCCTTCCTTCCTTCCCTCCTTCCTTCCTGTATTTATACCAAGGATGAACTCAGGACTTTCACACTGAGCTACATCTCCAGCCCCTTTTTTAAACTTTTTATTTGAGACAGGACCTCTCTAAGCTGCTAAGTTGCCCAGGCTGGGCTGAACTTGTGATCCTCCTGCCTCTGTATCCCAGAGTGCTGAGACCACAGATGTGTGCCATCACACCTGGCTGATTCCTTATTTTTTTTTGGTACCAGGGATCGAACTCGGCTCCTTGTGCTTGTGAGGCAGGTGGCAAAACCACTGAGCTAAATCCCTGGCCCCTGATTCCTTATCTTTAAAATGAGGATACCACTATCAACTTTAAAGGACTATTGCTGGGTTTAAAGACGTCAATATAAAGCAAATGACATATTTTAGGCACTCAAATAATGTTGATTTTTTTTTTATTTTTTATTTTTGGTACCAGGAATTGAACTCAGGGACTCGCACTTGCCAGGCAGACACCAATGTTAATCTTGCTGTCTTCCTCTTGCCCCATGCTACGTTGGAATAAACTCTTAGAAGAATTAAATTTTTACTTTTATGTTCTCCACGCCTAGGTAGAACTTAGTGTGTATTTGATTTATAATACATGTTTGACAACTGATAAATATAGAGGAGATATTGTGCTGATGGAAAAAACAAAAACCTACCTTCTTGTAGGTTTAGTTGTATGTAGGACTTTCTTACCTGGTAAACTATAAATTCTCTGAGAATAAGGTCATATTGGGCAAATCTCTGCATTGTCTCTACCATTGCCACGACTTACCTAAAGGGCTTTCCTGGTGAGATTTTTGTTTGTTTTTTTTAATTCATGATCTTCCTGCCTTAGCACACCTTTTTGGGGGGTACTGGGGATCAAACTTAGTCTTTGAGACAGTCTCACTGACTTGCCCAGGCTAGGCTCAAATGTGCAATTCTTCCACCTCAGCCTTGTGAGTAGCTGGGATTATAGGTACACTCAGCTTGTTGAGAATTTTAAAAAAAACAAAAACACACACATGAGCTGGGTATAGTAGTGCATACCTGGAATCCCAGCTACCTGGAAGCCTAAGGCAAAAGAATTATGAGTTCAAGACCAGTCTTGGCAATATAGTGAGATCTTCTAAGTTTGTATAAATAAAAACAGAAAGAAACAGACAGACATAAGACTGGAGAACCCCAAGTTGGGTACATTTGAATTGGTTCTCTTCTGGAGAACTTATTCTTATGAATAATGGCCAAAATGCCCTTTTGGGACTTCACATTTTTTTCTTAAGGCATCTCTTACATAGATTGCTCCAGTAAGAGCTGTACCAGGAAACCTGATGAATCTTACAAAAATTTTCATATGTGAAACGTTGCTGAAATGGTCTTCTAAAATTCTCAAATAGCAATTCCTAAAATAAGGAGATCCAAGAGTTATAAACACAAAATTTTTCCATTTTTCTTCTTCATCAAGTTTCTCAAATTGAGGAAACTGCTTTTAAAAAGCAACCGTGTATGCTGCCTTCCACCGTGTTCCATAGTTATTAGATAACTGACAAGAAAAACAACTTTTGGCACAAGATTGCCAATTTATTCTTTTTTTGGGACACATGAACACAAAATATCCCTGCAGGCCAAAAAAATTGCAAAATTTAAACAACCATTATCTTATCATGGGGATACATTCCCTCCCTTAATAGCTTATAAAGTACCTCGTATTGCTAGAGACATACATCCAGTCCAAATTTAATAAAATACATTTTAAAACGTTACAAGTCTAACGGTATAGAAACAAAAATCACACCATTAGTCAAATGAACAAATGCAAACATTTTCAGCCACTAGACATAGAAAGAGCATGAATATGTCAATAGCAAGGGATAAGAAAATGGTTAATCAATAAGATTTTTCCTTTAACTTTACAAGGAAAAATTCTTGGAGTTGAAGCAGTATTGATACAATGCCCTTAGCCTCCACTTTCTTAAAATGAAAGCAGAGCTACCACTTTGTTATTGAGCATGAAAATCTTACAGCACATCCACAAAGGGCTGATGGGGCAGGGTGGAGAGGGTGAACCTTGTAAAACAGTGGATTACCTTTTCCCATGGGGATGGAGTGAGCCAGGTAGATAAGCTCTGAAATAGGCTGGGCACCAGATCCTTAAGTACAGACCATATAGAACATGCCTGCTTATAAATCATTACCTTTGGAAGCAGCAAATAGAATTTACAGTAAGAATGAGTGTGTTCTGTCTGCCCAGAACTCTGGCTGCATTAAGCCAGCTGGTTCGTTTTATAAACCACTCAGGATTCAACAGCTAACAACAACAACAAAACAAAATTGGTTCAACATTTGTGTCTTCACCACTCTTTTAATGTCCCACTCCTTATCCCCAAACTGTTACTCTTTAGCATTGCTACATTTAAATCTTTCACACCACATGACAGTGCCTAAACAGGCTGTATTTAAAAAAAAACAACAAAAAAACCCAGCCTAACACTACTTCTACAGAATGCACACCTCCCATTGATTGACACATGCATAACGATTTAGTTTTGAAGGGGTTAACTATTAGAATTGTCAAGCCAAATTAAATTAAAACTATGCTCTCAGACTCGCTTGCAATAATATTGCGGCACCTCTGTGCAGTGATTACCCCTTAAAGACTCACCCCTCCACAAGTTTTTTTCCCCAATAATCCTACTTCTATATTTCTTTCCTTTTGTCCAAAATGACGGCATTGCACCCTTGATGGGACTGTTTTCCTATAAAAATAGGCCTCCCGGCTTTTCTTCCACCACCATGTTGATTGGCCCCTGTGTACTATGGCTGACTGAGGTCTTACAAACAGTATAGTTTAAGGTCGAGCATAGAGTCCAACTGCAGGCAAGCAGATCAGGGGTCCTGGGCACTTGGCTCTGCCTCTGCTCCATGAATCCCAGGACATGGTGAGAGCTTCTTCTGTGCAGTACCAACAAATGAACCCGAGGCACTCAAGTGCAGGTGTAGTGCCCGCCAGCTGGCCAGCCAGCTGCCAGAGTTCTTCACATCTTGGACTCCAGAGAGTCCTCCTCCTCCTCCAAGGCTTGTTTTTTCTCTTCTTGAGTCCAGAGCGGCCATGCTGAAGGGTATTTTCTGTGCTCTCCCTGAACAAGTGTGAATAAAAGCAGCAGCCAGCTCCTCACCAACATGTCCTGATTTGTATTATCCAAGTGAGGTATTTGCGAAAAAGGAAAATCTTAAGATATTAACATCTTCCATCACTTCACTCCTGCCTATGTTGTGCTTCAGTCACAGAACTTGCTTTCTTCCCACCATCTGCAGAGATTAAGGACGTCTGTACTCATCACAATGAGCTATAGGACTTGATAGACATTATAAAATTCTCAGAGACCAGTCTCAGCAAACACTGGTGGCGTCGCTGAGTAACAGCACATGAAAATGTAAACTTCAGTGTATTTACAAGCTTGCTTAAAAGACTGAAGAAAAACAGTGCTTTATATTGCTGGGATTTCGAGAAGGCTACTTTAAGAGACCTGGACCAACTAATGAGTTCAAGCAAATGCCCTTCATCATCTGATCCAGTGTTTCCCAGCAGCAGTTTCTAGACAGAGGTGGCAAAATTGTTTTTACCACATTGTGTCTGTCTTTTCCTTCCCCCAGCACCTTCATAGTCGGCCATATGAAGTGTGGCTCTGGGTCCTTTATCTCTCACTCCTGCCATTCCAGGATAGAGAATAACAGTACAATCAGTAAAATGTGGAGTGGGAAATGCTGGCTGGACCTACCAAGACTCTATGTAATCGTTGTCCATTACAAAGTATTATCTACACTAAATACAGAATACATTTCCCCCTACATTTTAACTGATGCTTGCTTCAGACAACTCCTTTTGTTTGGACAAGAAAGGAATCCTGTCTCCCTATGAGTGGAACCCAGAATCTATTAAGAAAAATCAACCATTTCTACACAGTTTTAGGTGAATAAAAGGAAGGAAAACCCATCATCTCTTTCAGTTTGAAAGACAAGAAAAAACATTGCACTGCAAATAATTGTGTGTGTAATCTTGATTCCCAGGAAAAAATTTTTAAATGCTGGTACATTTTTGCAAGTGCAGCATCACTCAATGTGCCTTTAAAGACTGGTAATGCCTATCCAATAAGAAAGTATCCTAGTTCTAGCTTATTCTACAACAAAGTGACAGGACACCAACTGTGACAATAAGATTAGTAAAAACAATTCTTTAAAAAGGCATGGAAATATATGTCTTTTCTGATTGGTTTCAGAAATTGCCAGATTATGATATATAAGAAATAGCTGATAAAATCATACCAAAATCTTATCTAGAAAACTTCATCATCGGGGGAGGAAAAGGAGGGACCTTAAAAAATGCTTATTGCCAAAGTTAACTTTCTATGAGAAAAGTTTTAAAATGATTTAGATCTAACAAACCACACAGCAGCATAAAATGGGCATTTTTGAAAACTTGCAAAAATACTAAAAGCTAATTTTTTTTTCCAAAGAGGGAGAAACATGAGTACTTTGACCATGGCAGTGTTACCTGTCACTGTGACATGCAATACATATGTTTATGTCACACATTCACAAAAGTCAACCAAATAAGAGAATTGCTTGTTTGAATCTGCAGCCATATATAGTGCAATTGCCTGGCAGCCTGTACTTGCACCAGCACAAGTCTGCAGAGATCAGTAAGATAAAGTAGTAAAACCAATAAACTCTTTAAAACTTTCAAAAATTAATGCTCATTAAAGGCATTTACAGTGGCGAAGTCAGAAATCTCCATTAAAAAGTTTATGGCCCCACCCAACTAAATAGTTACACTGAACTGAAGTAGATTGGTTTTTCTTTCTCACTTATGCACACACTCCACTCAATGAACACAGAAAGAAGGAATACTCTTTCTTATAAGACTAGAGGGATACGGTGAACACCACAACTAGCAAAATAATCCATAGAAACCTTTCTTGTTAAGTCCTTTAGAAAGTTCAGGCTGATCAGCCTTTGCACGTTGAGGTAAAAATTCTGTCCAGTGCATCAGAAAAGATAATCTATGAGTATCTACTACTTTTAAAAAATGGCTCAATTTTGTTGATGCATCAGACAGTGCTGGAAAGTATAGATTCAGTGCAACTATTCTGAGCTGCTGGTAGAAGACCACCTGAAGTCAACTTGGCTCTAACTAGAGGTGGTAGGCATTTGAAACATTTTGAGGCTGTGTGGGGTGCCAAACTGGTTGAGTTCCTTTTCTGAGATTCTCAGGCAAAATACATTGTGTGTTGGGTATCATGGTGGATTTGCACAGCCTTAGCCAAGGCCTGAGGATCTCGGCCGTTGCTCTGTCCTGACACATGACTGCCTTCCGCACTGAAATGAGAATAAAGCAAAAAAACAAGTGTTAACACAAGACTGCTTCACACTTCCCAAGTTTGAATTAGCACAAATAGTATTGTTTCAAGATGTTAGGCTTAAGCCTGGACCCCATTAATAGTTTATGTCTCACTACACATTAATTTGCTCAATTGAAAAATGCAATACAATTATTTAATGTGTGGTTATAAGAATGAAATAAAATAACATCTGCAAAGACCCAAATCTTTAATAGTACCTATGTAAGGATTTCCACTGCCCATTATATCTGGTTAATTACTACTAATCCTTTAGGCTTCAGTTAATGGTCACTTTCCCCATAGTAATATTTCCTGCCTCTAGATCAGGGTCACCTGGAACATGCTTTCTCAGAATTCTCTATTTTTCTTTCAGAACACTAAACATATTTGAAATGAAATTATTAATTGAGTAATTATTTATTTATCTACTAGAATAAGTTAAACCCCAAGAAAGCAGCAAATTTGTCCATCTTGCCACTGTATCCCTAGTGCCAAGTACACAAAATAGTTTTAATAATCATTTGTTTTTCTTCTGGGGTTTTTTGGTTTTTTTTTTGGAGACAGGGTCTCACTATGTAGTTCAGGCTGGCCTTGAACTCATTATGAACCTCAGGCTGAACTCGAATTTACAGTAATCCTCTGCCTCAGCCTCCTGAGTGCTGGGATTAGAAGTGTGAGCTACCTCGCCCGACTAATAACCATTTGTTGAATAAATGAATTTATGTGCCTAGCACAGTACCGGAACAGAGTACTCAATAAATGTTACTGTACCACCAGTCTCTTCTTGCTTTCCCTTCACTAGCTATGCAACCCTGGACAATCAGCTACTCTGAACTTTGGTGTTTTGGTTTGACAACTTCTAAATATATTTCTTAAGAGTACCATGTGATATAAAAAGCTTGGCAAACTGTAAATCACCCCCCTATATAAATATGACTTTTCATTTGTCATTATTAGAAAATCTGAATTTTAAACAAATTCTTGGACCAGTGGTTCATATCCATCAGCTTGCTTGATTTTAGCACCTGTCTTGTCCCCAGTAGCTTTTCCAGAACTACTGCTTCACCATGAAGCTCTGTGAATTTTCCCAATTCAAATATGGGTTTCCTCAGTATTTTTATTTTTCTAACCAAGACATCATGAAGAAGATAGACTGGAAAGCTTTTTATATGTCTTTTCCAATGCTGTCTGAAATTAGTTTATTGACTATGTCTTTCAAGTCATTGATCTGTATTTCTCGGGCCATGATTTCCATCATCACCTTCTTGATTTGGTGGACCTACTGGTGCTGGGCATCAGAGGTCTTCCATATCTGAGTGCTGTACTTCTTAGTAAAATCAACATAGAACAGGGCCGGGGATTTAGCTCAGTGGTTCTGCTGCCTGCTTTGCAAGCGCAAGGTCCCAAGTTCGATCCCCAGTACCAAAACAAACAAATAGAACAGATGAACCATGAATTCACAGAACTAATAACTATCAGTAGTCTTGACATCAACATGAACTTCAATCACAATCTGCCTTTTTTTTGTTTAACCATGGAACACACTTTGTCATGGGTGAGATCCATACCATGGAAGTTAGGCAGTTTTACTCAGAACATCCTCAGTAGTTAGTTTGAATTTTCTAAATGTAACTTCATCATTCTGCAGATCAGCAAAGCTCACTTTAGACATACAACTCTTGAGGCAATCGGATGGAATTTGGATTCCTTGAGTCCTTGTATCTAGTGTTGTTCCAATAGTTCTTACACTGAACATAGTAGTGCTTTTACATCCTATCAATGTTAGAAAATGGATCAACCACTTTCTTCTTGACCTCTCTCTCTCTCTCTCTCTCTCTCTCTCAGTACTGGGGATTGAACCCAAGATCATCACACTGAGCTACATGCCTAACCCAGCCCCTTCTTTATCTTTTATTTTGAGACATGGTCTCCCTAAGTCACTAAGTTGCACAGCTGGGTTCAACCTTGCAATCCTCCTGCCTCAATCCTTGCTGCTGACTTTTTGCTGCCTTTTGTAAGGTACTTGTTCTTGTCAACTGCTTGGTGCTGCTGACAGCCAAAAGGCTCATCCTCCTTCTTTTAAAGATTATTACTATCTGTATCATCTAGGTTCAAAATCTTAGTCATCGGGCTGGGGATTTAGCTCAGTGGTTCCGGCGCCTGCCGCGCAAGCGCAAGGTCCTGAGTTTCATCCCCAGTACCAAAAAAACCCCACAAAAAACCCAAAATCTTGGTCATCTTTTATTTCATCCTCCTCTTTGCCACTCACACTCAATTAACTATTAAGTCCTGTCTCTTCTATCCCAAGAATAAGTTGTTGTTGTTGTTGTTTTATGGTACTTCACACTAAGCTACATCCCCAGCCCTATTTTAATTTTTTATTTTGAGACAGGGTCTGGCTAAGTCACTAAATTGCCTGGACTGGGCTCAAACTTGTGATCTTTCTGTCTCAGCCTCCCAGAGTGATGGGTTTACAAGTGTGTGCCATCACTTTTTTCTGGAACCGGGGATAGAACTCAGGTCCTTGTGCTTACAAGGCAAGCAGCGGAACCACTGAGCTAAATCCCCGGCCCCGGTGCCATCACTTTTTACATTTAACAAAAACAATCAATCTAAAATACATTTCTGGCCTCATGCCTAAAATGTTCCTTTTAATATGCTCCAGCCAAAGAAAACTTGCTATTGTCCAAACATGTCACTTGCTTTCTCTCTTTTTTTTTTTGTCCATTGTTGTCTCTGCCTGGAAATCCTTCTCTTTTCTTTGTAGAGCCAAATCCTACCCAACCAGGTATAAAATCTCTCACTGTATTTTTATCTATACTGACTTGAGCTCTAGTCAGTTCTATATTTGGTTGTATTATCTCATACTGAACCATAAAAATCCCCATCGACTGGAAACATACATTAACTCATCCTGGTATCTCTAGCACATAGCACACTGCTGGGCACACAATCAATACATAATTAATGTGTTAAATGAATGAATGTATATTACAGAATGGAAGGTACTAAGCCACAGCTGGGCATTTTTTATAATGGTATATTTCTAACTCTTACAGAAATAGACTTGCAGTGGAATGTCTACTATGTAGCTGCTGAATTCAGACTTGGGGAAGAGCCCAGAAATGGCTATACTTCACAGATAGTCATTTAGAAAAGAAAATTAATGTGAAGAGCTTGTTTAGCTACTTAATAGTAGATCAGTAACAGTTCAAAATGTTTGATTCTTTTGAGATCCCTATTTAGAGGTAAGAATGGTCTGGCCCTCCTCCCACACAAACACCCAGGTTCACTCTGGTGAACTCTTATGGACTGTACTGAAAGCCACGTGAACCAGTCAGAACTCTCCCTGGCACGAATTGGAGTCCACAGGCCTACAACTGCTATGATTGTGTTGACCACCTTTTGAGGCTACTCAGGACCTGAACAGAACTGAAATGCATTTGGCTCTATGGGAAAACCATAAGCAGCTACAAATTAGACTTCTTTTGAGACACAATACAAGTATAAACAAGCCTGACCACTTCTTGGACCAAAAGTCACATTATAAGCTCTAAGACTCATGCAATTTTATTTGCTCCTTGCAATTTTAACCCTAAAAATAAGTTTCTATCTTGAAAAGAGTTTTCTGTAGAAGCTCATTTTTTTTTTAAACATGCTGGTAAAATAAAAAGAGGCTTTATTGTGTCTAAGAAACTTGCCTGTCATGATCTTTATCCACCAGATGATACCTCGCCCTGAATGCCACAAGCCGGGCATAATATGCAGGGGCTGGAATAGAGACTGAGCGTGTGCACCTCACATAGGTGTGACACAGCTGGTAAGTCAGTAGCTGGAGCTCATCTGCAGTGAAGCAGTTGTCATCCCATAAGACCTGGTAATGTGAAGGACGGCTGGTTCCCTGGAGAGAGTTTTAGGATTAAAATATTTCATTTGTTTACTTGTTTGTCTGTATTTTGAGACAAGGTCTCTCTATGTAGTGCCTGCTGGCCTTGAACTCACTATGTAGCCCAGGGTGGCCTCAAATTCACAGTGATCCTCCTGCCTCAGTTTCCCAGTGCTGGGATTACAGGATTACAAGTGTGCACCAAGGGGCTGGGGATTTAGCTCAGTGGCACCGCGCCTGCCCCCAAGCACAAGGTCGTGAGTTCAATCCCTGGTACCAAAAAAATAAATAAAAAATAAAAGATGGTTCCTCAATAGGAGTACAAATATTAGTCTCACTTACAACTGGAGTGTCAAAAATAATTCTTGGGGTCAGGGATTTAGCTCAGTGGTTCCAGCGCTGGCCTTGAAAGTGCAAGGTCCTGAGTTCGATCCCCGGTACCAAAAAAAAATCAAACAAACAAGTGTGCACCACCATGGCTGGCTGGCAGGATTAAAATAACATGGGTTGACTATCTGAGAGGAGAACTGAAACCTAATCCTTAAGTCAGAAATGTTTCTATCACATCGATAAACAGATCCATAAACAAAAAGGTAACAGTTCTAGGATATAAGTATTAACAAAATTAAGTACAGTCTTTAATAACAAGTCTACTCAAACTAGTTGCTGAATTGGCAAATATCTCCTTATCAGATCAAAAATCTGGACCAGCTTCCAAATTACCTGAATTCCTGCATGACTACAGAGGTAAAAGTCAAACTCCGATGGATGTGTGATGGTGCTATCCACTGTAGTTCCCGCTGGTACATTACCACTTTTCCCCACCTATCCAAAAGAAAAGTAATTAATCATCAAAGTGCCAAGCTGTATACAAACCATCTTTTTCTCTGATATGTTAACTGCTAGCAAGTTGATAAACTGCTTTTAAGTAAAGTCCTGAAAACCAGTTTAATTCAAGATGCTGAATCCTGTGAAACTCTCCCTTTGCCAAAATATTTCATCCTAAAGTATTTTCTCAAATATCCTCCATAGTCTTTCTAGGGGAATCTAAGCAAAAAATTATTTTACCTGTGGCTTTGTGCAGCAGTGCTGGTATCTATTTATAGATAAGACACTGGTATGTTTACAAAAGGGCGAAAATAACATGTAAGTGCTAGAGAGTCAGTATTAGAGCACTTACCTAGCATGTACAAGACCCTGGGTTCAATTCCTAGCAACACACAAACACAGATACATACACACACACACACACACACACACACACACACACACACACACACATTTCCTGAAAGGGGGAGGGATCAGTTTTATTCCTTAGGAGAAAAAAAATATCCACACCTTTTAGTAAAAGAAGTCCTCCCTAGGGCCGGGGATTTAGCTCAGTGGTTTCGCCGCCTGCTGCACAAGTGCAAGGACCCGAGTTCGATCCCCGGTACCAAAAAAAAAAAAAAAGAAGTCCTCCCTACCCTGCACTGCCTGCCCAGTAATGGGGATCAAACCCAGATTCTTTGCACCGAGTTGCACCTTCCAGACCTTTTTTTTATTTTGAGACAGGGTCTGGCTAAGTCAGTAAGTTGCCCAGTTTGGGCTCAAATTACTGTCCTGCTTCAGCCTCCCAGAGTGCTGAGATTATAGATTTGTGACATCAGAGTTCGCTATTCTTAGTAAAAGTTAAGATGAAGGGGACAGGGATTTAGCTCATTGGTTATGCTGCCTGCCGCCTGCCTCACAGGCCCAAGGCCCGGAGTTTGATCCCCAGTACCAAAAAAAAAAAAAGTTAAGATGAAGGAATCTTTGAATTGGTTCACTAAGTTCAGCAAAACTATGCCTTTATGGAATCAATAAAAGAAGCTGTAAGCTCAGTGTGGTGGCACATGCCTGTAATCCTAGTACTTTGGTGGCTGATGGAGGAGGACTGCATGAGTTCAAGGCCAGCCTGAGCTACTTGGTAAGACCCTGTTTTAAAAAGAGAAAAAAAAAGTCACTAGCAAATGATTATCAGGAAGCAAACACTGAAATGGGGATTAAGAAACAAGTTTCAGATCTAGGCCTCGCTTCCCAGCTATACCTTAAACAAAGCATAATATCATTATACCTCAGCTGATCATCTATAATATTAGGTGATAATCTCTTGCACTAAGATTCTACAGTTCTTCAGTGGTAAAAATACTTGTAGGAGACCAGAGAGGGAAATTTCAGAAATGCATTTACAAGGAATGAAATTAAATCTTGCTATTTCATCATTCTGTTCTGCTATACAGCAGAGTTCAATACAAGGAAGTTTATTCAGCACAGAAGAATAAATCTGACAAGTGTTTATTTGGTTCCATTTTAATTATTGCTACATTTAGCTAAACATCATACAACAATGCATACAATAACTCTGAAGGTAGAAAAATCTCCTTCTATTAAATTCATATGTCAACTTGGATACCTAATTGAACCAGAGGAAGTGTAGAGTTATAGTAGTTCCCCCTTTTCCAAGGTTTTGCTTTCCACAGTTTCAGTTACCTGGAATCAACCAAGGTACAAAAATATTACTATAATGCAACAAGGAAATAAGATATTTTGAGAGCGGGGTGGGAAACTGACCACATTCATATTCCATATGCATATATGTGTATTTCAGTGTAGGGGCCCATTTTATTATTACTGCTGTTGACTTCTTTCTGTGCCCAATCTACTAATAAAACTTTATCACAGATACATATGCATAGGAAAAAAAAACATAGTATATATAGGGTTTAGTACTATGCAAGATTTCAGACATCCACTGGGGGCCCTTGGAACAAACTCACCATGGATGAGGGACCATTGTAATACTGATTCTAGCATTTTTTTCCCCAATGTGTGTTCTTTAAGAAGATTAGTTTTCTAGAATGTGTTTTATGGTCTAACTTGAGGAACAATGGGTTAAATGAAAGTTAAAAGGGGTTCACTTCGTAGTTCAGTGGTAGAGGGCTTATCTGGCGTGTGCAAGGCCCTAGGTTCAATCCCCAGCTCCATGAAAATAAAAAATACAATAAAGGCTTTTCTACTATAAAAATTTCCAGACCCTTTATTTGGCAATAGGATCTCTTTTTAAAAATTCTTAGAGCTGGGCATGGTGGTACATGCCTGTAAGCCTGACACTCTGAGAGGCTGAGGCAGGAGGATCACAAATTTGAGCCCAGCCTGGGCAACTTAGGGAGACTCTGCCTCCTAAAATAAAAAAATAAAAAAGGCCTAGGGGTATGGCTAGGGTAAAGGCCCTGGTTCCCCAGAGCAACAACAACAACTACAACAACAACAACAAAAGCCTCTTGGGCTCTATAGATAAAAGGCTAGGGCTGGGGATTTAGCTCAGTGGTTATGCCTGCCTTGCAAGCGCAAGGTCCCGAGTTTGATCCCCGGTACTGAAAAAAAAAAAAAAAAAAAAATAGATAAAAGGCTAAAGAGATGATGCCTTGGGAAACAGAGAATCCAAGCATGTTCAATTCAGCAGTTATTGCTTGCACATCCATGTGCTGGGCTATTCAGCAGATGTTGGGGGTGAAAGTCAGCATCAGAAGGAACTAATAAATCTTACTTCCTGCAGGCAATATATGAGGTAGGTGCTATAGTGCAGTGTAATGATAAGGACTTAGGGAAAACACTAGGAGGGAGGAAATCGCTGAACCACGTCTTACAAGATAAGGAGGAACTGAAAAGGGAAGCAGAATGAAGACTGAAAACACTCCAAATATCTTTACACCCAGGAACAGATAAGCAAACTATGGATCACCCATGTCATGAAATACCACTCAGTAATAAAAAAGAAAACATTGATATACACAATAATTTGGAAGAATCTCAAATATATATACTAGTAAAAGAAGCCAGATTCAAAGGCTACATGTTTCTATTTATATGACATTCTGGGAAAGGCAAAAATACAGGACAGAATTCATGAATGAATGGGGGCAGGAGGTAAGGAAAAGGATGATGTAAAATAGCGTGTGATGGTAGAATGTAACCCTAGTACTCTGGGAGGCTGATGCAGGAGGATTGCAAGTTTGCCAATTTAGCAACTTAGTGAGACCCTGTATCAAAATAAAAAATTAAAACAGAAAAGAGGAGTATAGGAAGATAGTTCAGTGTTGAGGCTCCCCAGTACCATACACACAAAAAATAAAAAATAAAAAGGGCTGGGAATGTAGCTTAGTGCAAGGCCCTGGGTTCAATTCTCGGTACTAAAAAAAACCAAACAAAACCAAAACAACAATTGAAAAACAAAACAACAACAATTTAAAAACCCCACAGTGCATATGGGAAATGTATGAGATCATGGTGAAAGAGGAAACAAAAATGTTGTTTTGGCTCAGTTGGGAAAAAGCTAAACAGGTTAAGAAGGTGTTTGGCAAGCAATAGAGGAATTCTTGAAGATTTGAGCTCTGGAATGATGTGATAAGATGTTTTAAGAACCTATCCCTGGGCGAGGGATTTAGCTCAGGGGTGCCGCTGCGCTGCCTGCATTGCAAGCGCAAGGTCCCAAGTTCTATCCCCGTTACAAAAAAAAAACAAAACCTATCCCTGACAGCAGAGTGGAGAATACATTTCTGGGGAAGGAAGAGTGGAGACAGAGAGTCTGCTAAGAGTCTCCTGATACAGATGAGTTCTGCCTCGGGCAGCAGGAACACATAAGAGGAAACACTGAGATGAAGAGGGATTTCAGGGCAGGATATAAGAGGACTATTTGACTAACTGGATATGGGGAACAAGAAGGAGGAAAAGAATTTAAACACAACTCTGAATTTTCCAGCTTGGCTGATTCAATACACCATGATGCCAAGTAACAGAATAAAAGGAAAATTGGGGGAGGAATAGGTTTTGGATGGGGATAAAACAGTAAGTGGAAGGTTTAGACGTGTTCTGCTTGAAATGCCTGTGGTAGATTGTATCACTGGTGCCAAATATTCCTATGCTGCTCCCTGGGGAAGGATTACACATCCCCACCCAATTATCTCAGAAGTGGCCATGTGACTTGCCTTGGCTGATAAAATGTGCCCTGAAGTGTGTTACTTCTGGGCAGAAGCTTTACGAGCTGATGCATGGTTTGTCATATATCTTTTCTCACCCCTACCACAATGCCTGGCAATGTTCCAGATAGTTGTGCCTCTGTTAGCCCAGGTGCCAGAAGGTGGACAACAGGGTCACAGCTGTGGTGGAGCCACAATGAATGTGTAATGTTAGCAAGAAATAAATCTCTGTAAACCACAAGGATTGGTTTCTTCTTGTTACCACTGCACAGTCTAGCCTGCCTTGACTGATACAATGCCTGCAGAGCATCTAAGTAAATACATTTGTGAGATAATTGGAAGTACATATCTGGAGCTGCATATAGTCCATGGATGGGGCTGGAAATATAGATTTACCAACTAATAAGCAAATAAACAAGCCCAGTAAAACAGAGGAGTTTAGAGAAAGTTTGGGACTTGGCCACTGGCTGAGTTGCAGAGCACTTACTTGGCTTGTGCAAGACCCGGGATCCAATCCCCAGTAAGGAAGGAAAGAAAGAAGGAAGGAAGGAAAGAAAAGAAAAGCTTTAACTAAGTCTGAAGACAGAAGAGAGGCAGCTGAGAAACTCGTGTCTTCCAGATCCTGTTTTATGGGGTATACAGAAGATAGTACTTTGCAATGAAGGAATCATGGACAGGATAGTGGGTAAGTTAAAAATCACAGCACCCAAGGGCTAGCTGAAATTTCCTATGCTGTTTTTACAATATGGTTCATGATTAAATAAATTTTTTTTCCACTAGTGACTCCTATCAGCCTAAGAGTAGAAGCAAAGGAAGAGGGCAAGTGGACTGATTCAGAATTGGAGATTTACAAGAGGTATGTTTAGGTGACTGGAGATGTAAGTAGAGGTCAGAGATACGAAATAAACCAAGAATTGGGACTATTTATATTTAAAGGTTACTAGTAACACTAGATTATAAAGAACAGAATTAAGAGACACTTTGGAGTTTTAGAAGGATAGTCTAAGTCCTAAAGCTACATGGATAGCAAGTTCAACAGGGGTGGACAGGTAACCATAGCAATCAAAGATGGGGGAGCAGGGGCTGGGGATTTAGCTCAGTGGTGCCGCTGCCTGCCTTGCAAGCACAAGGTCCTGAGTTTGATCCCCGGTACCAAAAAAAAAAAACCAAAAAAAGAGATGGGGGAGCAGGATATTTTATGTCTAGAGATCAAGTAAGAGTTCAGAGAATTTATATTAGCAAAGCCTAAGAAGTACTACTGAGTCAGAGTTTGGGCAATTTAGAAGACAACACTTCATCTAGGGTGATGGGTAGATCTGGGACCTATGGAGAAAAGAACTTTACCTCTTTTTTTTTTTTTTAGTGCCAGGGATCGAACTCAGATCCTTCCGCTTGCGCAGCAGGCAGCGAAACCACTGAGCCAAATCCCTGGCTGGGAACCTTACCTCTTTAATGATTCACAAACGAAAAGAAATAATATTCTTGATCTGGAGATGAAATACAAAGGGTGTACTAGAAAATACTGACAGTAGCCAACAAGATTTCCCGACCAGGTAACAGAAAGATCTGGTGTCCCTGGGAATGGAATGGATCAGGGAGGGCCTGGACAAGATAAAATAATGTTATAAAAATATCAAGGAAGCAAAGTTACCCAGCAATGGTGTATGCATATAGTTCCAGTATTTGGGAGGCAGAGGCAGAAGGATCGCTTGAAATCAATCAGCATAGGCAACACAAGACCCTCATCTCAAAAAAAAGGGCTGAGGATTTAGCTCAGTGGCTCTGCTGCCTGCCTTGCAAGCTCAAGGACCCGAGTTTGATCCCCCCCGTACAAAAAAACATCAAAACAAATGAAAGAATCTTCTGCACTGATATAAAATCACTTGGGAGAGAAATTCTTTATATCTTGCAACTGTAGATCAGGTATTAGCATAAAAAGTAGCAAAAATAAGTTTCACACAGATAACACTTCCTACCCTCTCCGTAAAAACAAAAAACAAAAAAACTAGTTTTTGCTTTTCTTTTTTTCTTTCTTTCTTTTGAGATAGGAGCTCAGTCTATAGGCCGGCCTTAAAGCTAGAATTACAGGCCTGCACCACCACACACTGATAGAAACTATCATTTCTGTGATAGAAAAGAAATCTAAGGGCTGGTTAAAAAAATGATGTGTTTAAATTTTTTTAAATGACTACAGTAAAAGATACATTGCCATTAATCACTCTTAAAATACTTCCAATATACTCATATTCATTCTTGGAACTTGTATCAGTCAGAATTGGTCATCTAAACTTAATAGCAGTTAGCATATTTATTAAGTTATGTTCTTCTACCTTTTTTTTTTGGTACTGGGGATCGAACTCAGGACTTTGCACTTGCAAGGCGGACTTGGTGCCACTGAGATAAATCCCCAGGCCTGTTCTACTTTTAGGGGAGAAAAATGTAAATATGCCCACTTAAAAAACATATTCAGTAGTGCAGCCCTATAATCCCAGTACTCAGAAGGCTGAGGCAGGAGGATCCAGAGTTTGAGGCTAATCTGGGCTACACACACCAGCCTATCTCAAAAAACAAACAAACAAACAAACAACAAAAAAACCCCAAGCAAACAACCAACCAAACACACTCAGGGCCTGGGGATGTAAATCATTGGTACACCAATAGGGTGTTTAGTATGCAGGAGGCTCTGGGTTCATTCCTCAGCACCAGAACAACAGCAAAAAACACAATCATTTGCCACAACATCAGATAATGAAACTTATACTATGTTTTTTTACCCTTTCTGTTTTATCTGCACAGAAGAGTCGGGTATGATGTCTCTTTTGCACCACAATGTATGTTATTCCTGGCCGATAATCTTCTTCCAAGCTAATACATGCCTTTCGAATTGCTATTAGTTCTGGCCAAGCTACCTAGGAGACAGAAATGGCATTACGTTTCACTGAGAACTCCACTAGCATCTCTCATATCTGATTTGCAGAATGGTAGAAGGCAGAAAGCTCCTTCAGCTTCCTAGAAGGCCCAAAGAGCATCACTGGGCTAAGGAGGCTACCTGCTTCATCTGTCCCTCAGAGACCCCTCCGCGGTAGTAGATGATGCGAGTGGGTTTGAAGCGCGTGGATTTGTAGAACTGGATTAGCAGCTCTCTAACCATGTTAGTCAGGTCCTGGATGACCTCCTGGCTGTAGAGGAGCTCCTGAGAGATCTCCTGCCGGGAAGTCTGTACTCGGACTGTGGCGCAGTACCGGCTGGGGTGCCCATCCATACTACCCACCACCGCAGCAATGGAGGGCTTCTTCCCATCCCCCGCTGGGGGGTGTGTGACGTCTGCCCCCAGGAAGATGACTGGCTGCTGGAACACTGAGGGCCTGTTCAGATTTAAGGACAGACACACTGCCATTCAGACACACACATGAAAATGCTGGGGTCTAAACAAAGTGTATCACCAGAGATTGACAGGTATAATATTAAAAGGGAGACTTTGACAATTGGAAAAGAGTACTAACAACTAAAACCCGAATTCTCTTTAAAATGAGACTTAAGAAGAAGATCAAGTCTACCTCTTTCCTGGATTTATTTTTCTCCATAGTATTTATCACTTAGGCAATATAAGTTACTTGTTTCTGTTGTTTATTAATTTTTTTTGGATACATATGCATGGATGTAAGTTTCTTACAAGGGTTGGAATTCTGTTCTACCTTGTCCTGGTCACTGCTACAACCCTATTGCCTAGAACACTGCTTAGCTCATACTTGGCACTCAATAAATATTTGTTGAAAGGATGAATTCATTTATTTGGCATTGATTTCTCTAAGAAATCAAGGAGAAAAATATCATGCATGCTTCTCTAGTCCAAAAAATGTGAAATAAAATGTGAAATTTTAAAAAATTCTTAAATGAGGATTTGAGACTGCAAGTATTATTTTTTATTTATTTATTTATTTTTGGTACCAGGATGAAACTCAGGACTTTGCACTTGCGAGGCAGGCATGGTGCCATTGAGCTATATCCCTGGCCCTGTAAGTATTAATTCTTACAGTATAATCTAGGTGGCATCTCAAATCTGCCAATCTCACAGGTACTAAGAGGAGATTCCACAAGGGCAGAGGCTGTGTCATGTTTATCTCTATATCACCACAAAACACAGTACAGAGAAATTAGTAATAGCAGACCTATATGCATGATTGGTCACTATAGTAAGTACCAGGTACTGTGCCAGGCATTCCTCATGTATTAACTTAGTGTTCATAACAATTCTATGAGAGTGGTAAAATTATATGTTTTCCAGATTTTAAAAATGACACATAAGAGAATAAAGAATGTTCCCAAAAGTACAAAGCTAGGAAGTGGTAATACCAGAATCCAAACCTAAGAAGTTGACACCAAAGTATGGACTCTAGGTCATCTTGTTATATTATCTCAAACGTTTGTGGTAAAATTAAATGACCCCAAAGGTGAACCTTCTCTGACTTGCATGCCTCATCACCAATGTTTCAGGAAGGATTTATTTACCTAGAAGTTTCATTCTAAGCCAAAAATGAGAACTATGATATGACTGTGTAAGAGTAAGACACTCAACTTCACCTTCTTCTCAAGGATGGCAATGACTGATACTAAATTTTAAAAATTTAACTTTTTGAATAACTCTCACCTGTAGAATTTCACATAAAAACAATATTTGAGAGTTGACAAAGTATGTAGTATTATCTTTTTTTTGGTACCAGGAATTGAACTCAGGACCTTGTGCTTCCCAGGCAGGCACTGTGCAGCTGAGCTACATTCCCAGCAGGTAATATTATCTTGACAGATAAGGAACTCAGGCCCAGAAATCTTAAAAATTCACATGGGCAGCAAAACATACTCTCCTAACTCTTGGTACTTTGCTTAGAATATCATTGCCATCTTCTGGTGTTTAGTTACTCTACAGTCAATCTGACAAATTCAAATTTAAACAAAAAGCATATGGGGCTAGCAGAAGCGGGGGAGTAAAGTTTCTTAACAGGACATAAAAAGACTGATTAAACTCAGACTTGGGCTGGGGATTTAGCTCAGCTCCACTGCGCCTGCCTTGTACCACAAGGTCCTGAGTTTTGGTCCTTGGTACCAAAAACAAACAAACAAACAAACAAAAAACTCAGTCTTATTAACATTAAGAAATTTTAGGGGGTGGGAATATAGCTCAGTGGTAGAGCGCTTGCCCTGGATTTGATCCCAAGAACCTCAGGAGAGTGAGAAAGAAAAGGGGGCGGGGTGGAAGATCTGTCCATTAAAATCTAGCATTTAGGACCGGGGATTTAGCTCAGTGGTTCTACCGCCTGCCCTGCAAGCGCAAGGACCCGAGTTCTATCTCTGGTACCAAAAAAAAAAATCTAGCATTTAGCAGAATGAAAAGACAAAACACAAAATAGGAAAAGATATTTTTAATACCTATATCCTTTCAAGGGTTTATTTCCAAAAACCACAAGGAACTACTACAAATTAATGAAAAAGATAACTCAATATTAAAAATAGGCAAAGAACGGGCTGGGGATTTAGCTCAGTGGTTCCGCTGCCTGCCTTGAAAGCGGAAGGTCTCGAGTTCAATCCCTGGTACCAAAAAAAAAAAAAATTCCTCCTTGGAGAGGCCAATCCTGATGGTCTGATGGGTGGGGTACTGAAAATGTTCTGTTTTTTAACAGTTTGGTTGGTACATGGGTGTATACACATATAAGAGATATATCAAGATGTATATTTGAGACATATATGCTTCACCATAAATTATATTAGATTTTAAACAAAAATGAAAAAAAACAACAACAACCCAGAATTTGGAACCTTACCTTTGATGAGGAACAAGCACGTTGTTGATTCCTCCAAGTTTTGCATTTATCTTCAGGCAAAGGTTGGAAAGGGTTTGGGGTGAAGTTTTCACTACATTTTTTACCTGGACACACTGTGTGGCCATACCTAGAAGAGTATCTCCAACACGTTTCACCTCAGCTACAAAAATAATCATTTTAAACAGTTAAATAGTCTCCTAATTATTAAGACCAAAGGAATAAAACCCCACACATTAACATTTACAGAGCATCTATTATATACTATAAATGGTATTAGATGCTTCTCATGTGTTAGTCCTTTCATCTGCTCAAACCCCAGGGCACTCTTCCCCCTCCCCCAACCATCTTTCACACCCCCCCTCCCCACCCGTGGATAGGTTCTCCCCCTTCTCCATTTTCCCCTTCCCACAGCCCTCAAAGCCAGCCTGCTTCCTTTCTTCTTTGGTGCTGCCTGCCACCACTTGCTCAGTCCCTTAAGGTCCCTTCCCCTACAAGACTGGTCTGGCAAAGGAAACAATTTCCCCACTCATACCAATCCTTTCAACTTTACTTTTTCCCCCTTTTCTCTAAATACTAAGGATAGAATGAACAAAAGAAGCAAATACAGAGAAGACTAAAGACGTGTTATAAAGTTTAAGGGCTGATCTACACCTCCCACAAACTATACTTAGGTGATAACCAAAAAAACTTTGTGTCACTCTTCTTGTAATAGATACAGACTAAGCAATCCTCTTCTTAGGGGCAAACTCCTCTGCTTATCTTCATTCTGATATCCTAAGTGTTTTTCACTAAACTTTGCAGTTCTTCCAGATTGCTGGATTATGGTAGGGTGGTATTGCCTTTCCTGCCCCTAGCCCCATTCTCCAGTAGCCTCTCTACAAGTTGGATAAGGTCATATAGCTGATTGTGGCCAGGAAGATGGAGAGGAAAAAGAAAGTTAGGGGCCAGCAACATTCTAACTAGTGGCTGCTCTGTCAAGCTGGGTACTGAAATAGGCATGATATGATGACATGGAGCAGAAGCTACCGTCTACATTCAATGGACACACAGCAGGAGCAAGAAATAAATCTTTATTTACTTTATTGTTGTTTAGTGTATATATATGGTGTATGTGTGTGGTGTTGGGGATTGAGCCAAGGTCCTTATAAATTTGGGCAAATACTCTACCACCAAGCTATACCTCCAACCACAATCTTTGTTGTTTTAAACCGCTGTGAATTTGGGGTGTTTGTGACGGTAGCATTATCTAGCTTACTCTGATTGCCACATCTATCATCCGAAATCATCCTTCATTCAGCATTAAAAAGGTCCATACCATACACTGGTGTCTTTCCAGGCAAGATAACCACTATTAGCTGTAGGCCCACATATGTCATCTTCAGATGTTTAAACATGGGCTCCACGCTGTCTGCGCCTTGTGCATACTTGCAGAAGCATGGCTGACCCTGGATGGGCATCCCTGCATCCTTGGAGATTTTACGCAGCTGGTCAGTGAAACTCCTGTTAAAGTAGAACCAGTGGTGCAGAACCTTTACTTCAGGGAACATTCATAAACCTCTAAAATCCTTTTTTTCAGTTCTGCAAATTCTTAACCAAAATTATAAACAAAACAGCAAAAAATCTTTAACTAGTTGCTAAAATAAACTGGAAGTGGTATCACTGCAATTATAACAGAGAAGAATCTGTATTAGTAAATTATCAGATTATCACTTTGGATTTTTACGTAAATATAGCTCAATATGGCTCCACTGGGCCCCAGGGGTAGAAGAGCATTCCTATTGAAAGATTTTTTAAAATATTCAAATCAGCAATTCTGTAGTACAGAAAAGAAGGTCAAAATTTCAGGTAACACACATTTTGGTAAGGCTGGTACAAGAAGAATTGGGTTAGCTTATGTTCAATTGAGAACACAGAAACATGCTATCTCAAAATCAGTGTAATTAGGATTGTAATCAAACTTGTAACAGATTTGGTGCCATAACAATATCAAGAGAAATCACTTAAAAGTTGAAATTAATTTTAATTTTTAAATTTTGGATTTAAGAAGTTGCTTCAATCTATGCATGAACCTTTCAGAATAATTTCTTTTGTGTATTTGCCAATTATCTTATAGGGTATCCTTTCTTTCATCCTAGTTTCCTTTTCTTAATTTTTCACCCTTTCTCATTAACTTCCTTTATAGACAACTGTATCTGTATGATGTGAACCAATACTCTTAGCCAGTGTTCTTATTTTCAAAAACTTAGTTTTTGGGCTGGGGATTTAGCTCAGTGATTCTGCCGCCTGTCTCGCAAGCAGAAGGACCCAAGTTCGATCCCCAGTACCAAAAAAAAAAACAAAACAAAAACTTAGTTTTTATCTTAGCTGGAAAGATACAATTAATACCAAAGGACGCTTTTACTAAAAACTCAAGAATTTGCCAAGTAGCATGGCTTCACCCTTGTTACTCACAAATCTCTGCTCTAAATGTACAGAAGCTGAATCAGATTTTTAATTGGTTTTTTTTGGTACCAGCGATCGAACTCGGGTCCCTGCGCTTGCGAGGCAGGCGGCGGAACCACTGAGCTAAATCCCTGGCCAGATTTTTAATGCAATTTCCAAGTTTGCAATTTCCTATAATGCAATATCTTTTGCATATAGCCAGATGGTATCACTATGGGAGGTGGGGATTTAGTGCCAGTATACGCAGCACATTAACATAAAGATGATATTTTCATATCTGAAGGGAAATTACTAAGCTGGAAACACAAAGATACTCACTTTAGTAAATCTTCCCTACATTGTTTCTGAGGTGCAAAACAAGCAACTGCCCAAACTTTAATTTCAATGCCAGCATAAAACTGCTTTCCTCGCATGTCCCAGACACCCTGGTTGGGTGTGGCTACTGTTTTATTCTTTAAAAAAAACAAAAGGAAACAAAAGAAAAAAGACATTACAATCTAAGGCCATCTTAATGTTGAGAAGGGAATAAACAAAATTCTAGTTGGTATAAGACAAAAACGTAGTAACGAGCACAAGTACAGGTAAATTCAATATCGTATAGCGGGAAAAGTGGATTATAATCTTTTGACTGGTGTGCAAAAAGCTTGCTGAGATAAATGAAAAGCTTACCCGGCCTCCATATTGCAGCATTGGTGCTGGAAGTACCCTGCCTGTGAGCTCTGTCATTTCATTGTGGACAACAATCCCAAATTCTTTAAGGTACGGATCAGGTCCACCCACCATGCTGTTACTCTTCACCTAAGGAACAGGAAAGCCTGCATATATAAAAACCAAAGAGTAACTGTATCCCATCAGGAATTCTCTATTCTCTTTTTTTTTTTTTTTTTCATTTTAGAACTGGCTAATCTTGAAGACCATTCCTTACTGACCAGTCTACTGATTTCTTCCTGCCTGTCAGGAGCAGATCTTGCTGTGGCTTTGATCATTGTGGATGTCTGATTGTCTGTGAGTTTCTTTATACATCGCTGCCCTGCCACTATATTACAGACCTGCCAAGAGACAAGGAGAAATTAGTGTGTATAGTACTGAGCTTCTATATTGTAAACATTTGCCAAACTCATACATCCTCCATTTCCAGAAAAATAAAAATTGTCATATGGTGAAGTTATCTGCTCACAATATTTTAGAAAAACTAAATTCTACTCTAGATTAGAACTCTACTTTCTTTTTTAACTAATTCAAGAGATTGTCAGATTGGCAAAAGAAAATTTAGCTTACCTCAAGTGGTAAGTATGTATGCTTTTGTTCTTGTCCCACTTGGAGACAGGGAAGATGGGGGTATTTCAGCTGCAGACTATACTTTTGCTTAAAATATTGAGCTACTGTACATTCCATAGCTTGACCATTTTCTAGCTGCAAAGGAAAACTATAGGAGAGAATGTCTTCTTAGAAATGTAAGATTTTTTTAAACAAATAAACAAAACCTACAATTTTTACTTTCAATAAGCATTTAAAAATCAAGTGGGGAAAGGAAAATGAAAAGAATTAAGATGTGTTTTGTACATATTTCAAGTCCCCATGATGAATGTAATCATTATGTGCATGTAGTCATAAAAATAAAAAATACTAGAAAAATAAAAATACTAAAGGTTGGGGCTAGAGGTGTGGCTCAGGGGCAGTTTGTCTGGTGACACCAAACAAACAAAAACAAAGGCCAGGCTTTATTTGAGTGCTTTCACTTAACCGATTTTAGTTTTGAACTAGACAACAATTTCACTGACATTTTCCATGTCTGTTTCTGAAGGTAGGGTGAGAAAATGTTTTCATTTAAATTTCAAAGGATGGGCCAGGGATTTAGCTCAGTGGTTCTGCCACCTGCCTCGCTAGCTCAAGGACCCAAGTTTAATCCCTGGTACCAAAAAAACAGAACAATAAATTTCAAAGGTTTTTGTTGTTTTGTTTTGTTTTTCGTAGTACTGAGGACTGAACTTAAGGCCTTTACATGGAGATAAATCTCCAGCTCCTTTTAGTTTTTATTTTGAGACAAGGTCTCACTAAATTGGTAAATTGGCCAGGCTGGGCTTGAACCTGTGAGTCCCATGCCTCAGACTCCCAGACTTCTCCCAGGATTACAGGCATGTGCCACTGTGCTCAGCTTCAAGAGAATTTTTTTTAAAAGAATATAAAACAACAAGAAGCTACAGAATTCATACATAAAAAGTTGAGATCAGTTAACATCTATAGACATAAATACAATCTCTTTCAGGTTTCTTTTTTTTTTCTGGTTTCCCATAGATGATTAAATTTAAATAGGGACTTGGTGTCAGGCACACAGGAGTTTTATTTCCTTAAGAAAAGTCATCATTAAATTAATGTATTAGTTATCGGGGCCACATTTTCAGATCCCTAAACCAGGACAAACAGATGTAGTTAGAGCCAATAAGACCAATATATGAAAATAAGATTGTGCCAGAAGCATGATTAAAGAAAATTTCTTTATTTGGCTCTTCCAGTGGGTAAATTATCTCAAATACTTAGCAAAATGATACACTGAGTCTTGCTTTCTTAACTGCTACAGATATACAAAGTAACAATGTAATGAGGATTATCTATGTGATACTTAAATCTATGTGCCTTAAATCTTTGAGCAAAGATTATATAGGTATGTAAATCTGAGGGCTGGGGATTTAGCTCAATGGTTCCACCGCCTGCCTCACAAGTGCAAGGACCCGAGTTCGATCTCTGGTACCAAAAATAAAAAGATAGAAGGTATGTAAGTCTAATTATTCTGATAGAATTATATAAATAATTTAATAAAGGGGAATAGTTTTTTCATTTGTTTGCTTTAGTGTTTTGAAGCAGAGTCTCACTATGTAGTTCAGGCTGTCCTTACACTCACTATATAGCCCAGGCTGACCTCACTGCAATCCTCCTGCTCAGCCTCCTGAGTGCTGGGATTATTGTACAGATGTGTGCCATCACACCAGGCTGAAAATTTCAACTTTCTACAACAGGTGATTTTGATATATACTAAAGTTTGAAAACTACAGAACCACAGATGTAAAACAAAGTCAGACAGAAAATAAGGGAGGCAGGGCCTGGGATTTAGCTCAGTGGCACTGTGCCTGCCTCGAAAGCGCAAGGTTCTGAGTTTGAGCCCTGGTATCAAAA
>NW_004624764.1:18808597-18847199 GCF_000247695.1 Heterocephalus glaber | reverse complement strand
TTTTTGTACTGGGGATCGAACTCGGAACCACTGAGCTAAATCCCTGGCCCCTAGAAAAGGAAGAATCTTAATATCAATACCTGGCCAGGCATGGTGGTATATACACCTGTAATCTTGGCTACATGGGAGGCTGAGGCAGAAGTGTCACAAGTTTGAGGTCAACCTGGGCAACTCAGCGAGACCCTGTCTCAAAATAAAAAATAAAAAGGACTGGGGATGGAGCTCAGCTGTAGGAAATTTTAAACAAATAAAATTTAAAAGGATTGTTTGACTATTACTACATGGAAACAGACAAAAGGAAAGTAGTTATACACTCACTTTCAGTAAATTTCTGCTATCCCAATCCCAAAATTTATCTCATCAGGACCCCTCTTGGACAGTGATGGAAATAAAGAAAGCTTCTCTCTGAACTTACTTTTTTTCAAAACTCCAAGATAATCCTTCTGTCTTCATATGTCCCTTATCTAATACCCACATTTAATAATAAAATTTGAATTTCCATAGGGATGCATGGTAGTACATGCCTGTAATCCCAGCACTCTGGGAAGCTGAGGCAGGAGGATGGGAAGTTTGAGCCCACTATGGGCAACTTTGCAACTTAATAAGACAAACCAAAATTTAAAAAAAAATTTTTTTTAAAAGAACTAAGGATGTAGCACAATGCAAAGGCCCTAGGTTCAATCCCCAATACTGGGGGAAAAAAAATTCTAGGTAGTTCTATTTTCCATAGACAATAGTATCTTAATACATTTTTATAAATTTCTGCCATTCTTGGTCAACAAGTAACCTCACTTTTTTATTCAGTACATACTTACTGATTGGCCAATGATCCATCTAGTACTCTGCTAGGATAACCACATAAGAAACTTACCATCATAGATTAAAAACAAAGCCTAGATGTTGAAAGCATTTAGAAAACAATAATATGATATGTGATAAATTTTATATATATATATATATATATATTTTTTTTTTTTTCCTAACCCTTACCTGTTGACTCTCCGAGGCCGTTTTTCTGGTTTAATGTCCACATCATAGTGATATACATCTATTTTAGGAATCTGAACCTGAAAATGATTGGCTAACAGTCGAATTGGTTTTCCAACAGTTCCAAGGCCAGGGCGACGGGGTGGCTGAAAGAGGCTGGTCGGAGGTCCTAAAGAGATTGAAAGACGCTGGCTGTGCTATTTGGACATCAAGGAGAATAGTCGCTGCACAATGAGGAGGATGATGCTAGCTGCAATTATTGAAATCTTATAATTCACTATAAAGAGTTTGAAGTAATGGGCTGGGGATTTTTAGCTCAGTGCTTTCACCGCCTGCTGTGCAAGCGCAAGGACCCGAGTTCGATCCCTAGTGCCAAAAATAAATAAATAAATAAATAAATAAATAAATAAATAAAAAATAAAGGTAATGAACCAATTGATTAAAAAAAAAAAAGAGTTTGAAGTATCTATTGACTTAAGTTCTCCAGATTTCTAAATATTTTGCCATGTTGCTATTATTTCAAATATAAGGGGTATCAAAATTAGACAGGATGAATTCCTCTCCAATGTAGGCTACTGTATAAAATGTTTCATGAGCACTAGCAACTCAATAGCTACACTAATAAAATTATATGCATTTAAAAGGAAAACCAGGAAAAAATAATAAAAAATAAAAGCAGGGCTGGAGATACAGCTCAGTGGTAGAGTCCTTACCTAGCATGTAAGAGGCCCTGGATTTGATCCCAAGCACCATACAAAAGAAGTAAATGAATAAAACAAAAACATCTCTAAACTCTGGGAGACATCATCTTCATAGCTGGAAGTGACCTATTAATTCCCTATAAATTAGCCTGCTTTATTGCAGATTGTATAGACAGGAGATTAAATAGAAGCTATTCTGATTAATTTGTTAATTTTGATACTGAAACAATGCCGATAGTGCCATACATTCTAGTCCATAATCTGATATTTTTAGAATTGGGACAATCTGAGATTTCCTCATAAGGTCTAGTTTATTTATTCAATAAACACTGACTCATTTCTTATGTTCCTAAATGGACTCAGGAAGAAGATGAAGGCCCTGCCCTCAAAGAATTTAGTCTACATCAGTGCTTCTTTTTTTTGAGACAGAGTCTCTCTACATAGTTCAGACTGGCTTTGTACTCACTATGCAGCCCAGGCTGGCCTCAAATGTGGCAATCTTCTTGCCTCAGCCTCCCAAGTGCTGAGATTCCAGCCATGTGCCACCACACCCAGCGAGACTAGTGCTTCTTAACTTCAACATTTGACAAACCTTTACAGACTTTTTTTTGGTCACTATTTGATGATTCTACTAGTATCTATTTGAGTAGGAGTATCCAGTTCAAATTATCAATAGTGGGGCCGGAGATTTAGCTCAGTGGCTTTACCACCTGCTGTGCAAGCGCAAGGACCCGAGTTCGATCCCCAGTACCAAAAAAAATAGAATTATCAATAGTGGCCAGGTTGAGAAATCCTGGTCTAGGCAGAGTAGTCTTTCCAAATTATTCCAGTGATGATTCACAAGATATTCCACAAAAAGAAATAAATAAATTAAATTAAAGAAAATATTCTTTCCCTTTTTTTTTTTTTTTGGTACCGGGGATCGAACTCAGGACCTTGTGCTTTTGAGGCAGGCGGCGGAACCACTGAGCTAAATCCCCTGCCCAAATTCCAGTTTAAATTCTGTAAAAAGTCATGCAATAAATAAACCCGTTTAACTTTTTCTTCTTTCTTGCTTTGTTTTTGTTTTTTGAGACAGAGTCCTTTGTAGTTCAGGCTGCCCTTGAACTCACAGCAATCCTCCAGCCTCAGCCTCCTGAGTGCTGGGATTATAAGTGTGTGCCACCATATCCAGCTAACTTCTTTCTGGTCCTGGAGATCAAATTCACGGATGCTCCACAACTGAGTGACATCCCAGCCCTTTTTATTTTTTAAGAGACAAGGTCTTGCTAAATTTCCCAGGCTGGTTGGATTTGAACTTGCAAGTCTCCTGCCTTGGCCTTCCAAGACTACAGTATGGGCATGCACCACTATACCTGGCAAACCTGTTTTACTTGAATTCATCATTTACTCAACTTATTTTTCCATAGAAGTGTTTATCTGTCTGGCTTTCTCTCTCAAAACTGAACATTCTGGAAGATAGTTGTCTAGAGAAACCTTTGCCACCTCTGATGAGAGTATCAAGTGGACACAAGCCTAAAACATAAACAGTTTCTGCTATGAATAGGTGTTGAGCAAAGTGGGCTGCGGTTACAATGGAAAGTTACAAGTTCTCTGACTGCAATGCCATTTCACTGAGAACAAAGACAAATTTACTAAGAAAAGAAAGCTTTAAAACAATAAGCTGCTCTGGTCCAACATCAATTAGAAAATGAAAGCAAATATTTTAATGAAATTTGTGTTGACAAATCATATCACTATATACAAATAAAGTATTGAAAATCCTTTCACATATTGAATTCATCCTTCATTCTTCTTTTTTTCATTCTTCTAAATTCTACTTGTCTTTAAAAAAACCCTCAGCCTTTCTGATTGTTCCAGACTGAAGGGTCCATCTGTATTCCCATACCCTCTCTGTACAGGGTAGCACTTACCACAAGAATAAGAAAATTGGGCCAGGGATTTAGCTCAGTGGTTCTGCTGCCTGCCTCGAAAGCACAAGGACCCCAGTTCGATCCCCAGTACCAAAAAAAAAAAAAAAAGAATAAGAAAATTAACCTGTCTCTTCCACTAAACTACCAATTCTCAGAAGAAACTCCCATTCATGATTTCCTCAACATCTAATTCAACATCCGGTATGTTGTAATTAAATGTCAAGCTGACCCGGTATCAGTAATTTCAGATAAAATGAATACACAGAATCTGGGTGTGATGGCACACACCCATAATCCCAGCACTTGGGAGGCTAAGGCAGGAGGATCACTGTAAATTTGAGGCCAGACTGAACTATACACAGTGAGACCCTGTCTCAAAAACAAGAACAAAAACAAAACAAAAAAACCTCTCAGAAACTTGATACCTAATATGCAAGAACTGACAATTACTTTTTCAATAAAGTGAAAGCATCTAACTTATACTAAAAGTATGACTGCTTAGAGTTGTTCCATTCCCGATATGCAAGGAGATCTATTGTGGGTGTGACAAGACAACTACAAACAGTAAATAATGACAGAGCTAATAGGTATACGGAATCAACCCAGTTAAATCACATAGGTAAACCATTGTGTACTTCACAGATGTACTAATAAAAATTTAAAAAAATTTTTTTAAAGAAAAAATGGAGGGCCGGGGATTTAGCTCACCGGTTCCACCTCCTGCCTCGAAAGTGCAAGGTCCTGAGTTCGATCCTCAGTACGGGAAAAAAAAAAAAAAATGGAAAAAGAATCATAAGGTAAGTTAGCCCCACATCACCCAAGATGCATTTAAGCAATCATTATAATATACATTTAGAAGAAACACAGCTTTATAATAGAAATTTGAAGGGCTGAGGATGTAGCTCAGTGGTAGAGCGCTTGCTTAACATGCATGAGGCCCTGGGCTCAATCCCTAGTACTGCCCAAAATAAATACAGTATAATAGAAATTTGGAAACAGAAACTTGAATCAAATGATTTGCCTATGAATTCGATTTTACATAGTACCTAGCATCCAGGTCTCCTAATTCCCAGTCCCGCGCATTCTCTTGTTAATATACTTCACAATCCTATGGTGTCTATGCTTCTCTGAAGAGGAATTGAAAGGATTAAGAGCTGGGTGTGGTGGAACTTGCCTGGGAGGGTGAGGTAGGAGGCAGGAGCACTCTGGGAGGGTAAGGCAGGAGGACTGCAAGTTTGAGCCTAGCCCGGGGAACTTAAGAAATTTAGAAAGACCCTGTCTCAAAATAAAATAGACACATAGACTGGGCTTGGGGTGTAGCTCAATGTGAAGAGTCTGGGTTCAATCCCCAGTACTAAAAAAATGGACTAAGAAGTAGAGGGCCAGACTATGTAGCTCAGTGGTAGAGTGTATGCCTACCATTTAAGAGGCCTTAGGTTCAATCCAAAGTACCAAAAAGGAAAAAAAAAAAAAGAAAAAAAGTAGAATAAAGTATTATATGTATCTCTTCCTTGATAAAAGAAAAATTAGATGGGTGATCATTTCTTTTTTTTTTTTTTGGTACTGGGGATCGAACTCGGGTCCTTGCACTGCTGACGGCATAACCACTGAGCTAAATCCCCGGCCCAGTGATCATTTCTTTTAATAATACTAGCACATTTACTTAGAAATTATATTTTAAATTTTTCATCCCAAAGCTGATTTCTTCAAACATAGCAAAGTGTCTACTTAATGAACCAAGAAAGCACAGCAGCTAAGGCTCTGGAACTAAATTACCTAGATTTCACCCTTCATTTTACAACTTCCTACCCGTATGAACTTGAGTTAGTTTTTTGGTTTCTCTGTGCCTCAGTTTCCTCCTCTGTAACACAGGGGTGTATGACAATAGCATCTACTCCATATGGCTATAATGACAACTCCATGAGATTGTGTATATAAAAGGCTTAACAGAGTATCTCCCAATAGTAAGTACTAAATTAATATTCAATTATGATCATACTCACATAAAAGTTAGTGCTGAAAGCTGCCTGAGTATTTTATTGGTGGCATTCCCAAAAACGGATGTCAGAAAATTACATTCTCCAAAAAGGAAACACATATAACCTAACCCAGAATAGATGAAGTCAGCCTTATACAAGGAAGGAGGCATTAGGAGTCAGATGTCCTATTCTCTGATCCTCATTTCATCACTCAGCTTTGAGACCTCAATGAAGTCATTTACATTCTCTGAACTTCACTTTTCTCATCTATAAAATGGGGATAAATACCTTCCTTGCCTGCTCCCCCAGAGGATCTCATGAGCTAAGAGTTATGAAAGTACTTTCCAAATTATAAAAAAACTGCAAAAATAGGGGTCAGGGATTTAGCTCAGTGGCACTGTGCCTGCCTTGCAAGTGCAAGGTCCTGAGTTCAATTCCCAGTACCGAAAAAAAAAACCCTGCAAAAATAAGTTGCAATCAACTTAACCAAAGTAAGTGGTAATCTAATTGTATTTCAGAGCTACTGTCAGAAACTAAAACTAGGTGATAGAAGGGGTCAAAGTAAGACTAAGAGGGACTGATAATCAGAAACTGTTGAAGCGTTCTGGGTGTGCTCTAATAGGAATGCTTCTCTAGGTTCTAGAACTGCCTGGAGGAAACATCCCAGAAGATTATCAACTCCCGTTATTCTGATTCCATGTTCAACAAGCAGCTTCTTGTTATTAATTGGGTTTCCAAGCTACTGCAACATTAAAAAAAAAAAGTTTGTTAGCAGAAAGAACACTCAACAGAGCTCTACATGATATTTTGGCTTAATCAGTGTCTTATGCATGTGGTTAGTGAGAGTTAGTTTTCCACAATCTCAACAATTCTGGCTGAACAGATAAGTCCTCAAACATGCAAAAGCTTTAATGAAACCAAAGGGCAGGTTGGGAATGGGAGACAGGAGTCCCTAGGCAATTTCTAGCATTGCCAAGCTGATCCTTTCCAGGAAACTGCTTCTGCACACTGTTACATGGTTTTCTTTCCATATCAGCTCATAAAAGCAACAGTTGCTTTAATCATGAGTTAGTCACAGAAGAGAGGGAAGACACATTTGTTGAGTATCTCTAATGCATTGGTCTACAAATAAGACTTCTCACATACATTATCTCATTTCATTCTCATGACAATATTGCAGCACATAATTATTATTATCCTCTTATATAGATGAGGAAATGGAAGTTCAAAGGAATTAAGTAATTTGCCCTATTAAATTACTAGACTGGATTCAAATAGAGGCCTGTTACATTCCTAAAGTCCTGATCATCCTTTCGCTGGGGGACATATCTGAAATAACATAATACAGTCAAGTTCATCAAATAATACTGATGTGACAAGCCAATTTATTTTTTAAAGGGATATAAAATTTGATTATGAGAACCTTTAAGAAATTTAAACTCGCTGGGTGTAGTGGTGCAGGATCATCACGAGTTCAAGGCCAGTATGGACTATACAGTGATTTCAAGGCCAGCCTGAACTAAATAGCAAGACCTTGTCTCAAAAAACAAAAACAAAAACAAAAAACAACTCAAACTCTGAACAAGTTGTTAATCATACAGCTATGCAAACAAGTTCTAAGTAAACAAACCTGAAAAGTTTCCAAACTCAAAGGGTAAACCTAACTTTCTATGCATCAAAAAATGAAATACTCTACAGCTGTCCTCTATGTAGATAAGGTTTGAATATTAAAAAAGTTAATTCCGCCACGGCCAGTAAACCCTCCCCTACTTAGCCAAAGCATTAGAAACCTGCCAGGATTTGAGGTGGGAGCACCAGGCTCCAAGTACAGGGCATTCTGACAGATTGGAATCCTTCCTTTGGTTTGGGCATAGGGAAGGTGATAACTAGAGGGCATCCACGCCCACCCGAATTAGTTTCCAAAGCACTTTCTCCTTTATTTGATTTTTAAACCACTCATAATCCAATTAGAAGAGAACTCTGGGCACTGATGCCTGTGTAGGAGCTGACAGGCAGGTAATTCCCCAGTCGCTGAAGGGTCAGCATAGACACTTAGGGCTTTTGAGAAAGGGTGGATATTCTGACTTTGGCCTTCATGAGACCTGACAGACATAGTGGGGAAGTTCTCCTTCCTCATCTGAGGGCTCTGGACCGTCTGTCAGCGCAAAGAAAAATAGGGGTGCGACCCAACTTCAAGAATACCCCTGGTAGTAGGTGAAGAACCCTTCCTGGTCTGGGCCAGGCCTCCGAGTTTACCAGGCAGGCACAGATCATCTCTTCTGAGGCCGAACTAGCCTCGCAGCGACCCTGGGGGCACAGATCTCTCCTGGGTGTGTCAGTTCCCCCTGTACCCAGGGAAACAGGTCATCTTCCTGGGCCTCCCTCCCTCCCTCCCTCCGACCTCAAAGATCCGGCCCAAGTCTTCAGGCTGGGGCGCGGTCCCCGCCCCCCGAGGCCCAGGTCAGCTCCGTCCGCCCAGGGCAGAAAGGCAGGGGTCCGTCCTCTTCTCCGAGGCCTGGCGGCCCGAGCCTGGGAACGCGGGGGCGGGCGAGGACGGCGCTGCAGCTACGGTCCCGCCCGCCCGCCCGCCGTCCCGGGCCCCAGGTCCAACCCCGGGCCGAGCGCGTTCCTCACCGGGTCCCAGCGCCTCCATGGCGGCGGCGGGGGCCGCCTCGCCCCGGTCCCCGGTGCCTCCCGCTCCGGGCCCCGCCGCCGCCGCCGCCGCGTAACGCTTGATCTCCGGAATATTGGCGCTGGAGGGGCGCCGCGGAGACGCGGGCGCTGCGCAGTGGGCGGCGGCGGCGCCCGGCCCGGGGACAGGGACCGGCTCCCGCGGCTCTTCCGGCCTCAGCGACAACAAAAACAATCGCCGCCGCCGCTGCCGCCACGGCTGCCAGCGGGAGTGGGAGCGGGAGCTGGAGCGGGAGCGGCGCGCGCCTGCCGGGCGGGGAGGGGGCGCCGGGCGCGCGCGGCCCGGGGTCCCGGCTGGCGGAGGGGCGTGCGCGGCTCCGCGCGCGGGGTCCTCAGAGCCTGGCCGGAGCAGGGGGCGGGGTGCGGTGGAGCCGGGCGCGCGCCTGGAGGGGCCGTGCCAGAGGACGTGTCGGGAACGCGCCCGCCGGCCCTCTCGGTCCGGTCGGCAGAAGGCGGCCATCCGGGCAAAGGGTTTGGGGGCTCCGAGATAACCCACTTTGGTGCTCAGCGACCCTCAGAAGATCTAGGGTCCGACGGGAGGTTCTCCACTTTTGTCCTTGGAGAATGCCCTGAGGTTTACATCAGCACCTCTCCTCCCTCCTCCCACACCAGATTGCTTCTTTCTCCCTTTCTCCTGTCTCTTCGTAGGACAGAGCACTGAGGCCCCCTCACACCTAGCACTCCTCTTTCATTCCTTCATCCAACACCACTCACCACCCCCCTTACACACACAGACACAAACACACACACACACACGTGCAGGGAAGGCACATCCTCTCCCCAGTTCCATCAGAAGCACTCTGGTCAGTAAGTCATGGTCACCCTAGCAGCCAAGAGCCAAGGGAGCAGCCCCTCTCCAAGGTCAGCCCAGCAGGCAGAGCATCCTTAAGGCTTTCGGTCAGGACTTTCAGTTGAAGAATATAGAAAACAGGCCAAAAAACAGTTTGTGATCAACAGAGCGACGGAACCTTGGCCCAGCAGGTGAAAGGTACAATGTGTGTGTTGTATTAGTTTACTAGGGCTGACGTAGCAAAGCACTACAGAATGCATGGCTTAAACAACAGAAATTAATTTCCTTAATGTTTTGGAGGCTGGAAGGCTAAGATCAAGCTGTTGGCAGGGTTGGTTTCTTCTGCGGTTTCTCTCCTTCACTTGTAGATGGCTATCTTCTCTCTGTGTCTTCACTGTACTGTCTTCTCTGTACTGCCTGTCTGATGTCTCCTTTTTCACAAAGACACCCATCATATTGGATTAGGCTGCATCAAAAAAAACCCCACCTCATTTTAACCTAATACCCTTCAAAGAGTTAATTCTGGGCAACTCTATTTCCAAATACAGTACAGTCATCTGAGGTACTAGGTGGGGGATAGAGGTTAGAACTTCCATCAAATGAATTGCCAGGGGATACAATTTAGCCCATTCCATATAGAGTGAGATATTCATTTAAGAACCTGCCATGTGCAGCCATAAAGCCAGGCAATTTTTGTCTGTAATGCTAAAAAAATAAAAAAATGTTAAGGTCACACCATGTCTAAATGCTGTATTAGAGGCTCCACTTGCCGTTGAATCTTCACAACCCCCATAAGATAGATATTATTAAGGAAGGTATTTGTACACAAGAGCAATCAGAAACTCAGGGACGCTCTAGGTCAGGCTATATATTATATAATGTTGCCAGGAAACTGGAAACATCTGAGTTCTAAATCCTGCATTTGAGTGCTGGCCAATTCCATCCCTGACTGGCTATGGACTTGGGACTTATAATCTCGTTGCTAAATTCTAGTCTACTGATACCATAGTCAGTTCTTTGTACTCCTTTATGTGACCTCTTTGTTAAACCAGATATTAACTGGAAATAGTAATAAGGGACAGAAAGTTGGAAAGGGAGAATATATTCACTAAATGAACACACTGATGTACAGCTAACAGGAAAAGAAAACCAAGTAGATCTCAAGTTTTGAGTTTTACCTAGTAGCCACTTCCCTTTTTTCCCACCCAAGACTAAATTCATCTCACAATATAAACAGTACTGGGGGCTCAAATAGCTTGGGCTGACTTTACCAGTGCCACATCTTAACAAAATTTTCTCTTTATTCTGTTTGGTACCCCTAGCAGAGGCCATAGATTGTTCTCTGGATTAAAAATAGTGTTACCAGTAGCCTCAAAAACCAGAGCACAAGGGCCAGGGATCTAGCTCAGTGGTTCTGCCACCTGCCTTGCAAGCGCAAAGACCCGAGTTCAATCCCTGGTACCCAAAAACGAAACAAAACCAGAGCATGAAATGTGCAGCATTTACCCATGATTCCAGTTGGGACCACAGTCTTACTCTCTCAAATCTCTCAGCCCTGTCATTTTTGATCACTCTGATTATCTCCATTCTCATTCCCAAACTCTCCCACTCAGGCATCTATTACTCCTTTCTTGGAGGCCTTAAGACTGAGCCCTCTCAGACAAGTTCCATAGTGAATAAACTCCTCCAAACCTCTGTTCAGCAACCCCTCCCTCCACTTCCTGCTGTGGCTGAGAAGTCACACCCCAGAATACCACTTCCCCTTCAGCTCTTTCTCAGGGGCTGCTCATTCTCCCATATGTTCCTGCCTCCAGGATGGAGTAAAGGAGGAATTGAGAATTGGCAATACATTTGCCCTCATTGCACCAAAACTTAAGTCACTAATTTCTTATAAAAACCACTTGCCAGCCAGATCACAAGACCAGCCCGGGCAATTTAGTGATTTGTTGTCTCAAAATTAAAAAATAAATAAAAGCCAGGTGTGATGGTGCAAGGCTGTAATCCCAGAATTCTAGGAGGCGGAAGGATCAGAAATTCAAGACCAGCCTGCCAGCCTGGGCAATTTAGGAATTTAGGGAGTGAAAACATCTGGTGAAAACTTCTTGGCAAAGAGCCAGCTTCTTGAGACCACAGACTTAAATCTGGTGATCCTGGGTTCAAATCCCAGTTACACAAATCATTAACTCTAAGTACTTTGGACACATCCCCTCCCCAGCTCAAAGATATTGTGAAGAGGAAGTTAAATCCTATACATGTGCACTCTTGTGTGTCTGGCACAGAGTAAGCAAGTGCCTCATAGTTACTAGTTCTCTTTCCTTCTTACCCTTCCCTTAAATGCCACAATACAGTACTCCCCTGTTACTGTCTTGTCCCTTGAGAGACAATGAGCTCAAGATCTTTACTCAGGGTAGGAGAAGAAGGCAGAGCCATCAGGGACTGAGATGTTTACATGCCCTGCACCTGAGGAAAGGGACTTGGCTCACACATCTGGAGTTGAGAGCCAGGCACAAAGAACATGTCTGATCAAGGTTGGACAACTTCTTGCTCCCTCTTCTCTTCACCCCCCCCCCTTCTCCCTCTCCTTCTTCTCCTTCTCATACTAGTAATTGAAACCAGGGCCTTCACACGGAGCTACATCACCAGCCCTTTTATAAAATTTTGAGACAGTGTCTTGTTAAGTTGCTAAGTTGCCCAGATTGGGCTCCAACTCTCGAGATCCCCCTACCTCAGCTTCCCAAAGTGCTAGGATTACTAGCATAGGCCACTGTGCCTGGTGAAACTAAACTTTTTGAATGTGCTAGTGCATTCCTGAGACTGTGCTGTGCCAGGAGCCTCGCTAGTGGACACTGTACAAAAGGCACTCAGGAGGCTGAGGAGGAGGACTCCAAGTTCAAGGTCAGCCTGGGTTATACATTAAGGCCTTGTCTCAAAAAAGCCTAAATAAATAAATGGAATTTCTGCCCACTGCTTCTACTCCATTGGCAGCCTTGCTCTTTTGCTTTTTTATTAAGATATAATTCTCAGAATGTAAAATGCTCCATTTTAAAGTTTAGATTTTAGTGGTGTTTAGTGCATTCACAAGGTGCAACCATCATTACTATCACATTCTCAAAAAAGAAAACTAAAACCATTAGCAGTCACTCCCTCCTCTGTCCTCCCCTCAACCCTTAGAAAACACTAATCTACTTTTTGTCTCCAGATAGTTCATAGTTCATGTAATAAGTGGCCTTTTGTATTGGATCTTTTTCACTTAGCATGTTTTCAAGGTGGTAGAATGTACCCATTACTGGGGGGATACTGGGAGTTAAATCCAGGTAATGTGAGCTACATCCCCAGTCCTATTTATTTGCTTTTTTTGGTGCTGGGGTCGAGACCAGGGCCTTCTCACTAAGCTGTACATACAGCCCTTACTTTTATTTATTTATTTATTTATTTATTTATTTATTTATTTATTTATTTTTGGTACCGGGATCGAACTCGGGTCCTTCTGCTTGCAAGGCAGGCGGGCGGAACCACTGAGCCAAATCCCTGGCCCTTTTTTCAAATTTTTAAGACAATATCTTGCTAAGTCACTAAATTGCCAAGATTGGGCTTGATTTTTTGAGTCTCCTGCCTCAGGCCCCCAGAGTTCTGGGATTATAGGTGTGTGCTGTCAAGCCCAGGATTTATTTATTTTATAATTTTGAACCAGTGAATCACTAAGTTATCCAGGCTGCCCTCAGACTTGTGATCTTCTTGTCTCAGCCTCCTAAGTAGCTGAGATCACAGTTATACAACATCATGCCTGGCTTCACTGTTTTACACACTATCCACTCATTAGTTGGTAGACATTTTAATTGTTTCCATTTTGGCTATAATAATACTGCTGTAAATTTGTGTACAAGTTTTTGTGGGGCATAAATTTTCAATTCTTTTGGGTATATAGTTAGGAGCAATATTGATGGGTTATATGGTAACTCTATGTTTAACTCTTTTTTGTTTGTTTTTGTTACTGGAGATCGAACTCGGGACCTTGCACTTGCAAGGCAGGTTGCAGAACCACTGAGCTAAATCCCTGGCCCTAACTTTTTGAGGAACTGCCAAACTGTTTTCCTCAGTGGCAACACCATTTTACATTACCACCAGCAATACATGAGCATTCTCATTTCTACATATCTTTTTAAAAACAATTTCTACATATTCTTGACAACACTTCTTATTTTTAGATTTTTTTTTTTAAGTATAGTAGTCACCCTTGTGAGTGTTAAGTGGTATCTCATTGTGGTTTTGGTTTGCATTTCTCTAAGAATTAATGATGTTGAACATTTATTTATATACTTCTTGGCCATTTATATATCTTCTTTGGAGAAAGGTCTATTCAATTCCTAGAGCCTTTACAAATTGGATTATTTATCTTGTTGTATGTATGTATGTATGATGTATGTGGTACTAGGGATTGAACCCAGAGTCTCATGCATGCTAAGCAAGATCTCTACCACTGAGCTACATCCCCAGCCCTTAAATTTTAGTTTGTTTTTATTTTTGTTTTTGTTTTTTTAATTGCAGTTTTTTATACTTTCTAGATATAGGTTCTTTACCAGATATGTGATTTACAAAACTTTTTCCATTTTGTAGAGTATTTTGCTTTTCTGAAAAGTGTCTTTTGAAGTATAAAAGTTTCTAATTTTTTTTGAAACAGGGTCTCATTATGTAGTTCAGCCTGTCCTTGAACTCACTATGTATCCCAGGCTGGGCTTGAACTCTTGGGGAATCTCCTGCCAGGCATGCACCACCTTACCTGGCCTAAAAGGTTTCTTATTTAGGGCCAGGGATTTAGCTCAGTGGTGCTGCCGCCTGCCCTACAAGCACAAGGACCTGAGTTTGATCCCCGTTACCCAAAAAAAAAAAAAAAAAAAAAAAGGTTTCTAATTTAGATAAGATCCAGTTTATTTTTTTCTTTGGTCACTTGTGGGTTTTTTGTTATATCTAAGAAATGTTTCTTTGGATATTTACTGCCATATTTTGAAGAAATATAATTATAATATTATTTGATTCATCACTAACACTATCCAAGAACCACTTGTGGAAGATGTGAATTTAACACCGTAAACTCCCTCTTTTGATTCTATTACAGGTAGATCACTGCTAGGTTTGAATATGGCTCATCCCTTCCAAAAGTTGTATTGAAATTTAATTGGCAATGTAACAGTAGTGAAAGGTGGTGATATAGTGGGACCTTTTTTTTTTTGGTACTGGGGATCAAACTCAGGACCTTGTGCTTGTGAGGAAGGCGGCAGCACCACTGAGCTAAATCCCCAGGCCCTTGTTTGTTTTTTGAGACAGGGTCTCACTGTGTAGTTCAGGCTGGTTTTGAACTCACTATGTAGCCCAGGCTGGCCTTGACCTTGCAGCCACCTTCTTGCCTCAGCCTCCCAAGTGCTGGGTTTCCAGACGTGTGCCACCACACCCAGCATAGTATGACCTTTAAGAGTAATTAGGGCCGGGGATTTAGCTCGGTGGTTTCCTCGCCTGCTGCGCAAGCTCAAGAACCCAAGTTGGATCCCTGGTACCCCCCCCTCAAGAAAAGAGTAATTAATGCTTTTTCTCGAGGGAGTGGATTCATTTTTTGCAGAAGTATATTAGCTATCTTGGGAGCGGGTTGTTAAAACATGACACCGCCTTCAGTGTCTCTTCCACATGCACATACTTATTTTTCCATTTTTCTTAAATGAGATAAGGTAGCATGAAGCTGTCACCAGATACTGGCACCAACCATGTGGACTTCCCAGCCTTCAGAACTGTGAGCTAAATAAACCTCTGTTCTTTATGAGTCACCTAGTCTTGGGTATTCTCATGTAGTAATAGAAAACAGATTAAGACAATTATTTTTATTACATTTTGGCTTTATTTGCAATAGTCTAATTACCTAGTGCTATGGTTTGAATGTGTCCCCCCACCCGCAAAAAAGCATATTAGAAATGTAATTCCCAAAGCACAGTTAAGAGGTGGGACTTTTGAGAAGTGGCTAGGCTGTGACAGCTCTGCACTTATGATTGGATTAATGCTGATTATAAAAGATTTGAGGCTGCAAGTTCAGTCTGCTGTATCATCCTCTTACCTTCCACATTATGATGAAACAAGAAACTCTGATGTTAGCACCTTGGTTTTGGAATTGTCAGACTCCAGAATGATGAGAAATAAATTTTTATAAATATATATTTGGTACCAGGGATCGAACTCGGGACCTTACACTTGTGTAAATTTCTTTTTTAAAAAATAAATTACCTACTCTGTGGTATTCTGTTATAGCAACACAAAATGGGCTATGCCAAAGCTGGATGTGGTGGCACAAGCCTGTGATCTCAGTACTTGGAAGGCTGAAGCAGGAAGATCACCTCAAGTTTGAGGCCAGTCTGGGCTACATAGTGAATTCAGGGCCAGCCTGAGCTACATAGTGAGACCCTGTCTCAATAAAAAGGGGATTGAGTAAGGGGCTATGCCAGCTACCTATATATCTCATTTCTTATTTAACTTTTTGTTTTTCATTTGCATACTTTTCAATGTGATGATTTCTTATTCCTCCCAACTGTTCAACATAATTATATCTTTTTTTAAAAAGTACTAACAGGGCATGGTAGCACACTCCTCTAATCCCAGCCATCTAGGAGGCTGAGGCAGGAAGATCACAAGTTTGAGGCTAGTCCAGGCAACTTAGTGACATCTTGTCTCAAAATAGAAAAATAAAAAGAGCTGGGGTGTAGGTCAGAGGTAGAGTGTTTACCTAACATGGAGAAGGCCCTGGGCTTGATCCCTAGTACTGCAATAAATAAATAATTTATCAAGGTAAATTTTAAATAACAGAAAATTAACTACTTTAAAGTGAACAATTTAGTGTAACTTAGTACATTCACAATTCTTTATTTTATTTTTATTTTTAAATTTTTGGTACTGGGGATCGAACTCGGAACCTTGTGCTTTTGAGGCAGGTGGAGGAACCACTGAGCTAAATCCCCGGCCCCATTCACAGTTCTTAAAACCTCTTAATATTATTTTGTCTTGGTCAAACACATTAGATAAATGATTAATTCAATTTTGTTTGTAGGCCTCATCTTTCTTGGAGCATCAACTAGGCTGCCACTGCCACACAATGTCTGTTCTAGAGCTTTCCTTTATCCTCTCTTGTACTGAACCTGTGTTTATTAAATCCCAACTTTCCTCTTGGGTTTTCATTGTTGCTGTTGTTAGACAGGGTCTCACTTTGTAGTCCAGGCCGGCCTTGAGCTCACTATGGAGCTCAGATCCTCTGGGCTCAGTCTTGAGTGCTGGGAGTACAGGCATGCAGCACCACACCCAGCTGCATTCCTTTTTTTAAAGATTATTTCCTTATTATTGTGGAGCACATCTTCAGAAGCTGCCAGAAAAAAGGCGCAAGGAAGGCAATCTTTAAAATATACATGTATTTTGCATTCTGAAAATGTGTCATGAAGCCAAAACTCCAGACTGAGGGATCTCTGGAGTAAAAGGTTTATTGAAGACCCATCTGCTCCTCAGTCAGTTTGAGGGCCTGTGGCATTCCTCAGACCACACTGGACTGACTGCTTGTGCTCCTAGGTTCTGCTGAAAAGTGATGGAGGCTCTGGAGAAGGAGTCGGGGAGGTAGTTGCTCTCCAGAGTTTCCAGTATGGCCTCTGCATCGACTAAGTATTATTCACACTCGTTGGAGAATGAATCTATTAAGAGGACATCTCAAAATGGGCTCAATTGAGATCTCAGTGAGACTGTTCCTTGACTCCCAGGAGAAACGCTGATTACTGACAAAGAAGTTATTTACATATGTCCTTTCAATGGCCCCATTAAGGGAAGAGTTTACATCACAAATTATCGTCTTTATTTAAGAAGTTTGGAAATGGATTCTGCTCTAATACTTGATGTTCCTCTGGGTGTGATCTCAAGAAATGAAAAAATGGGAGGCGCAACAAGTAGAGGAGAAAATTCCTATGGTCTAGATATTACTTGTAAAGATACGAGAAACCTGAGGTTTGCATTGAAACAGGAAGGGCACAGTAGGAGAGACATGTTTGAGACCCTCACACACTACACCTTTCCTCTGGCACACAGTCTGCCACTATTTGCATTTTGAAATGAAGAGAAGTTTCATGTGGATGGGTGGACTGTTTATAACCCAGCTGAAGAGTACCGGAGGCAGGGCCTGCCCAACCACCACTGGAGAATAACTTTCATCAAGTGCTACGAGCTCTGTGACATGTACCCAGCTCTCCTGGTGGTTCCCTACCGCGCCTCAGGCCTCAGGAGAGTCGCCGTCTTCGGATCCCGAAACCAAATCCCAGTGCTGTCATGGATTCATCCTGAAAACAAAACAGTCATCGTGTGACGCAGTCAGCCTCTTGTTGGTATGAGTGGAAAACAAAATAAAGATGATGAGAAATATCTCGACCTCATCAGGGAGACTAATAGATTCCTAAACTTACCATCTATGATGCAAGACCCAATGTGAATGCAGTGGCCAACAAGGCAACAGGAGGAGGATATGAAAGTGATGATGCATATCAGAATGCTGAACTGTCCTTATTAGACATTCATAATATTCATGTTATGTGGGAATCTCTAAAAAAAGTGAAAGACATTGTTTATCCTAATGTAGAAGAATCTCGTTGGTTGTCCAGTTTGGAGTCTACTCATTGGTTAGAACACATCAAGCTGGTGCTGACAGGAGCCATTCAAGTTGCAGACAAAGTTTCTTCTGGGAAGAGCTCCATGCTCGTGCACTGCAGTGATGGCTGGGACAGGAGTGCTCAGCTGACCTCCCTGGCCATGCTGATGTTGGACAGCTTCTACAGGAGCATTGAAGGTTTCAAAATCTTGGTACAAAAAGAGTGGATAAGTTTTGGACATAAATTTGCATCTAGAATAGGTCATGGTGATAAAAACCACGCCGATGCTGACCGATCTCCTATTTTTCTCCAGTTTATTGATTGTGTATAGCAGATGTCAAAACAGTTCTCTACAGCTTTTGAATTCAATGAACGCTTTTTGATTACAATTTTGGATCATCTGTATAGCTGCCGATTTGGTACTTTCCTATTCAACTGTGAATCTGCTCGAGAAAGACAGAAAGTCCCAGAAAGAACAGTTTTGTTATGGTCAGTGATCAACAGCAACAAAAAGAAATTCAAAAACCCCTTCTATACGAAAGAAATCAATCAAGTTTTATATCCAGTTGCCAGTATGCGTCACTTGGAACTCTGGGTGAATTACTATATTAGATGGAACCCCAGAATTGAGCAACAACAGCCAAATCCCGTGCAACAGCGCTACATGGAGCTCTTGGCCTTGCGTTACGACTACATCAAGCGGCTGGAGGACCTGGAGCTCGCCAACTCCGCCAAGCTTTCGGACCCCCCGACCTCCCCTTCCCAAATGATGCCCCATGTGCAAACTCACTTCTGAGGGGGAACCCCAGCACTTCATTTGAGCTCAGAATAAAGAAAACACTTGTGGGCATCTGTGCAAAGTAGATTAAAATATTTGCCTCCATGTAGAACTTGAACTAACCTTATCTTAAACTCTTGAAGATGTGCCTTCTAGAATACTTATTACAAGAAAACTACAGTGTCCCCATGGCAATCAGAAGGAAGGAGCCAAGAGGAGGTTCTGGAAAATCCTAACACCTTTAGAAAGCAGTTTTTGAAAGATAAAATTTAATTTATCTCTACAGAAATGCTACATAGATGATATGTATTTTGTGGGCTTAATTGCAACAGCATTATTTTAAATCCGAGGGGGAAAATGTTCGTCCAGGGGATTTTCCTCATGATGCTTGTAATACAGTAATTGCTTTGGGTTCTCTGAAATGAATCCAAATGTGAAAGGTGGGTGCTACTGCCCAAACCTAATTAAGCTCCACTTCCTTGGCATTCTCCAGAAGCAAGGTGTAAAATAATTGTCAACTTTCATACCATCCTAAGTGGTGACTTAAGGAGAAATAGCTGTCTCTGTAGGTGAGTTTTCCATTATTTTGAAATTTTGGAATATAAAAGATTTTCCCCTAATTTTCAAGAGAAGCATATTTTTATATTAAACTGATGGGACCCAGTTAAATATGATTTGATTTTTCTTCATGTTGCCAGTTCTACTTTCTAGACTCTCTCATGAGCGTGCCTCTGAATTGTTTTCAGGTTGTGTCAAACCCCATGTATAGCACTGTTTGATATGCAGCACTGTGCAAATTTTGGGTTCCTCCTGCTGCTTTGGTGAATGTTTTCGCAAACATGGCTCTAGTCAATGCAGCCGATCTGCCAAAACGTAGGGCTAACCTCAGATGTGTGAGCTACTGCTAGAGCATCAGTCTTTGAAATAAATGCCCAGATGTACATTTGTTGAGTGTATTTGAAAGTATTTTGTTTACGTATTTCAGTTTAAATGGTGTTGGGTTTCCCTCCCCCAAAACATGCATAAAAACTGGTTCTACAAATTTTTACTTGAAGTACTGGGCAGTTTGCTTTTGCAGGTTGCTTTGTTTTGTTTTGTAGTATTAAATGAAATTTTAAATGCACAGTTGTATTTGATATTTGAACTAATTCATTTAGTAAGTAAATTTGTAAAAGCTAAGGCTAGAGTTAAAACAATTAATGTGTTTTACAGTGATTTTTAAAGGACTAGTTATAGCTAACATGGTTTTGTTTTCAATGAATTAAGAGAGATTAAATATATCTTTGTAAATTATTTTATGTCATAGCTTAATTGGTTTACCAAATAAGACATCTGAAATACAGTAGTGTAGTGGATGAATTTTGTAAGTATAAGAAATTTTATTAGACATTCTCTTGCTTTTTGTAAACACTAAATATTTCATAAATTAACAAAGTGTCATTCTGTAAAAAGAAAAAGGCTAATACTAATTGCTTAAAGAATTCTGTGAAATTTCCTGAAAACTTTTTCCTGGCAATAATGACTAGAGACCTGCTGTAATAAATATATTCACTAAAACCTAAAAAAAAAATAAATAAATAAAATAAATAAAAGGTTTATTGAGCCACTGCAGACACTTGCCAGAAGGACCAAGTCCTGTGTCAAGTTCATCCGAACCAGCAGCAGGGTGAGGTTGCAGTTGGAAATATGTCAGCTACACCAGAGCTAAGAACATTTTTTTTAGAACATTTTTTAATAATGAAAATTTAGGGAGGAAAGCATAAGTTGTTTATGTTGAACTTATGTTGGCTAGAGATAAGAGCGGAGGAATTAAGCTAGGGCAAGTGGTGGGGAGAGCTTTGGGCTAGAAATACAGCCTGTAAAGGGAAGAAATGGGTGCTTCTGGACTGGTTGGGTTGTAAGCAGGATGGATGTAGGTCCGTGATGAAATTTGAGTTAAGATTTTAACATACATTTGAGAACACGTAATACTATTTGTTCTTGGCCTGTAGCTTGTTAACCAAATGACTTCACCCATTTTTCCTCCCATCCTCTGATCCTTGTAATTAAATTCAGGACATCTCAGAATTTCTGTCTCTGTCTCTCTCTATCTGTCTGTCTGTTTCTCTCTGTCTTTCTCTCTCTTTAGAATTTTTCTCTTGTCAATCTTTATTCCATTCTCACACTTGACTGATAGTAGATTGGATGTAGAATTCTGGGTTAGACACAGTTTTCCTTAACAATGTTGAAGGTCTTGTTCCATTGTTTCCCAGTTTTGCTGCTAGGAAAACTGATGCCATTCTGATTCTTGATCCTTTGTATGTGACCTATTTTCCTCTCTGGAACTTTTTATAGCATCTTCTCTTTATGTCTGGTGTGTTGGAGTTTCAAAATATGGTTTATTCTGAAAATCTCACGCTTGTGTTCTGGAATTTTTCTTATATTATTTGTTTGATAAATTCTTCTATTTTCTCTTTTAGGACCTCCTATTAAGTTATTACTAAGCTTGCTAGACTGACCTTTCTTTCTGTATCTTTTCTATTTTTTTTTTTTTTTTTGGTACCGGGGATTGAACTCAGGTCCTTCCACTTGCGAGGCAGGCGGCAGAACTGCTGAGCTAAATCCCCGGCCCTGTATCTTTTCTAAAATTTCTTTATTCTATTCTGTGGGAAAATTTCTCAACTGTTATCTCCCAATGTTTCTATTGAATTTTTAAAATTTTAGTCATTATACTACATAACTTTAAAGGGCTCTTATATAGGTTCCTATACTTATTGGGGTATAACATCTTCTTTTACTACAAGGATCTCTACTGTAGTTTTAAGTTTTTCTATTTCCTGGGCTGGGAATGTAGCTCAGTTGTGCAGTGCTTGCCTAGCATGTACAAGATCCTGGGCTTTACCCCAAGTACAGCCAAAAAACACAAAACCTTTTTTCTGCTTCTTTCAGTGCTTCTTTCTATTTACTCTATTTCTTCCTTAGGGAGAGATCTTTAATTTGGGGTGCCTTTCTTACATGTCTGGTGATCCTTGATTATCCATTCAAATTTTAGAGTGCAGCATTTTTTTTTTTTTTTTGATACCAGGGGTCAAACTCGGGACCTTGCGATTGTGAGGCAGGTGGTAGAACCACTGAGCTAAATCCCTGGCCCTGAGTGCAGCATTTAAAAAAAAAATTAACTAAAATTTTTGTTCATATAGGTACAATATGACTTATTTTCTGGTGGTCTTGACTCATGCAGTTATCTGTTTGGGTCTTTTCATTAGAAGATCTCTAATCATCTGAGTTTGTAGGATTGTGTGTGTGTGTGTGTGTGTGTGTGTGTGTGTGTGTGTGTCCCGGCCCGCGGGTAAGTCAACGGAGACCCTAGAGGGGGAGTGAGAATGACAAAGGACAGGGGACACAAGAGATGGAGACAAGACAGGTTTCTGATCAAGTCTCGTTTATTGCGGAAGCTGCTACAACATATATACCGTAGGGCTAGAGGGGAGGAGCAAGAGGAGGGTACTGGGGCTACACTCAAGAGTTCTAGCGGGGGGGGGGCAAGGCCCCCCACATGTGTGTGTGTAGGCTTTTTTCTTGACTTAGTCTGTTTCCTTGCAGAAGATCTTCCAATCTCCAAATGGGAAATAGGAGCTTGGCTCATTCTCTGAGTGCAAGAAATAGTAAGGAGGACTGTGGACTGAATTTGACTGAACAAAGTAAATAATGAGAGATGCAGTTTGAGCAAAGTTGATGGACATGCTGACAATTAGAGTTTGTAGACTATTTTAGGAACTAGGATTTTTACTCTGAATTATTGGGAAAACAGAGTTTTGCACAAAAGTAGCTATGCTTTAGCTTGATAATAGACCAAGGAGATGGGTAGGAGTGTCATGGATTTAATTGTGACCTTCACAAAAGATATATTGAAGCCCTAACTCCCAGTACTGCAGAATGTGACTTCATTCAGAAATAGGGTCTTTACAGATGCAGTCAAGTTAAGATGAGGGCATTAGGGTGGAGTCTAATCTAAATAGCTGATACCCTTATAAAAAGGAGAAATTTGGGGATACAGGGAGAACACCATGTAAAGATCAAATCAGAGGGAGGCATCTACAAGTCAAGGAATGTCAAAGATTGCTAGCAAGCCACCAGAAACTAGGAAGAGGCAAAGAAAATTCCTTTACAGGTTTCAGAGGGAGTGTGGCCTGCCAGTACCTTGATTTCCGACTTCTAGCCTCCAGACCTGTGTGATAGTACATTTCTTTTTTGGTACCAGGGATCGAACTCAGGTCTTTGCACTTGCATAGCAGGTGGCAAAACCACTGAGCTAAATCCCTGGCCATTTTTTTTTTTGGTACCAGGGATCGAACTCGGGTCCTTGCCCTTGCAAGGCAGGCGGCAGATAGTACATTTCTGTTGTGTTAAGCCACTGAACTTGGGGCACTCTGTTATGGCTGCTGCTCTATGAAACCATTACAGGGAACAAGGGGCGAAATAGACCAGGAATCAAACTATTGCAGTGGTCCAGGTGAAAGACCATGGTGACTTGAGTGAAGGTGGTATCTTTGAATTCTTGCTGTGTTTTAAGATTGAGCTGACAGAATCTCCAGATGGACTGTGTATCAGTCAGCATTCACTAGAGAAACAGGTTTAATGTAAGATATATAAATATATAAGGATTTATAAGGTAGGCTTACAATGCCCACCTGCAGAGTCAAGTCTGCAAGAATGCAAAAGTGCTGTCTGGAGAATCCAGTCAAAAGTTGAAGGCCTGGAGCTCACTGTAGTGTCCTGTGTGAGTCTCTATCAGGAAGCTAAACAGTCTGGGCCGGAAGAGTCTGTGCTGGCAGCCAGGAGACGGCGCCTGAAGACTGGACTCCCTCCAAGAAACAGAATCAACCCTTTCTTCTTCCTTTCCCTTTTATTCCATTCAGGCAGCAAGCCTATTGGTTGGTGCCACTCATACCCAGGGTGGGTCTTCTGTCTTCAGTAAATCCTGTCAGCCACACCCTAATCCAATGAGTTGGGAGTTTGCACTTGACACAGTTCACTATCACAGACTGAATTTCCCTATGAGGAAAGAAGAGGGTTGAAGGATAATTCTAAAATTTCAGAGCTGTCAGACCCCAGGTATCTGCATCTCTGTGCCTGAGGCTTTCCCAGAAGAGTGAAAGGAAAACCACTCTAACCCTTCCCACTTTAGCTTGGAAGTGCTGAGACCTTAATCCTGCCTAGAAGAAGTTCTCATCCAATGCATCTCTGGAGTTGGTGTATAAATATCTCAGGTCCCTTACCTTTCAGGTGGGTGAATCTAAAGTATGTGTTTTATATTATTTCTCAGAATGTCCGTGCAGGACTAAGAGCCAACCAATCAGTGGCAGCTAGCTTCATAACCCACCTTTATTGACTGCCTTGATTTCCATATATTACTTCTCCACTCTCCTACTAGTGGCCTGTCCTAGTCACTTTCTTAGTTGTTGGAACACAGTACCTGACACCCACAATTTAAATGAGGAGAGGTTTATTTTCACTCATGGTTTAGAAATGTCAGTCCTTCCTTGTACGTTGGCATGGTGGAAAAGTCTGAGTAGAAGAAAGCAGCTCATGGCATGGCAACCAGGAAGCAGAGTGTGAAGGGAAGTGGGCAGGGAGGTCATGCCCAGCCAAAATCATGACCCTAGTAGATCCCACCTCCCTACATCAAGCCAGCTGTAACAGCCATAATCCAAGCACCTTCCACAAATCCCACTTTGAGCATATGAGGCTTTGGGGGTACATCCAGATATAAACTGTAACATGGCTTCTGCATCTCTAAAGTAAACTTTTTTTTTGGTACTGGGGCTTGAACTCAGGACCTTGCACTTGAGAAGCAGGCAGCAGAACCACTGAGCTAAATCTCAGGCTCTCTAAAGTTAACCTTTAATTGAATCCCTATTACAGGATCTGCTTTCAAGGAGACTCAAACTAACACACAAAGTTTTTGGTTTGAGCAACTAGAAAGATGTTTATCAGTATTTATTTATTTCATAGGTTGACATTTACTAAGATGAAGGAAACTTTGGTGGGTACATTTCTTTCTTTCTTTCTTTCTTTCTTTCTTTCTTTCTTTCTTTCTTTCTTTCTTTCTTTCTTTCTTTTTGCTACTGGGGATCAAACTCAGGTCCTTGTGCTTTCGAGGCAGGCGGCGGAACCACTGAGCTAAATGCCCAGCCCGGTGGGTACATTTCTTAAGGGGTAGGTCAGTACATTTTGAACACATTAATTTTTTTTTTTTTTTTGTCCTGGGGATCGAACTCAGGTCCTTGCGTTTGTGCAGCAGGTGGTGAAACCACTGAGCTAAATCCCTGGCCTGAACACATTAATTTTGAATTGCCTATTACATGACCAAATAGAGAGGCTGAGTAGGACTAGATAATAATCTAAAGTTCAGGGAGAGATTGACCTAAAAATATACTTTGGGAATTGTTATGGTTTGTGTGTGTCCCCCAAAGTTCAGGTGTTGGAAAATTAATCCTCAGATTCATATGTTAATGGTATTTGGAGGTGAGGTGTTTGAGAAATGATTAGGGTTAGAGAAGCTCATGAAGGTGGGTCCCCACGATGGGATTAGTGGATTATGACAAGAGAACTCCTCCTCTATATTATGACCAGCAAGAAGATCCTCACCAGATGCCAGCACATTGATATTGGACTTCTCAGCATCCAGATCTTTACACATTACCCAGTCTGTAGTATTTTATTAAAGCAGCACAAAACAGAACAAGACAGGACCCAATAGCATATAGATAATATGCAGAACCATAAAGCTATATGATATCACTAAAAGAGTGAGTGAGGATGAAGAATAGAAAAGGTTCTAATACTGAGCCCTGGCCTGTAACACTTAAAAGTTAGGGAAATGAGATCCAGCAAAGAAAAGTGAGAAGGAATATCCAGAGAGGAAGGAAGGAAGTGCATGTGAAATCCCAAAAACATTGTATTAGTTCCTTTTTATTTTTGTTTATTTTAACATCCCTCTCTCCTTCATTATTTTGGAAGTATTCCTCAAATGTCTAGTGATGCTTTTTATTCATTCACATCAAAGAATTAGGTTTTAAAAGGTTGATTGGATTTTTTTTTGGGGGGGGGATAGGATTTTACACAGTTGCCCAGACTGGGCTCAAACTTGGAATCCTCCTGACTTAGTTGGCCAGTGTGCTAGGGTTACAGACATGCACTACCATGCCTGGCTGAAATTCTAAATCCATTTGTGGGCTTTGTCAGTTGATGGCTTTTCGTAATAGAAGCTCCACCTTTAGGTCACTTCTCTGAGAATGTTCAGTTTTTCCAGAGAATAATTCTCCATTTTATGCTCAGGGAAGGAATAGCCCAGCCACAGCAAAAAGAGACTCTGAGGGCTAGAATAGGAGTGGACAGGAAAGTGTGTGTGTGATCTTGCCATTTACTGTGTAGATTTCCAGTGAGTCTTCTTTTTTTCTTTTTGGTACAGGGATCAAACTCAGGACCTTGTACTTGCCAGGCATGCACTGTGGTGCTGAGCTATATCCCCAACCCAAGTCTCCTTTTAAAAATTGCTCCACAGATTAAACCTCCAGACCCCTGCAGGAAAAAGTAGTCATCTGATGTGCTAGATTGTAGAGGGGGATGGAAGGCTAATAGATCCTTATAGAGACTTTCTACTAATCCTCTTGTCTTCAATCAGTTCTTCTCCCTGAATCTTTCTACCTGGGTTTCTGGGTCCTCTAGTACTTTAGTTTAGCTGGAATTCTGTGGCAGGAAATGGCTTGCCTCCCATTAGCACCACCTCTGCACACTTGATATACAGCTTTCTCAGCACTACTAATTTTTCCACTTAGCTTTGTTTTTTTTTTGTTTTTGGTGCCAGGGATCGAACTCGGGTCCTTGTGCTTTCCACTTAGCTTTTATCTTCTCATCCTCTAGTGTCTCTCTCTCACTCTCTCTTTGACATGGTGGGTTTATGCTGGTTTTATTCAATTGCTCTCATTTTTGTAGGGCTCCCAGGAGAGGAGATAAGCATATATGTTCAAACTACCATTTTCTTCCTTAAACAACTGTATTTTGTGCTGGTCAACTATTTAGTAATTTTCTAATTTCTGGGACAGAATTTCCAGAGAGATGTATATTCTTCCCTGTAGAAGCCACATTTTTTGGAGTTTTTGATGCCTCTGGAGTTCTCTTTTCTCAGAGGCTAGAAGTGGGCCAGAAGTATTGCTGCCTGCTCTCTCCATCTATTTCACAGCTATCTGATTGCAGAGGTATCTCCTACTTCCCAAGGAGCCAACTAAGATTGACTCCTCACTGTTGTCAGGCATTGTGTCTGTGAGACTCATGCAGTAGGAATATATGTACAATTGTATTAAGTCATTAAAGTGAAGGTAATTATGAAAAGGAATCTCCAAGTCATATTGGGAAAATATTTGGAAATTTTGGGCTGAGAGCCTATGTATGGAGTAGGTGATGTAGGACAAAATTTAAATTTATATCATTGTCCATATATCCTTATGTTTCTGCCAAAGTAGGTGCTAAAATAATTTCATAATGCTTGTTATAAATTAGTACTATTCTAAGTACTTATATATTAACTTTAAAATAGTTATATATATTAACTATGTAATCTTTAACAACATTATGAAGTAGGTAACATCATTATCACCAGTTTATTGCTAAAGAAATCAAAGCACAAAGGACTTAAAAACAAGCCTAGAGTGTATTTTTCTAAAATATATGAGCTGAGTGTGGTGGTACATGCCTGTAATGCCAGTACTCGGGAGACTGAGGCAGAAGGGATCACTGCGTATTTGAGGCCAGTCTGGGTTACATAGTGAGACTCTGCCTCAAAAAAGCAATTAAAAAAAAAAATAGATGAAGGATAGAATCGAAAGATCCTAGAAGCTTAGCAAACCCTAAGCAAGAAAAATACACACACCTAGACACATCAAACCTAAAAACAGAAGGTAGAGATAGCATATTAAAAGTAGCCAGACTCGCTTTCCCTGGAACCTGCCAACATGGGCTGAGTTCCCACCAAGACAGTGAAGAAAGCGTCTGGGTTATCACTGAGAAGTACTACACGTGCCTGGGCAATGACTTCCACCCCAACAAGCGTGTGTGCGAGGAGATCACCATCATCCCCAGCAAGGAGCTCTGCAACAAGCTGGCAGGCTAAGTCACACATCTGATGAAGCAGATTCAGAGAGGCCCTGTGAGGAGGATCTCCATTAAGCTGCAGGAGGAGGAGAGAGAAAGGAGAGACAATTATGTCCCTGAGGTCTCAGCCTTGAATCAGGAGATCACTGAAGTAGATCCTGACACTAAGGAAATGCTGAAGCTTTTGGACTTCGGCAGCCTCTCCATCCTGCAGGTCATGCAACCTACTGTTGACTGCATGTGGAGCTGTTTGAATCTTTCTGCTATGCTGTAATATTTTCAATAAATTCGGGACAATAGCAAAAAATAAAGTATCCAGAGAAGGCCAGGCATGCTGGCATTCACCTGTAATTCCAGCACTTTGGGAAGCAGGAAGATTACAAGATTGAGCCCAGCCTGAGCAATTTAGCAACTTGGCAAGATCCTGTCTCAAAATCAAAACATAAAACTTTCAGTAAAAGTGGCTAGAGATGTAGCTCTGTGCAAAGGTTCTGGGTTCACTTCCCGGTATCACACACATACACATGCATACCAAAAACAGATGAACAAAAAACACCACAGCCATTGCATACAGGACAGCAATGATGCAAAAGATGAATTAGTTCTCAAAAATAGAGACTGCTTTGGAAAATTGAGGCAAGTTTGCAAATTCACATGACCTTGCCTCAAAATTAAAAATTAAAGAAGGGGCTAGAGATGTAGCTCAATGTGCAGGGCCTGGGTTCAATCCCTAGTCACATACACAAGGAAACTAGAAAACAGTGAATGTCACCTTAAAGTTCTAGAAGAAAAAAAAACCTTTCTTTTTTTTTTTTGGTACTGGGGATTGAACTCCGGTCCTTGTACTTGCAAGGCAGGCGGCGGAACCACTGAGCTAAATTCCTGGCCCCCAAAAAACCCGTCTTGAAAATGCTGTGTTCTTTGTACTTTCCACCATTAGTGCAGTTTGGATGAATGTGTATAGGTCATAGGTCTCTGGTTCATATTTTAAAACTAGGTAGGCCTATCCTAGTGCCTGATAAATCAGTTGCTTTTTTTAAAAGTTTCTTTCTTTCTTTCTTTTTTTTTTTTGAGACAGGATCTTGCTATTCTAGACTGGTGCCTGAACTCACTACATAGCCAAGGTTGGCCTTAAACTGGTGGCAGTCCTCCTGCCTCAGCCTCCTGAGTGCTGGGATTACAGGCATGTACCACCACACCTAGCACTTTTCAAAAATAATGGTTGAATCTGGAGGGCTAGGGATGCTCAGTAGTAGAACACTTGCCTAGCACTCATGAAGCCCTGGATTCTATCCCTAGCACTGCAAAAACAAAACAAAATAAACACAATACAACTCTTTTTTGTTTGGTTTTTTTGGTACCAGGGATTGAACTCGGGACCATGTGCTTGCATGGCTGGAGCCAGAACCACTGAGCTAAATCCCCAGCCCAAAACAAAATAAACAAACAAATAAAAAATAGTTGAATCTGATGTTGCAATATTTGGGGACCTACTATTAACGGAGAAGGATGGGGGGACACATTAGTAGATACAAAAAAATAGTAAGACTGGAAGCTCCTGGAAGGCAGACAGCAACTTCTTCATTACTTTATCATCTCTGTATTTTTTTTTTTTTTGTACCGGGGATTGAACTCGGGTCCTTGCGCTTGTGCAGTAGGCAGCTGAAACCACTAAGCTAAATCCCTGGCCCCCGTCTCTGTATTTTGACTATAACTAAGTGATTCGCAAAGATTTATTGATTTGAAATTATCTCACCACCATCAAAGAGCAAGAGAATTATGGCAAATTATACCCCAACTGTTGTTTCTATTATTTGGTGATAGATAAGAGATTAAACCCCTAGATTAACTAGTCTTCCTGTTTTCACTTCATCATTGCATCTATGGTTTAATAGTGGTAGAAGAAATTAGCATTTATTTAGTGCTTATTATATGCCAATCTGTGAGTGAGAGGCCTTAACATAAATCATTTCATTTAATTATTTTTGTAGGGGAGGGGCGCAGGATTGAATCTGAGAAAAGAGAAGTGACTCCTCCTCAGCTGTGTGGCTGGTAAGTGGCAGGGCCAGCAGCTAAACAAAGACCTCTCTGATGCCAGTTCCTGGGCCTGTTCCAGTCAGTGCACCATCTGCCCTTCTGACTTTTGTCTCCTCTGGGCTATAGCAGCAATCTCCTCAGTGGCATTCCTATATCCAGTATTTTCCTCCTCACCCCATTTTCCAGACTGCAGCAAGCTCATCTTCATAAAACACTGAATTGTTCAACTTGACTCAGTGTTGGTTGACTTCTCTCTGGTAATGTGGTCCCACTTTGAGTTGGCATTTAATGGTGGTGAGAATCGATTTGTTATGTGACCCCAGGCAAGTCAACCTCTGTTTCAAGTTGACCCAAGCCAGTTTGTTCACTTACTAATTATGTTATATTAGTACATATTTATTAACTATGGAGTAGTAATTCTTTGTTATTAGTACAGGGGTAAAGGGCAGTAAGTAAGTAAGCTCCAACAGCGAGAGGTGACCCACATGTTCCTCCCTCAGATCTTAGCTATTGAGAGCTGAGCTCAGTGGTGCATGCTTGGAATATCAGCACTTGGGATGCTGAGTCAGGAGGCAAGAGGCTAAGGCTCAGGCAAGAAGATTGAAAGTTCAAGCCCAGCCTGGGCAACTTAGTGACTTAGCAAGACTCTATTTCAACATAATAATAAAAAGAGGGCTGGGGATATAACTCAGTGAAAAGGCTCTGGGTTCAACTGCCAGTGCCCTCCCACACACATACACAAACTTACTAAGTGGTATGTTACAAATAAAATCAAGTCTCAGACACAAATCTGTCACATCCTCAAACATTTATTAACAAGCATACAAAACCAGTCATACAGCATTCAAGCTCAATGAAGTCTCATGCTCTTGGTCTTTATATGCACTTTGTCAAGAACTTTGCACGGAAGCCTTACTGTAGGTAAATAAGACATCAAAGCAGGATTAATTTAATCTCCTGGTCAGAATCAATTGACAGAATTCCACTGAATAGGTCCTATCCATATCATCACTCTGAAGCATCTAGCTACTGGACTCCCTAGATTCTTTTCTTCTTTTTCTTTTCTTTTTTTTTTCTTTTGGTACCAAGGATCGAACTGGGGTCCTTGTGCTTTCAAGGCAGGCGGTGGAACCACTGAGCTAAATCCCCGGCCCCTCCCTAGATTCTTATATCTTAGACATACACAGTAGAGGTGCCTGTACAAAACAATACTTCTAGCCAGATGACATATCTGACACCACTCATTTCACCCATGAAAAACCGTATCTAATATCTAGCCATATTAACGTTCTTGTAGTAATTGCTACTGGAATTTCTCAGACACTAGCTAGCCATTCCTAGAGTGTCTGTTTCTTATTAAGGTACTTCTAATATTAACTAATAGCCTCCAGTGTTTACACAAAAACTAGTTAACATACATATATATCAAACTTTCTAGTCATAACCCTTTTAATGTATATATTAGCATATTATAGCATGCATATATATATATATGTCTCAGTCTCTGTCTCTCTGTGTCTTATCTCTCTGTTTCCGTCCCTATCTCTCTGTCTCTGTCTCTGTCTCTCTCTCTCTCAGTGCTGGAGATCAAACCCATGGCCTTGTACATGCCAGGCAAATGCTCTGGGCTACGTTGTCAGCCCCTTTTAAGAGTTTTATTTTTGAGACAGGGTCTTGCTAAATTTCCCAGGCTGACCTTGAATTTGAGATCCTCTGGCTCAACCTTCCAAGTAGTTGAGATTACAGATATATGCCACTATACCCAGCTTATTTGTGTGTATATTTTATCCTCAGAGAAAGGTAACTGGATGGGCTGGGGATTTAGCTTAGTGGCTCCGTTGCCTGCCTCGAAAGCGCAAGGTCCTGAGTTTGATTCCTGGTACCAAAAAAACCAAAAAAACAAAAAAAAAACCCAAAGAAAGGTAACTGGTACTCTCTGAAATCTCACGTGTCTAACGGATATTCAGCCTCCAAATCTGTAGGTGCTTACTGAGTTGTGTCTAATTTACAATTTTTGCATCTTCTTCCATATCTTTTTTCCCTTCATATCCTACTACACTCCACAAAGTCACTAGCTGAATAATTCCCCTCAAATCTTACCATCATTACTGTCTCCATGCCTTTAGTCATTCTATTTTTCCTGTCTAAAACACTCTCCTTGTTTGGCTATTTAAGTAGTTCTCACTGACATTTAACAGCCTTGGCCTCACCTACTTAATGCCAATAGAGCTTGAGTCATTATGACAACCATGATAAATCCCCTGGTTGAATACCTCCTTTGGGCCTGCAGTGGGTTGCTGAGTTAAGGTTTTTAGTTCTATGAGGACAGCAGTTTGAAAATGGGCCCAGACCTGGGGAGTTGCCTCTTTGTTGTTGTTGTTACTGTTTATCTGTTTTTTGATATAGGGTCTTGCTATATAGTCCGGGCAATGCTTGAACTTACTATGTAGCCCTGGCTGGCCTCACGCTTGGAATCCTTCTGCCTCAGCCTCCCAAGTGCTAAGGATTACAGGCATGCACAACCATGCCCAGCAGGAGTACTTCTTTTGTCACTAGAAAAGTTTAGGGAAAGAGCTTCAATTTGGATAATGAGTGGGTAGGAGTGAGTTGGGAAGAAGAAAACTTTTACATGTTAACTTGTGCCAAGCTAAAGTGAACCAATATTGTTTTCCCTGTTCACTACCACCCCCTATTTAAAGAAGTGTTCCTTTCCTGCTCCAAATATATTGTGCTTGAAGGAGACATGCATATCTTACTATATCCCTGTAAGATACTGTCATCCTAGGTCCAATTGAGTTACCTGGCATGTCTGAAGGGGGTCAGACATTAGTCAGTCCATAAATAGATGCTGCAATTGAATAGAAAGTATAAATGGACTGGACGCTTGTCCTTTGAGGTAGAAGCCTTTTTCCCAAACATGCATACCTGGACAAGTCTCTCTAGACTGTTTGAGGTCAAGTGATTGAAATATAATTAATTGACCAAGTGCTGGAAATGCTAATGTTTAAATAAATACATCTTGTGCCACCAGCCCATTAAGTTTCTATAGGGCTTTTGGAGAGGGTTGGGTCATGAAAACATGTGGAGTTTTATAAAAACTGGTGTAAAAGTACAGAGGGGAAAAAATGAATACAGCAGTACAGAATAATTTCTCCTCTACATGTTTCCTGGGTAGGTAGCCAGGAAGGAAAAGGGGAAGGGAAGAGAAAATATGTGAATGGGATACAAACACCTGCTGCCTTAAGGTTTTGGGTGCTGTGAGGATAGCAGTTTGGAAATGAAGTGGAGGGATAGGCCTCAGCCTGCAGAGCACCTCTAGTCATCAGAAAAGCTAAGGGCAAGAGCTTCACTTTGGACAATGTTGGACAAACTAGGAAGGAGAAACCTTCTATTTTACAAATTAACTGGAACCAAGTTAAAGTGAATCTGAATTTCTAATTAGTGCTTTGCATTCTCAGTTTTGGTGGATGTCACACAAACCATTATTCACCAGTCCAGAAATGTGGGCATCATTGGTGTTACATTGACTCTACCTCTCCCTTGCCTCTCAAAGTTAATCATTTAACAAGTCCTATCGATTTTGCCTCTTTTTTTTCAAACCCATTCCCTCTTCCCCATTATTACTACCACTGACCTAGTTCAGGTTCCCATAATTTCCCATATAGACAACTGGCCTTCTGCCTCCAGTCTAATCCCTTACAGGCCATCCGTCATGTGCTGCTAGAATAATCTTGCTCAAGTATAAATCTGACCATATCAGTCTCCTTAACAACCTCCACCCCCACTCCCCAGCTGCCTGGTTCGTTCTATTTAAAAACTAAACTCTGAGGATGACATTCCAGATCTTTTGTTCCCTGTGAAACTTTCAGCCTTCTTTCTGGCTACTCCCCCAACCTACACACACACCTTGTGCTCTAGTCATACTGACCTACTTTCAGCTCCCTAAATACAACATGCTTTATCAAGCCCCTACACATTCTTAAAATGCGTTCCCCTCCCTGTGCCAGCCTTAGGAATTCCAATTCATCTTTGAAATTCAGTTCATAAGTCATTTCCCCCTGACCTATCCTAGCCACAGTTCTTGTTTCCCCCTCAAGGACCCCAGGGCTTCCTATACACACCTCCACACTGCATACATTTGTTTGCTTGCCTGTCTACAAGGCTTTATTTTGCTTAATTTTTTTTTTTTTGGTATCGGGGATCAAACTCAGGACCTTGTGCTTCCGAGGCAGGCATGGCACAACTGAGCTAAATTGCCAGCCCTAGCCTTTATTTTATTTGTCTTTATATTCTTCATGTCTAACATAGACTTAAAGTAGGTGCTTGAGGTTTGTTGGATGAATGGGTGAATATTTTATAAGTACTCTAGGTTGTCCTAAGTTGTGTGCTGTCATACCTTGTGGAAAGACCGTGGTATTTTTGTTTGTTTTGTTTTGTTTTTTGCCATAGTATTTTATTTATTAAGCATCCTCTAAGTTTCAGGTCCTGTGCCTTTTTTTATTTTTTATTTTTTTGGTACCGGGGATCAAACTCAGGACCCTTCGCTTGCGAAGCAGGCAGCGGTATTGCTGAACTAAATCCCCGGGCCAAAGTAACTTTTTTTTTGGTACCGGGGATTGAACTTGGGACCTTGCGCTTGTGAGGCAGGCGGCAGAACCACTGAGCTAAATCCCTAGCCCTCCTGTGCTATTTTTAAAGATCAAGAAGCATGGCTGAGTGTGGTGACATACACCTGTAATCCCAGCACTCTGGGAGGCTGAAGCATGAGGATGGCAAATTGGAGCCAAGCCTGGCAATTTAGTGACTTAGTGAGACCCTGTCTCAAAATAAAAAAATAGGGCCAGGGATTTAGCTCAGTGGTTTCGACGCCTGCTGCGCAAGCACAAGGACCTGAGTTCGATCCCCAGTACCAAAAATAAATACATACATACATACATACATACATACATACATACATACATAATGGTCTGGGGATATAACTCAGTGTGAAGGTCTTGGGTTCAATTCTAAGAGAGGTACTACTACATTAAGGGAGGGGGGCCCTGACCTCTAAGTAGGACAGTCTCCAAGAGCTTTGAAACTGGGATTAAAATAGGAAATAAGATTCTGGGAAATGTGACTAGTTTACCCCATCCAAGGAAAGTTTAAATAATTCTGAGTTGGGGCTGGGGATTTAGCTCAGAGGTACTGCGCCTGTCTTGCAAGTGGAAGGTCCTGAGTTCAATCCCTGGTACCAGAAACAAACAAACAAACACTCTGAGTAATCTTACAATGATCCCCCAACATCCATACTCAGAAAAGGTTAAGCAGAGTGGCTACAGGTAATAGATGGAATGACATGACCAAGACCGGCCACCTGGTGGCAGTGCTTCCCCAGGGATGCAGATTTAGCGGTCCAGGATATTAGAAATGCAAGAAGTTATCAAACTTTACTCCAGAGAAATAATAGTAGTAAAAATGTAACATGGTAGGCATTCTCAATTTTCAGAAAGAGAAGTAAAGGAAATTTGCTTTTGGGGGGCCGGGGATTTAGCTTGGTGGTTCCGCCGCTTGCCTCGCAAGCACAAGGACTGGAGTTCGATCCCCAGTACCCCCCGCCCCCAAAATGCTTTTGGAAATAGAATCTTGCTACGGAGCTTAGGCTGGCCTCTAACTCACAAGCCTTCTGCCTTAGTGCTGGAGTTATAGCCAAATGCCATACGATAGGCTTCTCCAAACTTTCTTAAGCTTTTGTATCTGCTTCGGTTTGTCTGCCCAGGAGTAAATATAATTAGAACACGTAGGAGTGAACTGAGCATGTTAAGTTCCATGATTTATTATTTCATGGACATGTAATCTCAGAATTGATTTTTTTTTTGATACTCAGGATCGAACTCAGGACCTTGTGCTTGCAAGGCAGGTGGCAGCTAAATCCCGGGCCTCAGAATTGATTTTAAATGCTGAATTTGTGCACTATTAGTGAATATATCTCTTAATTTATATGGCCAGATTAAGAGGGTCAGTATTGCAAAGTATTTTGTGTGCAGTACTACTGTACTTTCAGTTACTTGGCAAATTAAACTCATTTGACTTTTTTCTTTTTCTCTTTTTGGTGCTGCCGGTGATTAAACCCAAGGCCCTGAGGATGCTAGACAGCACTCTGCTGCTGAGCTACACCCCCAGCCCAAAGCCATTTGAAAATCATGGTCTGATCTAATGTTTCTTAGTTGCAAAGAAAAAAAACAAGGCTCTGAGGAACTAAATGGCCCACCAGAATTCACACAGGCATCTATGGGACAGATCAGGGTAATTTTGCAGGGCTGGGGTTGTAGCTCAGTGGTGCGGAGCCTATCTGGCAAGCGCAAGGTCCTGAGTTTGATCTCTGGTCCCGAAAAAAAAAAAAAAAAAGAACCCAGGATAATCTCATAGAGTGGACACTGTAGCTCTCTCCCTTGTTGCCATGTGTCTACTTCATAAACTGGGCTTGTGTGACTAACTTTGAGGTGCACGAGACCGAGGAGCCAAGGGTGACATCCAGGTTTCTGTGTTGGCGAGTGAGGAATTACGTTGGCATTCACCAAAATTGAGAATACTAATTCCAAGCACAGACTCCTTCTAGCTTGGCACAAGTTACTATGTAGAATTAAGGGCTTTCAGCTAGGTGTGGTGGCACACGCTTATAACCCTGGTTATTTGGGAGACTGAGGCAAGAGGATTGCAGGTTCAAGGTCAGCCTGGGATACATAGTGTGACCTTGCCTCAAAAAACCCAAAAACCAAAATAAATAAGGGGTGGGGATGTAGCTTAGTGAAAGAGCACTTATCTAGCATATATAGGCCCAGGTTCAATCTCCAGCTCCAAAAATAAAATAAAATAAAAATAAAATGGTTAAGATGGTAAATTTTATATTATGTATATTTTACTACAATAAAAATCCATAAAAGGTTTTCCTTTCCTAGCTCCCCCCCACCCCGTTTCACCCATTATTCAAATTGGAGTTTCCTCTCTCAGCTTCTCTAGGGGGTGAGTGAAGAGCTGCTCCCTAAAGATATGAGAAAATGAACATAAGGCATATTATTTTATTTGTTTTCAGAGACAGTTTGAGAAGAATAATATAGTTGTCAAGTGAATGAATGAATCAGTTCAGCGAATCTTTATTATTTTTCCTATCACAAGACAAGGTTATTTCAAGCCCTTGATTCCCAAAGTGTGGTCCCCAGATCCACATTTCCTGGGAACTTGTTGGAAATACACACCCTTGGACTCCATCTTATACATAGTGAATCAAAAATGATGGGCCTGGCATCCAGAAATCTGTCTTTTTACCAGCCTTTCAGATCATTCTGATGCATGCTCATGTTGGAGAGCATCTAGATAATGAAGATATAGTAATAAAAAAAGTCAAAGTGCCTGTCTTCTTGCAACAACAATAGACAATTAGATAAACTTTCTTTTTAGGCAGAACTAAGTGTTGTCAGAGAAATTCTAAGGGGAAAGAGCGCTGAAGTCCCGTAAAATAGTGTGAAAATGGGCTCCACCAGTTACTAGTCTTTAAAAATCTGGCTTTCTCATCTGCTGAAATGGAAATAACCTTACTATTAACCTTACAGGCTTACTCTGAAAATTAGATAAGATAATAATTATAAGATTCTGGCAACTGCTTCTGTCACAAAGTGTCTAATAAATGTTGGTCCTCCAAATGAAGGCCACTACTAATGTGTATTTGGGAATCGCCAATGTAGAAATTAATAGTAAACTCTCAGTGGTTCTGTTGCCTCCCTTTGCAAGCACAAGGACCCAAGTTCGATCCCTGGTATCAAAAAAAAAGGAATTAATAGTAAACTGGATGCAAAGGTAGCTAGACTAAGATAGAAGGATGGGGTTTATTTTTTATTTTTATTTTTTATTTTTTGGTACTGGGGATTGAATGCGGGACTTTGCGCTTGCAAGGCAGGTGGCAGAACCACTGAGCTAAATCCCTGGCCCTATTTTTAATTTAAATGCTTATTTTATTTTATTTTTTGCAGTCCTGGAGATTGAATCCAAGGGCCTCATGCACACTAGGCAAATGCTCTATCACTGAGCTACATGCCTAGCCAAGATCCCCAAGTGATGGGATCTTGGTAGGGGCAGAAGTGGGTTGAGAGGTGGTGAGAAAGTGAAGAAATGAAGGTGAGTGGAGGAGCTTTTTACCTGAACTCAGCTAAAACTGGAAACTTGGAAGAGGAGGCCAATGGATAGGGTGACAATCATCCCAGTATGCCTATGATTAAAGGGGCTCCCAGGGAATAGGACTTTCAGTGCTAAAACTGGAAAATTCCTGGGGGAAATGGGACCCAGTTGGTCACCCTACCAGTGGATATGACCATTGGGGCACAAAGTGGGGCAGCAAATAATCTGACCTCTTTCCTGGTGTTCACTGACCACTTACTTACAATAACCTTGAAAAGTGCCTTGCAAGAATGGCCACTGTCACCACTCCTATTTAATATAGTTCTGGAAACATTAGCCACAGCAATTAGAAAAGAGAAAGAAAAGGAATAAAGATAGGAAAGGAAGTTACTGTCATTATTTGCTGTCAATATGATACTTTATATAGAAGACCCAAAATACTCCTCCAAAAGACTTCTAGACTTAATTGACAGATTCAGTAGAGTATCTGGATACAAGGTCAACACTCAAAAAACAATAGCCTTCTTGTATACAAATAACAGATTCACTGAGAGAGAAATTGGGGAAACAATTCCTTTTACAATAGCATCCAAAAAAATGAAATATCTAGGAATCAATCTAACAAAGGAAGCCAAAGACCTCTACACAGAAAACTACAGCACTCTGAAAAAAGAGATCAAAGAGGATATAGGAAATTGAAAGACATCCCTTGTTCCTGGGTAGGAAGAACCAATATAGTGAAAATGGCCATACTTCCAAAACTGCTATATGGATTTAATGCAATGCTGATTG
>NW_004624764.1:18744396-18807242 GCF_000247695.1 Heterocephalus glaber | reverse complement strand
CATGTAAATTCTGAATAGTTTCTCTGGTGTGAGAAACTGAAAGTGTAAATAAGGATTAAAATGATTAAAATGAATAATTGATAATTTGAAATAGGTAGAAAAGGCCGGGGGATTTAGCTCAGTGGTTCCGCTGCCTGCCTCACAAGTGCAAGGACCGAGTTCGATGTCCGGTACCAAAAAAAAAAAGAAAAAAAAATCAAGCATAAACATGAAATAGGAAGAAAAGGTCCAAAGGGATAGGGGAAGTGGGAGGGGAAGGGAAAGGAAAGAAGGAAAAGGAAAAATAATGAGAAAAGGAAAAAATGTTAAATCTTTTTTTTGGTACCTGGGATCAAACTCAGTACCTTGCGCAAGCGCTGGAACCACTGAGCGAAATCCCCAGCCCTTCTTTTCTTTTGGTACTGGGGATCGAACTCGGGTCTCTGCACTTGCAAAGCAGGCGGCAGAACCACTGAGCTAAATCCCCAGCCCTTTCTTCTTCTCCTTCTTCTTCTTTTTTTTGGTACCAGGGATCGAATTCAAGACCTTGTGCTTGCGAGGCAGGCAGCAGAACCTCTGAGCTAAATCCCCAGTATAAGAGAAGGAAAAAATGGAAACAAAGTCTTTGTAAATAGGGAAGGGTGGAGGTTGTGAAGGGAGCACAGGGACTAGGGAAAAAATAAGAACCAAGACACATCATGTACAGATACAAATACCCAATGATAAATGTAAACATATTGTATACCTAAAATGTGCCAATAAAAGAATTTAAGCAAAAAAAAAAAAAAAGTGCCTTGCAGTTCCCTGACCCAACAAGCCAGAGGGTAAGGTAATAACAGTTTAAAGCGGTCAGCCTTGCCTGGATACAGACTAAAACAAAGGACAGAGAATTGCCACAGAGAGAGAGGAAAAAAATAAAAAGGCAAAACTGGGATTAGAACGGTCTAGGTAAAGTCTTACTCCAAAGCTCTTATTTTAGTGAATACTTTCTGTATCCTCAAATTAATCCTAAATACACTAAGTGTATAAAGATTATCCGAGGACATTCTTTGGTACCTGAGCAGCCTGCAAAACTTTCTTTTTTTTATGTTTAGTGGCGAGTGTTATGTACAAAAAGAAGTAGATAGGATCTTACTGCTCCAGGTATGGAGTTACTGGAGATAATCACCACAAGGCCCTCGGAGTCTCGGAGTCTTTCGGAAAAAGACCCCGGGTGCCTGCGACTATTCCCAGGTTATTCAGCCTGGATGGAGTACTCATTCCTTAAATTGCGCTTGGTCTGAGCATTCAAACTATGACAAGGGTCAAATGTCAAAGGTACCTCCAGCATCCCCTAGGGCTCGGTTGACTAGACTTCTGCAGACCCTCCAAACCAACCCAGAGTGTGCTAGGTGAGCCGGCCGGAGGCGCTTTGTGATTGATGGCCCGCATGGGGCGGGGCCTTACCTGGAAAGCCTCCTCTGGATTGGTGCAAATCACAGAGGGTGGAGCCTCTACTGAGTCTGGGCGCGAAATCTCGAACTGAGCTGCCCGCCCGGCTGCAGACGGCGGGAGTAGCTCCCCTTAAGCAGAGGGAGCCGGAGACAGCTTCGTCGGGAGCAGAACGCAGGGGACACGGGCATCATGATGGGAGAGGTGGGTTCGGAAGTGAATTTACGCACACGCCTCTCGCCGGGTCGGCACAGCCGCACCGAGTGGAGGGACTGCGGTAGCGCAGAGCGGGACGCCGGGCGGAGGGACTACAGCTCTCGCTGTGCGCCGAGCGGGCCTCGGCTGGGCGGGATGGGCCCGCGGCCTCGCGTGGGCACCTCCGCGGGCTTCCCGCGCACGATCCCGGCGGCCGCGGGGCTCCTACCCCTGCTGCGGGCCACCTTTCCCTTTGGCTCGTTTCCTGCCGCGGGAGCTCCTCCTCCTGCAGCGTCCCCAAAGAGGAGGCTCTTCCGGCCACGGGGATGCGGGGCAGGAGCTTTGTGGCCGCGGGGCAAGGGTGTTAGGGAGCTCTGGGCCTGGGCCTGGGAGGCACTTGGGGGTCGTCACGCGCTGGTGCCCTACACTTTCGGACCGGGTGCGGGCTGGTGGCTGACGGCTCGCTGGCTGAATTGAGCATAGATAAACAAACATTTTCAGGCTCTTGGGAGCAAAATTTAAAGCGGCATCAGAACCCCCAGTAATCTAATTAGAATTATATATTAATATAATTTTAAAAATTAAATTCGGCACAGGCCCACGCCTATAACCTCAACTATTCAGGAAGCTGGAAAGTTCGAAGCCAGCTTAGGCACCTTAGCAAGACCCTGTCTCAAAAAGGGGGAGTGGTAAGCTCAGTAGTAGAACACCCCAGGTTCAATCCCCAGTACCGAAAAACAAAAATTAATGTAAAAGTTCACATGATTTGATGTGAACAAAATACCAACGTCAGACTTGTTTTTTGAGGCAGCAAGGTCTTGCTTTATACTACTTCATGCTGCCCGAGAACTCGTGACCATTCTCCAGCCTCAGCCTCCTAAGAATTACAGGCAGGGCCACCACACCTGGTAGACTTAAATAAAGATAGTATCAGACTGCAAGATTCTGGCACATCTGATCCTAATCCAATAATAAAAGCTCTGGTTCCAATAAAACTATTTCAAAAGCAGGTGGCTGACCTCATGAGCCACAGTTTGCCAGTTTGATTTTTTAAAATATATTACATTAAGATTTATTTATCTTGATTAACAGATTTTTTGAGACCCCTCTGCCTCTCCCAATTCCTGGCCCTGCTCTTTGGCATTGCCTTTTTTTTTTTTTGGTACCAGGGATCGAACTCGGGTCCTTGTGCTTTCGTGACAAGTGCCAGAACCACTGAGCTAAATCCCCAGCCCTGACATTGCTAATACTGCTGCAAATTGCCTAGACCAGATTCATTATTAAGGGCATCACCATGTATTGAGCTGTGGTTACCTCAGTTTTCACTATACACAAAATGAATACTTTTACTGCTTTGAGTTGTTGGAAAGTCATTAGCACATACTGTACATGGTAATCTTCAGTGATTCCTCACATGTTATCTTTAGTTTTTTTGGTACCAGGGATGGAACTTGGGACCTTGCACCTAGGAGGCAGGTGGCGGAACCACTCACCTAAATCCCCGGCCCTATCTTTAGTTATTTTAACAATTGTGTGCCAGCCATCCAAATTCTTTTGCTTTTTGAGAAATCATTAGGTGAAGCTTGTGCCCTATTATCTTACAGATACTAATATTTTCTCCCTTATTAATAATAAGTTGATTCAAAGCCTGAGAAACCAAGGAAGTAGGAGACCTGGCATGTAGGGTCAGGTTGGTCACTTATATACTGATCAAATGATCTAACTCTCCTTAGATTTCTGTGACTTTTTAAACCATTTTCATTAGAGATTTCCAAAGTGTATAAATGTAGAAACCTTGGTATAACGAATCCATCACTTTGTCCATTATGAAATCATGGCCAATCTTGGTTTGTTTCTTCCCTTATTCACTTAGTTTGTTTCTTTCCCTCTTCACTGGATTATTTGCAAGAAAATCTCAGACATCATGTATTTCATCCACAAATATTCCAATGTATATTCCTAAAAGACAAGGATATCCCCCACAATGACAACCACAATATTATTAAATATTATTACCACACCAAAAAACATTAGTCAGTGTACAGATTTTTTTTGACTCACGTTTTTACTTTTGTTTGAATCAGGATTCAAAGTCCTAAATATTGCAGTTATTGATGTATATATACATGTGTGTGTATATCTCTTATTTTATTTTTTGTGGAATTGAGGATTGAACCTAGGAAGCACTGAACTATATATCCCCAGCCCTTTTTATTTAAGACCGAGTCTTGCTAAATTGCCCAGACTGGCAGAAATCGAAATCCACTTGCCTCAGTCTCAAGAAAACTGGGATTAAGGGGCCGGGGATTTAGCTCAGTGGTTTCAACTCCTGCTGCACAACCGCAAGGACCTGAGTTCGATCCCGGGACTAAAAAAACCCCAAAAAACTGGGATTATAGGTGTGTGCCACCATGGTGGTTTAACTCTCTTTAGTCTGTAGGTTTCCACTCCTTTTTTTTTAAACGTTATAGTTTATTTTTAAAGACACCACCTATATTGTCCTGTAGTTTCCCATACCTAGGTTGTATCTGTAGTGTATCTAACATGTTCCTTTGTTTCCTATATTTTGTAAAAATGGCTGGTTGAGTCTAGAGGTTCAGATTTGCTTGTTCTGACAAGAATGATTCCTAGGTGATGTTGGGTACTTCTACTAGGCTTTACTAGTGTCTGGTTGTTTCTCTTCTGCTAATGCCAGCAGCAATTAATGATCATTGCCTAGGTCTGTTATTTTCAATGGTTGGTAAAATTGTGAGGAGTCTAATTCTGTCATTTCTTCCTTAAGTAGGATATTTCCCTAAAGGAACAGTTCCCTTCACCAATTATTTGGGCATACTAAGGAATAAGTCACAAAGAAAAAGCATAATAAATGTTTAATTCTTTTTATTTATTTACCATTACTCAAAGAGTTGGTTCTTGGACATGAAATCTGAATTAATTTCATTATTCTCTTGGTACACTAAATTAAGAGATACCTGCTTACCTATTTATTGCAGCAATAGCGAAGATATGGAATAAGCCTAGGTTTCTGTCAAGATATGAATGGATAGAGAAACTATGGTGTATATGCACAATTGAATATAATTCACCCAAAGAAGAATGAAATCCTGTCATTTGCATGAAAATGGGTGGAAATGGAAGACACCATGTCAAGCAAAATAAGCCAGACACAGAGAGGCAAGCATCGCTTGTTCTCATATGTAAAAACTTAGGATAAAAAGATGAATTAAAAGTAAAAAGATTACTAGGGCCTAGAAAGGAGGGGGCAAGGGGGGGGTGGACGTGATGTTGTGTAGATGTATATGTATATGAAAATATGGTGAATCCCATTAATTTGTGCAATTATAATTGTATAGTGATTATAATTTAAAAGTTCATTTTATTAGCATCCTTCAGATGTGTGACAGTTGCTTTTTGTTCAGTAACTCTAAATGTCATTGCTTTGTCAAACCATTGTATTGATGCTTATTTCAGCTTGATGACCCCCTGATGATTTGTGTATCAGTATGTACTAGGAACTCTCTGTCTTGTCCTGGTGAATACAAAGTTTATTCTTATTTTCTAGATTCACCTAGAAGTTAGTGATGTAAAACTCATTTCACAAGAAGCAGACAGTCCTTCAGACAGTGGACAAGGCAGCTTTGAAACAATTGAGCGCTTGAGTGAAAGAGGTTTGTAATATTCAGGACTTTAATTTTAGGAATAGAATTTGGAAGCCTGGGTTGTAAATGGATTGGATTAATTTCTTTATTCTCTTGGTATATTAAATTGCCCTAACCTTATTGTTTCTTTTGTTATAAAAGCAAAGTAACAGTGTTTATACCTTTTTAAAAATATCCATTTATGTTGTATTCTTTTTTTTTTTTTGGTACTGGGGATCGAACTCGGGTCCTTGCACTTGCAAGGCAGGTGGCGGAACCACTGAGCTAAATCCCTAGCCCATATGTTATATTCTTGAACATATAAAATGTCTAATAGCTACTACATTGCCTGGCTAAATACATTCATCCTATAATAAAAGGGTTTTTTGTTTGTTTTTTTTTAAGGGTTTTTTTAAACACCTGCCATAAGGATTAGAACAGCTTTACACATTATAAATATATATAATTACATTTCTCAGCAAGAAACATTTTTCCAGGGAAAATGTTTTTCACAATATATTTTTAGATATACTTTGCTACAATCAGTTCTTAATGGTAGTTACATAATTTCACAAGGTGATATATCATTTGTATAATGTATTTTTGAGAAATACTGGGACTTGGGCCAGGGATTTAGCTTAGTGGTGCTGCCGCCTGCCTCACAAGTGCAAGGTCCCGAGTTTGATCCCTGGTACCAAAAAAAAAAAGAAAGAAATAGTGGGACTAGGAGAAAAGCTATATGATTGATCTAAATCCCCGGCCCTTGTATACCTTCTTAAAAAATTGTTTTCTCCAGATTCAGATGAAGAGATATTCATGAATAAGAAGTTGAAGAGCAGGAAGGTGATACATGACAGTGATTCTGAATCAGAGGATACAAATGCCTCTCCAGAGAAAACTACCTATGACAGTGCTGAGGAGGATAAAGAGAATTTATGTGCTGAAAGAAGTGGAAAAATCAAAAGGATTTACAAAACTCTGGCTGACAGTGATGAAAGTAACATGGAGGAGTCTTTGGATCAGGAAAATCCTGAAACTCAAATGACACCTTGCTTAGATCGGAGTCTCCAAACTGGGAGCTCTGTGGCCTTTACCCCTGACAGAAAGACTTCCAAAAAATCTGTACATGATGAAGAAGGAACGGGAGGAAAAGCAAAAGTAAAATCAAAGAGAAGACTTGAGAAAGAGGAGAGGAAGATGGAAAAAATTAGGCGGTTAAAAAAGAAGGAAACAAAAAATGAGGTGCATTCTATTTCTTAACTATGTAATACAGTCTTTATTCATATTATATAAATTGTGTATATGTGTGTGTGTGGTATCAGAGGGTGAACCCAGGGAGCACTGAGCTACATCCCTAGCCCTTTATATTTTTATTTTTTTCTGGTACCGGGGATTGAACTCAGGACCTTGTGCTTGTGAGGCAGGTGCAGTGCCACTGGGCTAAATCATCAGCCCCTAACCCTTTTTATTTTGAGACAAGATCTTGCTAAGTTGTACAGGCTGGCCTTAAACTTGATTCTCCTGCTTCAGCCTTTATAGTAGCTGGCACTGTAGGTATACACCACCATGCCTGGTTTATATTTCTATTTTTAATCGATACATGTCAGGGGGCATAGTATGATATTTCAGTTATGTATACAATGTGTAATGATCAATTCAGGGCAGCTGGCAAGTCTGTCCTCTATGACTCTTTTTTTCTCCTTTTACAGTACTCGAGATTAAACCTGAGCTATATTCTCGCCAATTTGGGTAGGGGCAGTCTCATTAAGTAAGTTGTGGAGGCTGACCTCACACTTTTGATCTTCTTGACTAGTTATTTTGAAATATTCAATTAATTGTCAACTGTAGTTATTCTGCTGTGCTATATAACATAGGGGTTCTTTCTCCTGTCCAACCATACTCCACATTTTTTCATTAACTTGTTTCTCCATCCTACCTCACATCCTTCACAGGCTCTGGTGACCACTACTATTCTCTACTTCTGTAAGATTAACTTTTTAACGTCCACATATAAGTGTTTCTCCAAGCCTAGTTTTTTCACTTAACATGATATCCTCCAATTCCATTCAAATTACTGCAAATGACAGAATTTCATTATTTTTTATAGTTGAATAATATGCCTGTGTGTATGTATACCACGTTTTCTTTATTTATTCATTAAAGTACTTATTTTTTTGTATGGTGTTGGGGATCCAACCCAGGGCCACCTCATGCATGCTAGGCAAATGCTCTGCAACTGAGCTATTCCCCCAGCATGAGGTATATTTTAAAGAACAACTTGATTTTTCTGATGTAGATTAACCTTTTAGAAAAAATGGCTCTTAGTTGTTGAGGTTGTTTCTGCACTTAGAATATAACTTTGAATTGATTGCTTTGCATAGAGAGTAATAGGGCATGTGATTTAAAACTTAGTAGTCATAGCCTGGTGTGGTGGCACACACCTGTAATCCTAGCCTTGGGGAGGCTGAGGTAGGTGGATTGCTGCAAGTTCAAGGCCAGCCTGGATTCCATGGTGAATTCAAGACCACCCTGAACAACCTAGTGAGACCCTTTCTCACAAAAAACAAAAACAAGGGCTGGGGATTTAGCTCAGTGGCTCTGTGCCTGCCTTGCAAGTGCAAGTTCCTGAATTTGACCCTCAGTACTGCAAAAAACAAAACAAAACAAAAAAACCTTACCGGTCATATTCACTGTTGCAGATATTCAGAGGATGCTTCCAAATAAGTGGTTTCTGATTTTCTTTGTGAGTATGTAGAGTAATTCTCTGCTGCTTCTGATCTGATGAAAATTAACTTTGAAAGGACATTTTCTTAATGCATCAAGTTTGTTTGCTAACTAGAAACATCACCCTCAAGTATCATAAACTAGTTGCTCAATAAGTATTAAGTAAGGGCCGGGGATTTAGCTCAGTGGTTCCAGTGCCTGCCTCGCAAGCGCAAGGTCCCAAGTTCGATCCCTGGTAACAAAAACACAAATAAGTATTAAGTTGACTTTACTATTTACTAAGTTTTTTGTTTGTTTGTTTGTTTCTCTTTTCTCAGTACTGGGGATTGAACTCAGCACCTTGTGCTGGCGAGTCAGGCATGGCACCACTGAGCTAAATCCCCGGCCCTACTAAGTTAATTTTGGATAGCTATATAAAAATCACAGCTTGAACTTCAAATGATAATGGTGGGTTAGGAACCAGTAAGAATGTTCTAGATGCCATACTGTCTTTTGATGAAAGTTGCATTTTTTCTGGCTTTGTCCAAATTGCTATATAATATTGTGAGATGTTGGACTTTAAAATGATTAGATTATATCTTTACCTTTTCTTTATGCATTGTCCAGGAAAATGATGTGGAACAACCATTGAATGACAGTGGCTGTCTTCTTGCGGATAAAGACCTTTTTGAAACAGGTTTGGAGGAGGAAAAGAACTCTCCATTAGAAGATGAAGAATCATTAGAGTCAATAAGGGCAGCTGTGAAGAACAAAGTAAAAAATTACAAGGTAAATGAAGCATGGTTATAAGTTGGTCAATTGTTCTTTTTTTTTTTTTTTTTGAGAGTAGGAAGATATTTATTGATAGGAAAGCTCCTGAGGGCCAGGAGGGGACCTGAGTGGGTACCCTAGGGACTCCACTTTACAGAGGAGTTTTATAGAGTGAAACCCACATGAGTAAAATGTGAGCCACAGCCATGAACATCCAATTAGGTTACAAGTACAGTCATTTAGGTAATAGCGGTCCAATTGGGAAACAAGTCATGTAACAATCATGGATGGAAAGAACAAAGATTCTCCTATGAAGTGGTGAGTCCAGTGGTCTCTGGTCACCCACCAGGGTGGTTGATATCTGTCAGGTAAAAAAGCCGAAAACCAAGACCAGACCAGGCCACAACAAGCCTTTATTGTAGGGACAATCTGCTGGGCTGTCTCTGAACAAAGGAGAGACAAAAGCAATATGGCCAGGACTGGGAGTGCTTCTTATAGGAGCTGGCGTGGGCCTTGTAGGAGCTGGGTGGGGCTGAGTGAGGTAGTGGCTAGGGACTGGAGGAGCCTGTGACGTCACTAGCTGTTAGGAGGAGAGCAAGTATTAGGTTAGTTTTCTGGTGGGAGTAGGGGCATGTTGGGAAGCAGAAGGTAGATATTATATGCAGCAGCCACCCTAAATCGGAGGGAAATCTATCATTCCAGGCTCTTGTTTTATGGTTGTTGGGCAAAGGTCTCTTCTGGAGCTGCTTCAAGCTGACAAAGGGGCAAAGGTTAGGGGGAAGTTGGTCAATTATTCTGATGTTTACTTTTTATTTCCCATTACAACTTATTTTCTTTATCCTTTTTTTCTGTACTGGGGATTGAACTCAGGGTCCCATACATGCTAGGCAAGCCCTCTACCACTGAGCTATATCCTCAGGCTTTTTTGTTTTTGAGGCAGGGTCTCCCTAAGTTGTCCAGGCTGGTTTCAAATTTGCAGTCTGCTTGTCTCAGCCTCCTGAGTAGCAGGGATTAGAGCAATACTAATTTTTTTTTTTGATACCATGGATCAAACTCAGGACCTAACATTAATTTTTTTTACTGAAGAAAAACATGTGTTGATTGATTTAAGTTTTCAGTTGTTAATTTTGGAAACTTACAGTATAGGTGATAGACATGCTAATTTGCTTGGAAACTAGTAGTACTTTGTTATAGCCTTTTTTGGAATGGTGAGGGTATGTTGTGGTAAGAAGCAAGTAAATAATGGAGTGGAGTTGTAAATTTTATAATTGGGTGGGCTTTGAAACATCAACTCTGTAGGGTTTTAGGAAGGGTGTAAAAAGAGGCAAGAGCTGGAGGTGTACCTCAGTGATAGAGAGGCACAAGTCAAAACGTCTTGATTGTTTGAAAGTATTAAGGACTAGAGGTATAGTTCAGTGGTGAAGTGCTTAGCTAGTGTGAGGCCCTGGATTTGATTTCCAGTATTACCCCACCACCAACAACAAAAAAGAGGATAACTTTTTCCTAGGGTTTTCTTTAGCTCTGTAGAAGTTATTGTCCCTTCTTGGGAAAAAATGTAAACAGGTAAAAGAAAGGTCCAAATTTCTTTTGAGATATCTTGTTTTCTTTCTTTCTTTTTTTTTTTTCCCCCTTGCAGTACTGGGGATAGAAGCTAGGGCTTCACATATTAGGTAAGCACTCTATCACTGAGCTGTATTGCATATCCTTTTAAAATTTTATTTTGAGACACAGTCTCATGAAGTTGCCTGGTTGGGCTTGAAACTTTCAATCTTCCTTCCTCAGCAGAGCCCCCTGCCCCCATAGCTGGTATTACAGGTGTGAGCCACTATGTTCAGCTTAAAATTTTCTATTTGATAATTATTGATTTATTAGTAATGTAGGATGATGTAGTAAGAAACATCCTTTGTAAAGTTTTTGTCTTCATATTCAACTTGTGATCTTTTTCAGAAAAAGGAATCGTTTTTGGAGAGTAGGTTCTTTTCATTTGAAGAAGAGAGTGAGTTATCAAAAGGCACCATGAAAAAGGTAAGGTAGAGCCTTGAGTAGTGTTCACATTGATCCCTTTCCATGGGAGATCGGGGGTTTCTCAGGGATAAGTATTTTGTCTTGCCTATCCTATTTTCCTGGTACCCAACATTTGCTTTAGGCATAGTAGGAACATGAATATGGATTGAATTTTCTGAGACTTGCAAATAAATGAGCTCCTTGAATTTATACTGTATTGAAGCTTATTACTGCTTGCAGTTCATTCTTGTCTTTTCTTGGGAAGAACAAAGTTTTAAGGGATGAATATTCATCTTTCTGGATAATACCACTCATGTCTCACATTTTATTTTTAAGGAAAGAAAGGCAGCCAAGTTAAGTAAAGAAGCATTAAAAAAGCTGCATAGTGAGACTCAGCGCCTTATACGAGGTAATGCAAATCAATATGATAAACTTTGAGGAAAATAATAATATTTTCTTGTAAGCTCAACTTGGGTATTGGGAATTTTATTTTAACACTTTTAATTCTAATATTAACCTTACAATTGATCTTGGTGAGTGCCCATTGTTCCTAGGAACATTAGGAAAAGCTGAGAAAATTTCAGAACTGTAGTGGAGGAGGAAATTTTTTAATGGTTGTCTGTGGACTGATTGCATCAAGACCCTTGTGGGGGCCGGGGATTTAGCTCAGTGGTTCCGCCGCCTGCCTTGCAAGGACAAAGACCCAAGTTTGATCCCCGGTACAAAAAAAAAAAAAGACCCTTTTGGGAGATTTCTTTTTGTTTAAACAGAGTCTCACTATGTTGCCTAGACTAGTCTCAAACTCCTGAGCTCAAGTGATCCTCTTGCCTTAGCTTTTTAAGTAGCTTGGAACTAAGGCATATGCCACCATGCCCAGCTCACGAGATTTTCAAATCCATAAAATTTTAGGCCCCACAAAGATTCTGATTCAATTAATTTTTTGTTGTTGTTGTTACTGGGGATCAAACTCAGGACCTTGCGCTTGCACGGCAGGCGCCGGAACCGCTAAGCTAAATCCCTGGCTGATTCAATTAATATGAAATGGAATCCAAGAATCTGTTTCTTAAAACTTCCTGGATTATTTTAATTCCACAGTTAGGCTTAAAAGCTCTTGGACTTCAAGGAACTCTTTTATACTTAGTGCCTGCTTTGTTAAAGGCAGAGTTGTTTTCTATTTCTGGTGATAGCTTTGTTTATACTGTTTCATTAACTGAATATGAAGTGATATTTCAGAATATATAGTATATCTGTTTGCTTGTTTTGTTCCATTTTTTAGAGTCTGCACTTAATCTTCCATATCATATGCCTGAGAATAAAACCATTCATGATTTCTTCAAATGTAAACCCCGGCCCACTTGCCAGGGAAATGCCATGGCACTACTGAAGTAAGAACCTTTTTTCCTTGTGATTATAATCAGCATGAATATTCAGTTTGTAGCAAAATGGGGTACAAAAAGTTCAGGTTCCTTATTCCCTTAGAACTGATTTTTACTGATTCATTATGTGCTCACATTTAGGATAATTTTAAATTCTTGCTCATTTTTCTTTAGGTCATCTAAGTATCAGTCAAGCCATTATAAAGAAATCATAGACACTGCAAAGACAACTGCAATGAATGGTGACCACTGTAACAAAGGTTCTGAGCAGACAACCAGTACAGGATGTGGAATGGAAATTAATGAACTCCCTGTGATCTCAAAGGAACCTCAGATCGCTACTGGGTCAGATGAGACTTGCACTACAGATCTGATGAGAAATGAAGAGCTAGAAATTCAGGAAAAACATAAACAGAATGATACTAGACCTTCACCTGAGAACAGCTCAGTATTGCAACAAGAATCCAGCTTCCTCAGGAACACGGCCAGTGAAGAATATCAGATTGGAGGGCTTGTGGCAACTGAACCTCATGCTCTGGAGGGAGAAGAAGGCCTGCAAAAAACAGAAGAAACAGAGAAAAAATTGGAAGAACCCATGCAGCAAACGAAATCATTAGTAGTTGTAGTACCTGAAAAAGTGAGAAGGTTCACTGTGGACAGATTGAAGCAACTGGGAGTCGATGTTTCCGTTAAACCCCGACTGGGTGCTGATAAAGATTCCTTTGTGATACTTGATGAACCTGAAACCAACAGAGGTAGTCCTTTAAATTGTGGTCAGTAATTTATCTGAGGTGATTTATCCTGGGACCTTTAATTATTTTGTACCTGTGGAGGACCAGGAACATAGGAGAAACCAATACTTACACATAATCTTGTTCTAGAACTGTCCTGGATATGGGCAGAATTCCATTTAGATAAATTTGGCAGGATATCAGAATGATCTAACTTTATGGAAGCCAATTGATTATATGGAAGAAAGATACATTGCTATTGTGTTATGATATTTAGGAACTTATTTCTTCCTTTGAAACTGAAAACCCAAGTTTTCTATGATTCTGTGTCAAATGTTAACTCATTCATAAAAACATTCTGTTTTTCACAGCTAAACAGAAATATTTTGGTTCACTTAAATTGCAGAAACAGAATTTCTTAAAGTATCTACCATGTGCAAGATACTGTAGGGTATACCAAGATAAGTTAAACATTTATCCTACATTTAAGATGCTTACAACATTTTATACCATAAAATAGCAGAATAAATAGTGGATTGGCATTAATAAAGCTTTATAAATCCAAAAAAAAGATGCTTATACTCTAGTATCTGATAAAGGAATTATGCACATATCTGTAATGCAAGGGAGAAAGTGGTGATATCTTTGTTAAACCCACAAGTTGTCCCTCAAAACCTAAGGGAATAATTGGTTCCAGGAGTTCCTACCCCCTTCAGGCTACCAAAAATTCATAGATGCTCAAATCCCTTATATAAAGTGACAGAGGACTTGCATAAAATCTGTAATCTCTGGCATCATCCCCTATACTTGAAATCGCCTCTAGACTACTTATAATACTATATAAATACTATGTAAATAGTTTTATGTATTATTTAGGGAATAAGGACAAGAAAAAGTCTACTTGTTCAGTACAGATGGAATTTTTTTTCTAAGTGTTTTCCATCTGAGGTCAGTTGAATCCACAGATGCAGAACCCAGGGATATGGAGGGCCAATCAATGATTGTCTATCATTGATAATTGGAAAAAAGTTAAGTAACATAAAGGGAAAAGTATTCTTCTTTGAAAGGAACATTTAGAATAAAGTGCTAAGGTAGGAAAGGGATGTAAAAAGAATTAAGATAGGGCCCGGGAAGGGCCGGGGATTTAGCTCACTGGTTCCACTGCTTGCCTCACAAGCTCAAGGACCAGAGTCCGATCCCTGGTCCAAAAAAAAAAAAAGATAGGGCTGGGGATTTAGCTCAGTGGTTCCGGCTCCTGCCTTGGAGCCACAAGGTCCCGAGTTTGATCCCCGGTACCAAAACAAAAAACAAACAAAAAAATTAAGATATGTACATGTACCAGCTCCCCACAATGAATGTAATTATGTAGTACAAATATGTACTAATAAAAAAATGCTTTGGTAGTTCAGAGTAGGGATAAGTTTCTTTCAGTGGTGATTAAAGGGAGGCTTGAAGAGAGGGCTAATATAATTACTTGTTGCCTGGCTTTCCATTATACTATGAGTTAGGAGTTGCCTGTCTTGCAACCTACTGTATCTCTAGGGCTTCCTCAGTGTATGACACGTAGGTATTTATATTTGTAGAATTGATGAATGAGTCTTCATTCAACTCAAGTATTACCACACTGAGTAAACTTCCTGACTCTTGGGTAGAGTTCGGTACTCCCCCCTCCATGTTGAGACAGACTGGCATGGTTAGGAGTTCAGAACTTAGCAGGACCAGAATTTGATTCTGGACTGTACTATAAATTGTTTAACCTTGGTATGCTACTTGACCTTTCCAACTCCTCTTTTTTTTAAAAAAAGCATCATTCCCGAGTTTGATCCCCGGTACCAAAAAAAAAAAAGACTTCAAAAAAAGCATTATAAAGCTCATGCACTATAATGAAGATTTGTAGAATTAAATGGGTAGTGTAAAGAAGCACTCAAATAATGGTTGCTGCTTAAAATTGTTTACATCAAGACCATTAAATAGCATATTGTTGGCTGGTGCTGTGTAAGCCACTGTGGTGTGTAAAATATGCTCAGTGAGACTTTGTTGATTGGATGGACTTGTGGAGGTAGAGAAAAGGATATGCTTGGAAAAGACAGAAAGAGCTCTGCATGGTGCATATTTGGAGGAGTTGAAAGTCAGTTTTGATTGGAGTAGAGGTTCGGTGAAGGGGTTGTGTAACAGAACTAGCATAGCTCCTTAGCAGAGAAGCTTAAGATGAGTTGTTACCTAGGATGTTAAGGGAAAGTTTTGTTACATGGAACTTAAAGTTGTCTTAACAGTCCCAAACCAAGAGGTGGAGAAGAAATATTTTTGAGTACATACTGTAACAGACACTGATAGTGTCTTTACTAGTTATATTTCTTAATTCTTATAGCCCTTGATATTATTTTACAAAATGAAGAAACTGAGGTGAAGATAGGTTGGGTAATTTTTTTATGCTTAGTTTATACAAGTACCTAGCACAAGTAGCTGGATATGGGCTGGGGATGTAGCTCAGTGGCGCTGCGCCTGCCTGGCAAGCGTGAGGTCCTGAGTTCAATCCCCGATACAGGGAAAAAAAAAATATATACCTATTTCTGGTCCCTTGCCACTTTTACCACCTGTTTCTTCCAAATTTAATGAACCACTACAAAACAGAAGGCAAACTTACTCATCTCCTAATGTTTTGATGGTAATGTAAATATACCATCCTTGGAATTGGGTTTTTGCTTCTAATGTTAGGAACTCAGGATAAAAAGATTCCCTTTCAGTTCTCTTTTTCTACTAAGATCTTCCTGAGAAAGAAAAATTCTTCTAGTTGATAATTGCAAAGCTACAAAGTATGGCTTGAGTACATTTTAAAAAATAACAAAACTTGGAAACTTAGGCATTTTGTCATGGAAGAGAGATGGCCGCATGAAATCCCTCCTTTAACTGCCAACCTTCTTGTCAACCTGATCTCTCATCAAAGATCCCACAATGTTATGAATTCTCCAACAGAGTTGGTATGGTGTGGTGCCAGGTAGCAGCTGGCTGAGGGAGAAAGAAGAAGGAAATTCTAAGCTACAGCAATGAGGAAGAGGGGAAAGGCCCTAGAGCACTGGGCTTACTGTACTCACTTTTATTCACTTTTCGGGTGTGGTACAGGGGCTGACATAAGTAGGATTTCCTTTCCAGTTGTGCCAACTGTAGTAGTAATATAGCTTCATCAAAAAAAAGTTTGCCAAGCCTGATGCTGGCTTACATCATTGGCTGGATTGTCATTTTCTTCTTTTTAAATTGAACTTCCCTACATCTAGTAAAATTGCCAGTAGTGAACTATTCATAATAGGGATTTGAAATACTGAAGATGGACATCTGTGAAAAATTAAGCTTTCGAGTAATTGAGAATTAAGATATTTTTCCTACTAGTATAATACTTGGGGAAAAAATAATTATATATGCTTAGAAACTTGTAAACAATTGTGAATTTCTATCTTAAAAGTCTGATTTTTGAAACATAGTGTAGAAGAACAGTTATAACATTCCATTAGAATGGATTAAGTTGTATGAATTTTTTTTGGTACTGGGGATCGAACTCAGGACCTTGCACTTGCGAGGCAGGCGGCAGAACCACTGAGCTAAATCCCTGGCCCAAGTTGTATGAATTTGATGCAGGTGTTAATAGCAAAGGAGTGTGTGTGTGAGTGTGTGTGTGTGTGTGTGTGTGTGTTTTCTTCAACATTGACCTAAAAAATATAGCTTAGAATTCTTAACTGGAATCTTAGAGGAAAAAGCTTGGACATGGCAAACTGACACACGGGTTGGTGTTTGAGTTTAGAGCTGGAAGCCTTGAAGCAGCGTTTCTGGAAGCACGCGAAACCAGCAGCCAGACCCAGGGCTGGCCAAACAGTGAACGTGAATGTCATAGTGAAAGACTTGGGCACTGATGGAAAGGAAGAGCTAAAGGCAGATGTGGTACCTGTGACTTTGGCAGCTGAGAAGCTGGATAGAGTGAGCCACACAAAACCAGGTATTTGTCTTTATAGCCATTGTGGGAAGTTACAGAATATTTTTCCTTGGAAACTTTGAAGATTGGATAGCAATATCTCAGGCATGATTCACATACATGTGAATACAGCACGCCTAAAGGTATGGGGTAGACAAGGTGGCTTTATTTTTTAAAATAGGATTTGTCTTATAAAAATCAGTAAGAGCTTGGTGTGGTGGCACAAGCCTATAATCCCAGCACTTTAGGAGCCTGCCACAGGAGAATCATAAGTTTGGATCCCAACTGGACAATTTAGTGAGCACCTATGCAAATAAAAAATAAAAAGTGAGCTGGGCGTGGTGCCACACATCTGTAATCCCAGCACTCAGGAGCTTGAGGCAGGAGAATCACCACGAGTTTGAGGCCAGCCTGAACTACAAAGCAAGATCCTGTCTCAAAAAAATAATAATAAAAATTAAAAAAAATTTTTTTAAAGGGCTGGGGATGTAGTTTTGGGCAGAAGCCCTGGGTTCAAACACCAGTAGCACAAACAAACAAATAAATAAGCAATAAATATCCACACTAGAAAAATACATAGAATAAACAAAAATCTCTACCAAGCTGCTTCACATAATTTATCTCATTTAATCCTCACAGCTCCATGAAGTAAATAATATTAGTATCCTTATTTTATTCAAAGGAAACTGATATGCAGAGCACTTAAGCTACTTGTTCAGGTTTATATAACTACTGAGTGGTAGGATGAGCAGCCTAATCTAGACCAGGCTCAGGTATGCATATGCTTTCTGTCTGTCTTGTCTGCCTGCCTATCTGCTTTGCTACACTTTGCTGTTCAATTCTGGTTTACTTTTTGGGTTTTTTTTGGTAGCAGGGATCGAACTCAGGACCTTGTGCTTGCTGTTCAGTTTTGTTCCATTCTTTCAACAATATCTCTAAGTTTTCCAGGCTGGCCTTGAACTTGGAATCCTGCCTCAGCCTCCCAAGTAGCTAGGTTTACAAGGCATGCACCACCATGTCCAACCATTCACTGTTAAACAATTGTTTTACAGTCCTTGGGTGTAGAAGTTTGCTTTTACATGTTAATCATAATAATCCTTACGTGTTAAAATAACAAAAGCCTAGAGTGCTGAGGTTTTTGATTTTTCTTTTAGGATGTGACTAGAATACTTCTGCAGTTGCCTAAAATATCTACTTAATTATTGTATTATATAGTCAGTCATAATGTCTAAAGCATTTCAGCATATTTCTTTTAGGTGAAAAGCTGCAGGTATTAAAAGCTAAACTACAAGAAGCAATGAAACTCCGAAGGTTTGAGGAGCGCCAAAAGCGCCAAGCATTATTTAAATTAGATAATGAAGATGGGTTTGAAGAGGAGGAGGAGGAGGAAGAGGAAGAAATGACAGATGAGTCTGAGGAAGATGAAGAAGAGGTAGAGAAAGAAGATGAAGAACTGGAGGAAAAAGTGGAGAAAGAAGAACTAGAGGAAGAGGAGGAAGGCAATCAGCAGGTTTCTGGCAACTTATATAATTTTTTTTACAAAGTCATGAGTAAGAGGAAGAAAATCAGATTTAAATAAGTATAGTAAGCCCCGGTACCACAAAAATAAATAAATAAAAATTTTAAAAGGTCAAAAAAAAAAATGAGTATAGTAAGCATGTTCAAGTGTAAGAGATTTTTAGGGACATAGCTTTTTTTTTTCCCCAGTACTGGGACTCAAACTCAAGGCCTTGTGCTTGCCAGGCAGGCAAGGCACCACTGAGCTAAATCCCTGGCCCAGATGAAAGTATTTTCTGCATATATGCCTAAATTTTGGTGCATTTAGTTCTGTCAGGACCATGAAACACTTGGAGTTCACAGAACTGTATCCTTCTACCTGTTAGTTTATTTATTTTAATATAATACTGATATTGGGCCGAGGGTTTAGCTCAGTGGTTTCGCTGCCTGCTGCGCAAGCGCAAGGACCTGAGTTCAATCCCCGGTACCAAAAAATTATGTACTGATACTGAAAATGACTTTGTGTTAATAGGGAACTTTATCTTTCTTATTTAGTTTTCTTTATTCAGAGTGAAAAAAACAAGCTTAACCTTAGCCAGGTTGAAGTCTAAAACAAATTCTCAGATAACCAGAGGCCTTCTAAAATTAATCTCATTTCTTTGTTAAGGAAATTATTTGTACAAGGGCCTCTTACCCTTGCTCCAAAGTATTATTTTTCTGCCTAGGGGAGACTGATGATTATATAACTGTTAAGTATGAATAAAACTTTCTTGTCTTATATTTAGGCTCACTTGAAAGAGTTGATTAATATTTAATCCTGGGTAAAAGAAAAAGAAAGCAATGGTTAAGCTGGGCAGCACAGTACAGTCTGGTTGGTTTGAGATCAAGAGTTATCCTGCAATCTTAGACTAATCATGTAACCTCCTGTTCCCTCAGTAAACTGATAATCCAATCTTACTTTATAATCTTGTAGCAATGTGGAGAGGGTAAAAGGTGAAATAGGTATAAAAGCTCTAAACATGTCAAAGAAAATTGTGATGATGATCGTGGTCACCCAGAGCTAACTTCAAATTTACCTTTTTAGATTTAAGACATGACTTGTAACCAAACAGCCATATTTTAGGCTAACAGTGGAATTGCTTTTAAATGTTTTGACTTGTATTATTTTATTTTTGGATGGTGTCATTGGTATAGACTGCAGAATTCCTTCTTGGTAATGAAGATATAGAAAGCAAAGATGAGAAAGAAGTGGATAAAGAAAATACTGAAGGCAGTAGTGAAATTGGCAAGTCAGTTGACCTTCTCTCTGTTCCCCAGGCTCTCTTATCAGATTCTACCCTACTTCTATTTAAGGACAACTCTTCCAAGATGGGGTAATTCTCTATGGAAATATAAAATTCTCTAGGATTTGTCTCTAGTAAAAAGTAGGAACAGATACTTAAACATTTTACTTTCTTGTTCTACAGTTACTTTCCTACTGAAGAAAAATCAGAAACAGATGAAAACTCTGGCAAACAGCCTAGCAAGCTGGGTGGGTAGTGATTCTTACATAGATGTGACTGTTCTTTGGCTCTTCAGCTTTGATGCTTAAGGACTACAGTTCCATAAAGGTTCCATTTTTTGAATCTAGTAATTTTCCCATCTTACATGCAACATTGAGAGGGGTTATTGATTCAAATATTTCTCTTGGTCATTTTTTGAAAACTCACTTGCATTTTCTTTATAGTGGACCATGAACATATAATGGTCCTTATTGAGTATGTTAATTAAGTGAAACATGAAATATTTCTATTTGTAGATCAAAGGAAGGTATATAATTGATTGGATAATGAAGACTGATCATAAGCATTAGGCAGCATGCTTGCTTTGGTAGCACATGTACTAAAATTGGAACCATAAGCATTAGGCAGGGTGAGAAAAAAAAGGAACTTTCAGGTGTCACTTAGCTCAGTAATAAACCCTGACCCTATAATGCCATGGTGGTACTGTAATTTACCTTTTTTTAATATAATCTATAATTTCAGAATATGAATATGTGAACCTCTGTAACCTTTTTTTTTTTTGGGTACTGGGGATCGAACTCAGGTCCTTGTGAGGCAGGCTGCAGAACCATTGAGCTAAATCCCCAGCCCTGTAATTTACCTTTAACTTAATGATTTAGAACCTGTAAGTTAAGATGTTTGCCTATGAATTTTACATGTGGGTTTCACCTGCAGCATTTTTTCCCTTAACAAATCCACCTAATTTCTGTAATGCACTTAAAAGGTGTTTCTCTTTCTTTAGATGAAGAAGATTCATATTCATTGCTAACAAAAGAGAGCAGCCACAATAGCAGCTTTGAGCTGATTGGCTCCACAATTCCATCCTATCAGCCTTGCAACAAACAAACAGGCCGGGGAACCAGTTTTTTCCCTACAGCAGCGGGTAGATTCAGATCTCCTTCCCCTGGGCTATTTCGAGCCAGTTTGGTCAGCTCAGCTTCTAAGGTGAGGTGGTAATAGTTTTTCTAATCTCCTCCTCCCTTTGATTCCCACATTGCTAAATATAGTGTGTCCCAGCCAACCAACTCCCACCACCTTGGTACTGAGCTTATGTGTGTTCTGCTTTAAAAATCCACCCCGAGCCAGGTGTGGAGGTGCACACCTGTAATCCCAGCACTCAGGAGGCTGAGGCAGGAGGGTCTGAACTACAAAGCAAGACCCTATCTGAAAAAAACAAAACAAAGCAAAAAACTCACCCCCTTTGTGTATTAGAAACAAGCTTTACCTAACTTTCTTACTTTGGAAGTATTTTTCTTTGGGCTTCTCTTGGCTATGTATTGTCCTCAACTGCAATTCCCTGAGTAAAATAAAATATTACAGTTAACAACTTCTGTTGTTGTCATGACACAATGAATCTGTAAAATGTTTTGTTATTGTTTGTTTTTGTTTTGGTGCCAGAGTTCAGGGAAACTATCTGAGCCTTCACTTCCTATAGAGGATTCCCAGGATCTGTATAACTCCTCCCCAGAGCCCAAGACACTTTTCCTAGGTGCAGGAGACGACTTCCAGTTCTGTTTGGAAGATGACACTCAAAGCCAACTGTTGGATGCAGATGGGTAGGTAGTTTTGTGTTTCTGTGGGTGGGATGGTGCTGGGTACTGCTTAACTTTGTTTAAAAATAAAGTGAGCTTCTGTCACTCCATCTGTGCTTTCTCTTCTGAGAAAGAGGTGTACAAACCATTATTAGTATTATATTCTATGAGTTTGAACAAAGTCTCTCTAGAAAATAAAATGTAAATAGCTCTTGCTGGCTGCCATTTGGATCGTTTTTTTGTTTGTTTTGTTTTGTTTTTTCCATTTGGATCTTTTGATTTCTTCTTATTTGTAATAAATAGATCTTGTAAGGTCATGAAATTTCCCTGTGTGCTTTTTACTCTGTTAGGGTTCTTGGGTAAGACTGAGAATTCAAAGGCAGTGGCACATTACAGTACATAACACCCAGTTCTACTCTAGTATCCTCTGAAAGCAAAAGTTATCCTTTACACTTTACCTTTTGAATGGTATTTTATTCTTTAACAAAAACTCTCCTGCTTTTTTTAGATTAGCAGGAGGCTGAAGTTTAAATATTGGTTTTCTAGTTTAAGATTCAGCTTCTAACTTTAGCATTAGAAATGAACTCAGAGTTTTTCATCCACTACTTTACATCTTTTCCAGCAAATTTCTTACACGGGTCATTGTGCTTACAGGTTCTTAAATGTTAGAAACCACAGAAATCAGTACCAAGCTTTGAAACCTCAGCTGCCGTTGGCCAGTATGGATGAGAATGCCATGGATGCCAACATGGACGAGCTGTTGGATTTGTGTACTGGCAAGTTTACATCTCAGGCTGAAAAATGTCAACCCAGGAAGATTGACAAGAAAGAGAACATGGAAGAACTCCTGAATCTTTGCTCAGGAAAATTCCCTTCTCAGGGTAATGTCCTACAGAGAACACCAGGCTTGTCAGTGACAAATCTCTTTAAGTCAGTGTCCTTGTCAAGAAACCCCTTTACCTCCTGGTGGAAACAGGGATGTGATGCAGTCTTACATTTTGTTTCGTTTTGTTTTGGTTTTTTTTGGTACCGGGGATTGAACTTGGGACTTTGCACTTTCGAGGCAGGCAGCAGAACCACTGAGCCAAATCCCCGGCCCTGTTTTGTTTTGTTTTGTTTTGTTTTGTTTTGTTTTGTTTTGTTTTGTTTTTGTGGTACTGGGGATTGAACCCAGGGCCTTAGCACTGAGCTACATCCCCAGCCCTTTTTTAAGTTTTGAGACAGGGTCTTGCTAAGTTGCTAAATTGCCCAGGCTTGGTTCCAATTTGCAATCCTCTTGCTTCAGCCTCGAGTGCTAAGGTTATAGGTGTACACCACCATGCCCAGCTCTGGAATCTTACATGTTGACTGAATTCACTGTGTAACTCCTGAGATTTAGAGCTGTATTGCTTAGAATGATAAAGTATCAACTTAAGACTGCTTTAGCTTTGGCCATATATGTCATTTATAGTTAATCTATATGTCAAATTTAGAGCTGTGGCTAGTATATAGTAAATTTCATATAAATGTTATTTTTCCGCCTATGCCCCCCGCCCACACATACAACACTGGCTAGAAAGTAAGCTCTGTGAGAGAGTTGGGAGTCTTTGTTTTGTTCACATCTGTATCCCTGATGCTCAGCACATAATAATCCTGAATAAGGGTTTGTTCAATGGATGGTGACGTTTTTGACAGGCTTACCTTAGAACTTTAGTGAGCTGGCTTGTCTTTAGATGGCTGGGAAGAGAAGATAAAATTGTTGTTCCTGTAGGGTCGGGGATTTAGCGCAGTGGCACCACACCTGCCTTGCAAGCACAAGATCCTGAGTTCAATTCCCGGTACTGGGCAAAAAAACAAAGTTGTCATTCCTTGGTGACAAGTCTTTTCCTTGTAGATGCCTCACCTCTGGCTCCATTGGAGTTGAGCAAGCAGGAGAAGGAGAACAGCATGGGTGACCCAATGGAAGAAGCACTTGCTCTTTGCTCGGGCTCTTTCCCAACAGACAGGTTAGTCTCAGACTGGTAGGAACTTGAGAAAACCTGGTCCTTTGATAAAATCCTAGGATCAAAAAGAAGAAAAAGGGTCCGGGGATTTAGCTCAGTGGTTTTTCCACCTGCTGCGCAAGCGCAAGGACCCGAGTTCGATCCCCGGTACCAAAAAAAAAAAGAAGAAAAAAATCACTGGATCAGATTTTCCGTGTTTAATAATAACTAATCATCTTATAGGTTTAATATCTTGTCAGAGAGTCTTACAATGGATTAAATCTTGCGTTTGCATAGTAATGAAATTATAATACTTTGGTAAAGAATAAGGTTAAAAAAAAGCAAGAATAAGTACATGAAAGATCTTTAACATCACTAATCATTGGGGAAATTCAAATAAAATCAAAATGAGATACTGCCTCACACTGATTAGGTAACTACGGTAAACATAAGTTAATAATAAGGGCCAGGGAGGAGGTAGAGAAATTGGAATCCTTGTGTACTATTAGTGAGAATGTAAAATGGTTTAGCTGGTATGGAAAACATTCCTCAAATTAAAAATGGAATTGGCATCTGATCCAGCAATTCCGCTTCTTAGTATAGACCCAAAACAAGTGAAAGGAAGGACTCAAATAGGTATTTGTGTACCCATATTCATATTCAAAGCAGTGTTATTCACAATACCCAGAGTGTAGAAGCAGTTCAAGAGTTTGTTGACAGATTAACTTTTTAAAAAGTGTGTATATATGCATATAATGACATAGCCAGCCTTAAAAAGGAAGGAAATTCTAACATGCCTCAACATGGATGAACTTTGAGGACATTATGCAGAAAGCAATAAGCTAATCACAAAAAGACAAATACTATTATAATTCTACTTGTATAAGGTACTTAGAATTAGTTAAATTCATTGAGAAAGAATGGTAGTTGCCAGTCTGGAGGTAGAGATGAATAGAAAATTGTTTGAGTATAAGAATTTGAATTATGCACCATGAAAAGAGTTTTGGATATTCTACAACAGTGTGAATCTACTTAACATTACTGAACTGTTTACTTAAAAATGGGTAAGATGATGTTATATGTATTTTATCACAATTAAAACTTTTTCTTTTCCTGTACTAGCGATTGAACTCAAGACCTTTACACCAAGCTACATCCTCAGCCTTTTAAAAATTATTATTATTATTATTATTTTTTGGTGCCAGGGATCGAACTCAGGTCCTTGCGTTTGCGCAGCAGGCAGCGAAACCACTGAGCTAAATCCCGGGCTCCTTAAATTATTTTGAGACAAGATCTTGTTGAGTTACCTAGGCTGGACTCAAACTTGGGATCCTCCTGCCTTGGCCTCCCAGAGTTCTGGGATTGCAGGCATGCCACCATGCCAGCTAAGACAATTTTTTTTTTAAAGGCAAAGCACCTGGGCATGGTGGGACATGTCTATAATCTCAATTCTCTGGGAGGCTGAGTCAGGAGAATCATTAAATTTGTGCCTAGCTTGGGCAACTTAATGAGACCCTATCTCAAAATAAGAAAAATTAAAAAAGCCTGGGGGTGTAGCTCAGTGTAAAGGTTCTGAGTTTAATTCTCAGTTGCACCCCCCTCCCTTGCCAAGGCAAATATTTTATCTCCTATTTCTTGAATAGGTTATTGGTGTTACTAAAATACTTTAAATCCTCAATTTAGCTGGCTGTTTGTTATCAACAGTTTATTTACTGATCCATTGATTTGCAGGGAGGAAGAAAGTGAAGAGGAATTTGGAGACTTTCGGCTTGTCCCACATAACAATGAGTTTGACAGTGATGAGGTGAGTATGAAGGGAACATAACTCCCATGTATTGCTGCCTGTGGGCTTTTTTTTCTTGTCTGAGTTCCTGAGATTTCTAAGATTGGCATCTCATCAAAAACAGTAGCCTAGGGGCTGGGGATTTAGCTCAGTGGTGCTGCCGCCTGCCGCACAAGCACAAGGTCTTGAGTTTGATCCCTGGTACCCAAAAAAAACCAAACAAAAAACCAAAAACAGTAGCCTGTACCATGCGTGGTGCACACCTGTAGTCCCAGCACTTAGGAGGTGAAGGGAGGAGGATCGCTGCAAGTTTGAGGCCAGCCTGGGCTACGTAGTGAGATCTTGCCTCAAAAAACCAAAAAAAGATGGGCTGGGGATGTAGCTCAGTGGCACTGTGCCTGCCTGACAAGCGCAAGGTCCTGAATTCGATCCCCGGTACCAAAAAAAACAAACACAAAAAACCAAAAAAAAAAGGGTGTGGGTGTGTGTGTGTGGGTGTGTGTGTGTGCGCGCGCATGCGCATGCATGCTGTCAATTGAATCCAGGACCTCATGCATATGAGGCAAATACTACCACTGGACTATATACCCAGCTCCTAGCTTTTTATTTTGTTTTTTTAAACAGGAAAAAGAACATGAAAGTATGGGAGTATTAGGCTCCTAAGAGTCCTGTTTTATTTGAGGACATATTTTAATCTACTTAACTTTCATACTGTGATTTTTGTTTGTTTGTTTTTGTTTTTTGGGGGAGGTTTTTTGGTACTGACAATTGAACTCGGGTCCTTGTGCTTGTGAGGCAGGTGGTGGAGCCACTGAGCTAAATCCCTGGCCCTGATACTGTGATTTTTACAGGATGAACACACTGACTCTGGTAATGAAAATATGGCATTGGAAGACCATGAAGATGAGGAAGAACTCCTTAAGCAATCTGAAAAGCTGAAAAGGCAAATGTAAGTGTTCTTTCCATTCCTTCAACTGCTAGAAATTTCCCCTAATTCTCGAGTTGCAGTTTACCACTTTTTAATCTAAATTTTCTAGATTAAACAAAATCCTTGAGGGCCGGGGATTTACCTCAGTGGTTTTGCCGCCTGCTGCGCAAGCGCAAGGACCCGAGTTCTATCCCCGGTACCAAAAAAAAAAAAAAAAAATCCTTGTTCTGCATGGAATCTCTTGAGTATTCAAATATGGTGGTCTGGGGCCGGGGATTTAGCTCAGTGGTTCCAGCACCTGCCTCGCAAGAGCAAAGTCCCAAGTTCGATCCCCGGTACCAAAAAAAAAAACCCAAATATGGTGGTCGGTGTTCCTTTGGTCATATCTATGCTAAGCATCTCTACTTCCTTCCAGAACCAGTGACATTGCTTGTGGTCTTCACAGGCCCTGGGTATTCTCTGTACTTTGAGGTGTAGTCTTCGTATTTGATATGCTGGATGCATACTACTTATAATCTAGCCAAACATCAAAAGAGCTAACTTACACTTCTAGAGCAAGATGTAATGTAGAGATCTAAAGTTCCCTGGAACTCTTTTTCCTGTGAATTGCTGTTCTTCTGTTTTACTCATTCTAGTCTCAAACAAATTACCCAGTTTATTTTTTTAATATTGTTCTGATTGGGCCAGGGATTTAGCTCAGTGGTTTTGCCGCCTGCTGCGCAAGCGCAAGGAACTGAGTTCAATCCCTGGTACCAAAAAAATATATATATATTGTTCTGATTACAAAAGTAAGACATTTATTTTAGAATATTTAATAGAATGCAGAGAGCTTGTGGGTGTAGTTCAGTTAGAGCACATGCCTAGCATGAGCAAGGCCCTGGGTTCCATACTTAGCACTGCAAAAAATAAATAATGCAGAAATATATAAATAAAAAGTCTCATGTCCACTGCCCAGAGTATATGTGAAAGTGTCAGTGGTGATTATTTCTTAACATATCTATGCATATATTTTTATATAGTTGAGATTTGTATTTTTTATATGTATAAATTTGCATCTTGCTTTTTTTCCCCACTTAGCGTATATATAAATATTTTCCTATGATGTTAAAAAAGTTTCACAAACAATTCTAATAGGTATTCAATGTTATATTGTATGTGAATGACTTTTAGAATTCACATACAGGACATCATATTGATCCCTATTAGATTCATCTTGTTGCTTTGAGCCTAGCATTCCATTCTGTTCAGATCCATTTGGAGTTCTAATTTGTCACCTGTCAAATTAAATGTCTCATACAGCTTTAGGATATCCATAGATTTTTCTAAGGCAGTGGTTCTTAATGTCATTTAACTGCAGACCTCTTTGTTCAAATGAAAGTCATAATGACAGCTAAAAGTTGAACTGCTCAAAAAGGATGGTGGGAAGTTTGGGAAACTTAGTGACTGGTAGCCCCTGAAAGAATTTCCCAAGAGTCCTGGGATTTAGAGGAACTCAGCTTTAAAAACATACAGTATAGATGGTAGGAAGTAGAAAGGTCAGTATTTTGGAGATAGGAAGGAGATAGAGGAATGAAGGGGGAGAGGAAGGGGAAGTTAAAAGGATTAAGATATGATATGTATATGTACCGACTCCCCACAAAGAATGTATTTATTATGTATCATAAACATGTATTAATAAAAAAATACAGAATAAGTATAAAAATCAGCCTTCAGAAAGTACCAGGTTAGTACTATTAACCTGTACATAATAGGATTTTGAACTCAGGTTGATAGCAGACTTTTTCTCAAAAGGGGCTGGCTAAGATCAAGTGTGAAAGAGGCTAAAGTTAGAAAAAGAAACTATCATCTGGGCGTGGTGGCACATGCCTGTAACCCAGCTCTTGGGAGGCTGAGGCAGGAGGACTGCCGAGAGTTCAAGGCTAGCCTGGGCTACATAGTGAGTTCAAGACCACCCCGAGCTATATAGCAAGACCCTGTCTCAAAAAACAACAACAACAAAAGAAAAAGTAACTAGTAGAGGTTTTGATTTCCAGGAGCTCTGAGCCTCAGTCTTGCCTGTAATTGGAGGTCAAGATGCACTGAGCTGTAAGACGATCCCTAAACTGCTGCTATAAGAAATCTATATCCTTGGGTGGGGGATTTAACTCAGTGGTTTCACCACCTGCTGCCCAACCACAAGGACCCGAGTTCGATACCCGGTACCAAAAAAAAAAGAAGTCTATATCCTTATACCATACTATCTCTTAAAAGCTGGTATGCTTAGTTTGAGCGTTCTGGCAGGTATTCCTAAATACAGGAGAGAGATTAAGAGTTTTCTGGCTTTAGGGTTACCCAGCCTAGATTTAATTGTGGCTCTGCTACATCCTAGCTGTGTGTGACCTTGAATAAATTGTTTAATCTCACTGTGCCTCCTTAATTGATCTCTATACCAACATCCCTAGTTCCTTGCAGAATTAATGACATTTCCAGTGTCACTGCTTCCAATCTCCTTATGTCCTTGCTATTTCTTTTTTTCTTCCCTTAAATTTGACAGCAGTCGTCCTTCAGCCTCTTAAGTGCTGAGATTAGAGGGGTGCGCCACCATGCCTGGCTTTGTCCTGGTTATTTCTTTATCAGTTATAAAATGAAGGAAATAATAGTACCCACTCTTAAAGATAATATGATAATGCCTGTAAAGCAGAGTTATTGGCTCATGGTATATATTAAGTGATCAATTTTTAAATATTCAAAATTAGATGTTATTGGACCAGGGATTTAGCTCAGTGGTTCCACCACCTGCCTTGCAAGCCCAAGGTCCTGAGTTCGATCTCCAGTACCACAAAAAAAAATTAAATCAAAATGTTATAAATTTCATTATATTATTGTTCTTAACAGTGACCCTACATGCTGTTCTCATTGTATCCACATTCTGTGTATGCAGTCATTGTTACGTCTTCTAATCCTCAAAGTTGCTTTCCAGGAGATTGAAGAAATATCTGGAGGATGAAGCAGAGGTGTCCGGAAGTGACATGGGAAGTGAAGATGAGTATGATGGGGAAGAGATTGATGAATATGAAGAGGATGTAATTGATGAAGTTCTTCCTTCTGATGAGGAACTGCAGAGTCAAATCAAAAAAATACACATGTGAGTATCCCAGTGAGCCCATCTGAGTAACAGGGTGCATTGTAAGGCACGCCCTATAACCAGTCAGAATGGTCCTGGTATTGAATGCCTCATTCCTCCTCTTGCAGGAAAACTATGTTGGATGATGATAAACGACAGCTACGCTTCTATCAGGAGAGGTACCTTGCTGATGGGGATCTGCACAGCGATGGACCTGGGCGAATGAGGAAATTCCGATGGAAAAACATAGGTATCTTGGTTGCTGCCTTTAGAAGTAATATTCCAATAACAGATTTGTCCAGTTTCAGATGGCAAATGGCAATCAAAACTGTAATAGGCTTGGTGAAGGACCTTGCTGTAACCATTGCTTCCTATTAGTAGATGGGAAAGGTTTATGTCAGTGTATACTAAATAAGGGTTTATTTTGTGTCTGTCCAGTCACCCCTCTCCTATGCAGACTGCAGAATACTAAAAGCCTTAACTCTTTGCTTTAGATGATGCTTCTCAGATGGACTTATTCCACCAAGACTCTGATGATGATCAGATTGAAGAACAGCTTGATGAAACAGAAGCCAGATGGAGGAAGGAGCGAATTGAACGGGAGCAGTGGCTTCGGGATCAGGTAGAAAGTCTGCAAGAAGACAGGGCATGGTGGCACACACGTGTAATCCCAGCACTTGGGAGGCTGAGGCAGGAGGATCACTGAAAGTTGGAGGCCAAGCCTGGGCTACATAGTGAGTTCAAGACCAGCCTGAACTACATAGCAAGACCTTGTCTCAAAAAAAAAAAAAAAAAAGTCAAGGGCTGGGGTTTAGCTTAGTGGTACTGAGCCAACCTCACAAGTGCAAGGTCTTGAGTTCAATCCCCAGTACCAAAAATAGTCAGCAAGAGAATTGCCTATTCTAACCCCATTATGAGGATGAGAGGACCTGGTCATAGAGATTGTCATAATAGTTTCAAAATCTTTGGCAACATATTGCTAACTTTTTTATCCCTTGAGTTAGTTTTTTTGCATTGGAAGTTTATCATAGGCAATTCTTTTCATGTTTGTCCAAAATATTTTTTTTTTGGTACCGGGGATTGAACTTGGGTCCTTGCACTTGCGCAGCAGGTGGCGAAACCACTGAGCTAAATCCCAGGCCCCATCTTTTTTTTTTTTTTTTTTTAAGGTACTAAGGATTGAACCCAGGGCCTGTGCATTCCAGACAAGCACTGTATCACTGAACTACTCCCCCAGCCCCTTTTATTTTATTTTATTTTATTTTATTTATTTATTTATTGTACCAGGGATCAAACTTGGGACCTTGCACTTGCGAGGCAGGTGGCGGAACCACTGATCTAAATCCCCAGCCCTCCTTTTAATTTTTTTATTTTGAGACAGTCTCCTTAAGTTGCCCAGGCTGGCCTCAAATTTTCACCTCCCGAGTCACTGGGATTACAGGTATGCACCACTGTGCCTGGCTTCAAGTCTTTTGGAGAGGAGAGGCATTGCAAAAATGAAAACATAATATCCCAGCAACCTAGCTTCACAACCCAAGCTGTGGCAACTATTTAGGGAAGCTGTAGACATTTTTGTTCATGCTGTATGGTTTTTATTTTCAGGCACAGCAGGGGAACATTACAGCTGAAGAAGAAGAAGAAGAAATTGGGGAAGATAGTCAGTTTATGATGCTAGCTAAGAAAGTTACAGCCAAAGCACTGCAGAAGAGTGGTGAGCTCTTGTTTCCCTCAGGTTGAACTCCTTGGGTTGTTAGTGTTGGGGTTTGGAGGTGATTCTAACCTTCAGGGGATGTTAAAGCTTGGTCATAAGCTTGTGTCTAATATTGTCTTAAAATAGGCTCCACAGAGGTGAAGACAGATACTACACTTCAATCTTAGAGTACTGGGTAGTAGAAATACTTGGAAGTTTCTGTAGCTGATTTTGTCTTACATTCGGAGGTTCTATAGATTCTTGATTAAATTGCCCAGGATGCTATATCTAAGTGTATTTGAAGCCAGGTATAATTAACTCCGAAATGAAACTCTTAAACACTACTCTATACTCTTAGCAAGTTTTATTTTTCCTTCCGTTATTCCTGTTAGTGATTAATTGATAAATTCAACTTGGGTTGTCTGTCTGCTTGGAGACACTGTAGAAGACAACCATTAAAAAATATACAGATGTGGCTTTAGCTTTGAGTTAATTTCAAAGATTCTTAGTGTTTTCAGGTTTAAAAGTAATTCTACCCAGCTTTGCCCACAACAATCCTCTCTGTCTTTTCTTTCTAGCCAATCGCCCTGTGGTTATCCAGGAATCAAAATCTCTACTCAGTAACCCTTTTGAAACTGTCAGACCCGGAACCACTCACCAGGTTGGTTGGGACCTTGGCTGTCTGACGTCATGGTCTGCAGGGGTTTTGTTTTGGGGCTCTTTTTGGCGGGGAGCGGGGGGGGGGGTCCCTTTTTTTTTTTTTGTAGTACTTGGGATTAAATCCAGGGCCTTTGCTTTGAGCTACATCCCTAGCCCTTTCCTTCCTTCCTTCCTTTTCAGTACCGGGGATTGATCTTGGGTCCTTGCACTTGCGCAGCAGGTGGCGAAACCACTGAGCTAAATCCCTGGCCCCGTTTCTTTATTTTTTTATTTTGAGACAGGGTCTCACTAAGTTGCCCAGGCTGGGCTCAAACTTTCGATACTCAGCTGTGCCACCATGCCCAGGTATGGTCTGCAGATTATAAAGGCCCACATCAAGCTAAGGGAATAGACTGTCATTGTGAGAGGGAGGTAGCCCAGGAAATGGGACTAGATAGCGAAAGAACCTGCTGCTTCTATTCTACTCGGTAGAATAAGAATATGTCTCCTCAATATTTGGGGAGGAAAGGAGGGAGGACTGAGTTTTCATTCTTTGGGATTTGATAGCACATGACTCTTTTTCCCTTTAGCTGAAGACAGGCTCACTGCTAAACCAGCCCAAAGCTGTGCTTCAGAAACTAGCTACCCTCTCTGACCTCAACCCCAGTGCTCCCCGAAATTCAAGAAATTTTGTCTTTCATACACTTTCTCCTGTCAAGGCTGAGGCAGCAAAGCAATCATCTAAACCTCAGGTATGGAATTTGAGAACTGATATAATGGCTCCCAAAGCAGTTTTTTGTTTTTTTTTTGAGACAGGGCCTTGCTATGTAGCCAGGCTAGCCTTGAACTCACAGTGATCTTCCTGCCTCAGTCTCCCAAGTGCTAGGATTACAGGCATGCGCCACCATGCCTGGCCCAAAGCAAAATTTTATTTATTTTAATTAAAAAACAAAAGTTCTAGTCTAATAGCTTATGCTACAGTTTTGGACTCCTCCCCATTAATATACAGTGGATTTACTTTTGCTGGTAGATAATAAGCTTTTAAACCTATCTGGAAAGTTTATACTTCTTGGTTGTTACTGTTGTTATTTTCCTGTTGTTAATTGTCCATGATTTAACTGTGTTGCTTAAGAGCTCATTGAAAGTAAGTACCTGTGTGAGGGTCTTGCACTGGCTCTGACTCTCTTTCTGCTCTCCAGGTGAGGAGAAGGGGACCATCATTAATGACATCCCCTTCCCCTAAGCGCCTCAAGACAGGTGATAGCTGTCCAAGATTGAAGCAAAGCATCTTTAGATACTTGGAAAGCTAACCCCATCAAGGACTCCAGCATCTATGCCTAGACCACTCAGTAACACAGTGCTAGAAACTGGCACTGAAGGTTGGAACTGATGCTCATGCTGATGATCTCTCCTTCCTTCATAATCAATGCATTAAGACTGCAGAGATTCCGTCCAAAAAAAAAGTTTGCCGCCTGCTGCGCAAGTGCAAGGACCCGAGTTCGATCCCTGGTACCAAAAAAAAAAAATAAGACTGCAGAGATTCCAGTTTTTTCTACTGCTCAACTGTGGCTATCTTCCTTTCCTAGTATTTCCTAGCTTGGCCACTAATCATAATTCTGCACTGTTTCCAACATGAACTTATAGAATGCTTGAGTGAAGTCTCATGTACTTCATTACACATTTGACGTTTTATCCTAGCAGCTTCCCGGGTTTATACTGCTTTGTGGTAGAGGTGGTTGGGAAAGGAGGAAGTGGAGGAGGAGGGACAAAAGTGTGGCATTACAGAAAGTGGTGAAAGTCAGTATCGGAATGACTTCTTCATACTTGTGAGGTTACCATCACTCCCCACTTTTCCTGAACTACCACAAGGCTCTCAGAATGTTAGACTCCCCACCCCACCTCAGAACTGAACATCATTGCTGCTTTGGAAAAGCATTCCATGTGAATATACTTTGAGTGTGAGTAGCTACACTTGGTAAGTTGAATGGGATTATGTCCATTTTTTATTAAGAGACAGGGAACAGGGCCAGGGATTTCACTCAGTGGCACCTTACCTGTCTTGCAAACGCAAGGTCCTGAGTTTGATCTCCAATACTCAAAAAAAGGAAAGAAAACACCAATTTAAGTGATGAAATGATGCAGATTTTCTAGTTTTTCCTAGCACTCAAGATGCTGACTTTGACAACTCATGTTTGTAAATTTGTAATCTTGTAATGGGGAAAGTGTGTATAAAGATGTTTTAATACGTATGTAGTTTTTCAATAAATATCAATGGCTTAAAGGCAGAATTTGCTGTCCGGTTTGAATACTCACTGTTAGGTCCGTGTCTGTCTGATATTAAGCATTTCAATTTCAATCCCCTTTCTGGCTTCTCAGTCCCTGTGAATTGATCAGAAACCTACTTACCTAAGGGTCTGGGCTCAGTCCACGGGAGGAGAGTTTAATAAATGTTACTGGTTTCAGCCCTTTGCATAGCATTTTCTCTTTAGTTGCCTTTGCGTGTGTTTATAGCTGTGGGTCCAAGGTGAAGGCTGTTGCCTTGCCCTTTGAGCTCTCTAAACAATGCCCACGCTAGGCAGCCCTTGCTGGGCTAAAGAGAGCTGGGAAAAAGGACTAGAAATTTCCTCCCTTTGCTTTTCTACTGTTTTTTTTCAGGGGGAGAGATGAAGTAGAAGGTTGGAATTGACCCGGTGAGAATAAGATCAGTGCCTGAGAAGTCTGGGGAGCTAATGGTTTCTGTTTGAGGCTCCAGGGAGAATTTCTCTTTGGAGAAAGAAAAGTAGTCTTAAACTCTAGGTCACTTTTCCTTATGCCAGCACAGCTGCCACAAACCAAGCTAAGCCTTCACCTGGTAACATGATTGAAATAGAGGGTTTCAACGTGATCCACATGCACTTTTCCCAAAGCACTGGCCCACCCGAACTATCTTTGTCTTAATGAAATTGGAGCCCCAGGGCCTGCCACTGTCTCCTGGTATGACTCAGCTCCACCAGCTTGGAAATTACATATTTGGAGGCATAAGAGCCCAAGAGTCTGGGAGATGAGTGTGCTCAGTGTCAGTTGTTTTGTCTCCTTGTTCCACACATAGGCAAGGACAAGTGATATTGACCTCATTAAAACAAGCCTCTCCTTGGGGCCAGGGATTTAGCTCAATGGTTTCACCGCCTGCTGAGCAAGCACAAGGACCTGAGTTCAATCCCCAGTACCAAAAAAGAAAAAAAAAACAAGCTTCTCCTCTTATTTCATTCATTTAGTCTGCAAGCCATACTAGGATCTCTTCTATAAAGCCTCAGCTTAAATTCACCAAAGCCTGGCTGGGGATTTAGCTCGGTGCCGAACCTGCCTCACAAGCGCAAGGTCCTGAGTTTGATCCTCAGTACTGCAAAAAAAATTTTTTAAATTCATCAAAGCCATAGAGCCAACTTCACCATTCATATCTCTGTGGGATCCATCATTTCAATTGCTTCTCTATGAACTTCTCCCCACTTTGAGAATTTCTAATTCAGCCTGGAAAACTTTGTAATACATGTTTTTGGTTTTTATTGCCTAGTCTTTTTTTTTTTTTTTTTTTTTTTTGGGAGATACCAGGGATCCAACTCAGGACCTTAAGCTTGCAAGGCAGGCGGCAGAACCACTGAGCTAAATCCCCGGTCTGCCTAGTCTTCTGTCTGGCTTGGATCAAACTTGGGACCTTGCGCTTGTGAGGCAGGCAGTGAAACTGCAGAGCTAAATCCCTGGCCCCTTGGGGCTTCTTTATCTTGACACAATTTTTTTTTTTTTGGTACCAGGGATTGAACTCAGGACCTTGCACTTGTGAGGCAGGCGGCAGAGCCACTGAGCTAAATCCCTGGCCCTATCTCTTTTTACTATACATTGGTCATTTATTTGTAAACAAAGAGCCCATAAATACAGAATGGGATTATGCTACAGTTAACTGGCACATACTTTACTTTTCTTTGAGTCTTCTCATGTACTACCATCCTGCCAGTTAACATCTGCTGTCACTGTATAAGCTGTAGCTGAAAATAGTGTAAGAGATTGGGCTGGATGAATTCTGAACTGGTGAGTTCCGTTCTGTTCCTCTCCTCCTCTCTTCTTTCTTCTCCCTTCTCCCCTCCCCTTCCTTTCCCTTTCATCCCTTTTTTCCTTCCTCTCTTTTTTCTCTTTCTTTCATAGAGAAGCTCCAATATTACCTTCTTTTCTATTTTGCCTTAAACAGAAGATTAAAGACTATGGTTTGGCTGGGGGTGGGCAAAGAAATGTTACCTTTTATTATTCCAGATAAATGAGGGTGTGGCACTTAAAATCAATATTTCCTCTACTGCTGAGCTGATTTGCAACTCAGGACAATAAAAACCCAAATGCTGCCCAGCTGCTGACATTGCTTATACTGAACTAACCCTCTGGCCCTATCTTGATACAATTTGATGGTATTATTCTTGAGCCAGTATTTGTCTTATACCTTTATATCCTCCTCATGGCCTGACACAGGCTGGAATGTAATAGTGCCTAAAAATTGAATAAATGAGTCTGTATATCTATAAAATTAGGATCCTAATTATGCCTCTCTCAGAGTTTCTGTGAACATTAAGTTGGAAAATGTATGTGAATGTACTGTATTAAGTGCTACTCTGCAAACATTAGAAATTGCCAATATCACATCATATTACATCATATTTTGTGGACCAAAAGGCTCATTGTCTTACAAACATGACAAATTTAGCCAGATGCAGTGGCATACGCCCATAATCCCAGGACTTGCTAGAGCAGTGATGGTGAACCTTTTAGACTAAATAAATAACCAAACTACAACCCCAAACCCATTTATTTATTGCAAAGTGCCAACAATGCAATTAAACTTGAATACTGAGGTTTTAGTATATGTGTTGCCAAAGCAAGCACAATACTGAGGTTTCAGTTTGGAAGAAACAACTATTATCCTATGCTTGGCTGCTGGGGCAACTTGGCTTGCATGCTGACAGAGAGGGCTCTGTGTGCCTGCTGTGGCACTCATGCCATAGGTTCGCCATCACCACTCTAGAGGCTGAGGCAGGAGAAATGCCACCTGGGCCTCAAACTCATGGTGATCCTCCTACCACAGCCTCCCTAGTGCTGGGATTACAGGTATGTGGCATCATGCCTGGTGTAAACTTAACGCTTTAAAAATGTGATCTTCTTTCCCTAAAAACCTCCTCTCTGTTTTCCAATTTCAGTAAAAGTTACCTTCATACGTACCCCTAGTCATTCAAGCCGGAAAATGGAAGGGCATTCTTTTGGGGGGGGGGTACCGGGGATCGAACTCAGGTCCTTGCGCTTGCGCAGCAGGCGGTGAAACCACTGAGCTAAATCTCCGGCCCTAGAAGGGCATTCTTGACACCTCCTTGGTTCCTTCCATAATGAAGACAATCTCCAAGTCCTGGTAACTTTTCCAATGTGCATCTTGAATCACCTGACTTATTTCAGCTCTAGCCAGAACTATACTCCAAATTTCCATAATTTATTTACAGGGTACTGCAGTAGCCTTCAAATCAGATGTTTCCATTTCTGTTTTTTTTTTGGTACTGGGGATCGAACTTGGGACCTTCCGTTTGTGAGGCAGGTGGCAGAACCACTGAGCTAAATCTTCAGCCCTCCACTTCTGTTTTTGCTTCCCTTTCATCCAACTGCACAGCAGCTAGAAGATGACCTTCATGTAAACAGATTTGGAGGATGCACTCCACTACTTAAAACCTTTTCAAAGGGCAGGGGTTATAAATGGTAGGTTTAGCATACCCAAAGCCCTAGGTTCAATCTCTGTCACCCAAAACAAACCTTTTAATGTCTTCCAGCACTGTCAGAATGAACTTCAACCTGCTTATGTTCTACAAGGCCCTGGCTGGTAATTCCTGCTTCCCAACCTCAGGTCCACTCTTTTTTTTTTTTTTTTTTACAGTTGCATAACTGATTTATAACCATTATAGAAATTAAGAGAATGTATTAAAGATTCTCAGCTCTGCGTGATTATTGCCATGGAGACATTACAAAGGAGGTACAGGTTAGGGCTGCACAGTCCAGAAGAGATGAATTTGAGTCCAGCAAATTGCATTTCTTCCCAGAGTTATGGTATTTCTTTGCAATACTCAAGTTGAAAATGAAAGCTGCAAATGGAGGGTAATTCTCCTATACGACATTCTAGTACACTTACAGTATGTTTATGAATATCTGCCCCCACAAATAAACAGGCCATAGATCAGAAAGGTGTTGATCTAAGCATAAAATAATAAAACTGAGAGGTCAGAAGGCACATCTGGAGAATACTTTCCAGTAAATGAAAGAGAATGAAGGTATACTACCAGTAAAAAAGTAAAATCTTCTAAAACTCTTATTTAAAGCTAAACAACAACAACAAAGACATACATATTTAAATCTTACACAAATACAAAAAAAGTCTTTAAAAGTATAAAGGGCTTTTTGTTATTTAGTTCAAAAAAAGTTTTAAATTCACAATATAAATAAGAGAAAATAACATTCTTCTCCAATGTGACTGTTCTGTGAAGCACCTCACTCGCCACTTCCTCCTAATGTGTCCCTAAGCTCAAAGGGAGCCAGGTAGTGTTAGCAGGGCAGACTCATGTGGACTCAGTGGGTTTCCTCATCCTGCGCTTCCTCTGGATGTGGTGAATCTGGTTGATTCCTGCAGCATTTCGCCTCACTGTCCAATCCACCTTCTGCCCCAGCAGCCCACTGATCCTGGGAAGAGCTATCACAGGCTTTGTCTGTGGGGACAGCTCCTTTCTGCTGGGGTAAGATAGTAAAAAATGCTTCTTGCCAGTCTCTTGTTTGCAGGTATTCCAGAATAATCTCAAATACATGATTAACTGCCAGAACTTTCCGACTATTCATCTTCACAAAATTTCCGAGGGGGAGCTGGGCATGATCAATCCCATAATCTGATGCTTGTTTACACGTGAATCCCTTATGATGGTTGTGATCTACCAATCCTCCAATCACATAGGCCTTTGACTCATCTAATTCCTGCAGTACGTTAGGGGAATCTGATGTAAGATATACCAGGTCTTCTTTTTTTATGAGTTCACTATAGTGCTCTGGTTTGATGTGGATATCCTTCCAGTTGACCCATCCTTTGTCATTGTCATCCATGTTCTTTTTCAGCTGGCCTCCGTGGCTCGTGAAGTAAAACTGCACAGGATGCAGTGCTCTTCAGTTTTCTGCATAGCATCGCTGAATCTGCTTATGAAGTTTCTTAATATCCTTTAAGACCATCAAATCATCAAAACTACAGTCAATGATAAGGCGGAGTGTGCTATGGACAACTTGTCTTTGAACATGTTTTCTGTCATTTCCACCTGAGTTTGATTCCAGTTCACACTGTCGTTCTAATTTCTTTCTGTCGCGTTTTTCTTTCCTCTTTTGTTTGCAGAGTTCTGTTTCTGTTTCCTTAGCTTCTTCGTTCGTCGTTTAGATACTGGCTCAATCCCTTCATTCATTCCTGATTTCTGTTTCTCCTCTTGATCTTCACTTAAGTCTTGCTTTCTTTCAGCACCAGAAGTCTCATTAAAATCTGGTAACATTTCAGATGACATTGTTTGTTGTATCTGAAAACATTCTTCACAGGCCACGGAAAGCGCTCTCAGTGCAGGGACAGAGCCACGCACGCCGTCACTTCCACGCCTCTCGTCTTCAGGTCCACTCTTTCATTCAGCCTCAGGACCTTCTAAAGTGCCCTTCCCATTTTCTAGACTTCCTTCCCCTCCAAACTCCTCCTTGTCTGGCTAATGTATAATTCTCAAGATGTTACCTTAAACCTAACTTTCTCAGAGACACTTTCTCCAAGACACTTTCTCCGACCTTTTGTAATAAGGTAACCTCTATTAATGTTTCCTACTCTTGGATTTTTTTTTCTTTTCAAGATAAAGTCTCACTATGTAATTGAGGCTGGCCTCAAACTTGAGATCTATCATGGTTCGCCACCTTAATATTTGTTGAGATCTATTTTCTCTATTAGACCATAAATTCCTTGAAAACAGATCATGACCTGTTTTTTAAGTGAATGATTTAGGTAGCACCATGCCTGGCACATAAAATTATTCAATAAATATCTTTTTGAATAATCCATGTTGGAAGATCTGGAAAAGCTAATGGCAAAAAGCTTGGAGCTGAATTGCTTATAAAGCTTTGTAGTATAGGATGAAATAGAGGTGACTGCTGTGTGAGATCTTAAGTCCTTGTTCTCTCTTCAACTTACAAGTTAGCTAAGTCATTCTCCCTGAACTTTTTTCCTTAACTCAAAAATGTTCCATGTGAAATGAGTTGGTTTAGCTCACAGGTTTACAGTTAGGATCATAGGTGTAATGTAACATGAAGTGATTATGCGTGTTTAAGGCTAACCCAATACAGGCTGAGGAAGGGGTGGAGTCAATGCCTCACTATGCTCTGGTTGGGTGAAAAGGAGAGGCTGAGTCCCAACAAAGCTCCAGAGTCCACCCTCAGCAGCCAGCAGTGGGTAGTGTTGTGCTGGGACTTGTGACAGTGGTGGCAATGGAGGACTGCAGGTGTCCCTGGACTCTAGTGAGTGGGGGAAATAGGTATGGCTTTGTGTATGGCTGGGGTCAACCTCAGATTTTACCTTTTGAGACCAAGGTGCCAGATCTTTCTATCCCTTAGTTGTAACCTATTGGTCTGTACTATGTCTTTCCCATCACTTCTTTCTGTGCTCCTTTCTCTCACCTTAAAGGTTTTTCATTTTCAGTTTATTGATTTAGTTCTTCCCTGTGGAGGGATACATAATGGGAAGAAGGGGTTTGAAGTAGCTACAGCCTAAGGGTGATTGGAGGAAGCTGTGGGGCTGCATACCTGGGTTCTTTTGTGTTGAAGGAACCGCATTCTTTGGTATTTTTGATGGCTGGTGAGTTAGAGACTGGGTGAAGCAGCACCCCAGTTCCAACCTGGAGAATCACTGGGCCCAGCCCAAGGGGTGGAAAGTGCTGGGGCAGGGTGGGGAGTGAGCTATGGTTTGGGTTTTTTAGCTCCCTCTCTTTTTCTCTAAGGCTGAGTGGAAGGAAAAAAAAAGCTGACTGCCCACCCCTCTCTTTGTCTTGTCTAATTTAACTTACGTTATTTATCAAAGAGACAGGTTATTTGGAAAACCAGATGGACCCAGGCAAAAATCATCTGGGTTTTCCAAACGTGAAAAATTAGGTTCTGGGAGCCCAGGAGGGAAGGTGTGTGTGTGTGTGTGTGTGTGTGTGTGTGTGTGTGTGTGTGTGTGTGTGTGTGTGAAGGGGGCCAGGAATATTGAGTGAATGTCTCTGTAGTCAGACCCAGAAATTATTCCGTAACATCCAAGCATCCCTTCGTCCTCCTTTTCCTTCAAGTTCTTTATGGTTAGAATCTAAATGAGAAAACGAAGGGCCGGGGATTTAGCTCAGTGGTTTCGTCGCGTGCTGCGCAAGTTCAAGGACCCGAGTTCGATCCCCAGTACCAAAAAAAAAAAAGAGAGAGAAAACGAAAATCTTCATGTTGGTGTTTGGGTGTGCTGAAAGTTTAAGTAGGCCAAAGATGAGAATGGGTCAGGGCTATAGTAGAACAACAGCTGACAGCTTGCTGTGTTTCTCCAGCTCCTGTGCTTTTCCACAGACCAGGTAAGTAAGGGAGAAGTACAGGGCACTGAGAGGTGTCTAGAGTAGAAAACACTGCTTGCCCCTTCAATGTTTCTGCCCTAAAACAATCGCCACAGATCTGGAAGTGAGACAGTAGGAAAGAACTTATCCTCATAACTTTCTGATGACCAGATGGCTAAGGAAGACTACAGATTAAGTATTGTCTATCCACTGACTATCCAGAGAAGGAGCCCCCACCAGTTCCCTTCTGGGTAATAGTGGCTTGCTCTGTTGCTACAGCTAGGAGTTTTAAAGCCTGTGATTCTGTTACCTTCAGCAGCAGCATTATTAGGAATGAAAGCAGTAGGCTGTGGAGCACAAGTCTTGGCTGCAGGAGAGGAAATGTTTTTGCTACAGACAGCAAGCCATCCCATACACACACACACACACACACACACACACACACACACACACGCAGAACAGAGCCAAGACCCTTTGTGGACTGAAGAATCTTTGGCAGCAGCAATGCATTTGTCCCTTTGTGAGTGTCATTTTTTAAAGTGTCATTGGACTGTGAAAGCCACTTAATAACTTGATCTCATCTGAATAATCTGAGTTAATACTAGCTCCACAGTTCTGAGGATTAAGTAAAGAAAAATTTGTAAAGTGTCTGCCTCAGGCTTGGCACTTAGTAAATCTCAATGAATGCTTGTTGGATGAATGCATCCATGAATCTGACCATTAAGACTTCCTTGACCATTTCCAAGGATCAGTGTGTAACAAACAGCCAGAGTAACTGAGACTTGTGTACTATCCCACTGAGCCTGGAGCCTGAGGCATGAACTAAACTGTGGGTCATTTAAGACGTTTGATGAATAGCTATGTGGCGTGAGGTGGACCCTTTGCTCAGGACCTTGTTGGCCAGCTGCTGGGAACACTAAGGAGACCGGCTTCCTGTTAGCTCCTTTGGAAATTACCTCAGGTACAGCGCACCTTACTCAACGTCATGCCTCTTTCCAGCACAGCCCGCATGTGATGACAAGTGTATAAATACCTGGCCATCTCAACTCATTTGGTGACAACTCTGGAGGGCCATTCTAACTCCAGAATTCCTTGTGGAGCAGACTGAGAGACTCTCACAGGCCTATATTGCAGCAGGCTTCTTCCTCTCTCCATCCTGCTTCTTTTTCCTCTTTCTGTAGAAGTTGATCTCAAGGGCACTTTTTTTGGGGACGAGGTCTCACCATGTAGCCCAGGCTGGCCTCAAGTCATGGTGATCCTCTTGGGTCAGCTTGTGCTGAGATCACATGCATGCGCCACCATGCCCAGCTCACGGCACTTCTTCTTTTTTTTTTTTTTCTTCACGGCACTTGTTAAACATTCTGCACACTAAAGTATCTCAGTCAGTTTCCCAGGGAATCCATCCTGTGAGTGGGCCCGTCCTGGTAGCCAAGGCTGCCTTTACAATGTGCTTCCAGCTTTGGAGGTGTCGATGGTGTCTCTTTATGCCCACCAGAGGGCAGCAGCCTCGTAGCAACCTGCCCTCCTGAGTCTCCTAGCATTCTCCCTAGTCCCCCTCTCATTCCTTACCGCTAGTATTAGACAGGATCGCCTCTTTTAGTGTGTCCACCCTCCTGTCAAAGGGAAGAACATTTTCTGAAACTGTGTGGGCCTTACTTTTGTCAGTTTCAAACTCCCTCACCTGCAGCACCTAGGGCCAATTAGTCTTCTACTGCATCCCTTCCCCTCATCAGATGGGCAGCCTCCCTGCCCTGGATCTGTACCTCTCACACTTTCCACCCACACAATAGATTTGTCTTCTGTGTGACAAGGTAATTATGAGCTTGGGGCCAGGAGGCCTGGGGACCAGTCTTGAGGACAGTCACTTCCATCTGGCTCTCCCTGTTTTGCTAACATTATTGATTTTTAGTTTAATTTATTATGATGATTTTTTTAAAAATGTGGCCCTGGTGACATGAGGTATGGAGGTGAGTGGGAAAAAGCAAATTTATTCTTGTCACAGTTTAGCTTTTTGAAGCTTAAAACCACCCACGTGACATTTTTTAAAAAATCTACTAGTTTTAGTCTTTGGTTACCTTTCTTTTCACCTCTTTCACTGCCTCCTTCCCTCCTTCCCTCCCTTCTTTCCTTTCTCCCTTCCTTCCTTTAAAAAAATTTTTTTTTTTTTGGTATCGGGGATCGAACTCAGGACCTTGCGCTTGCGAGGCAGGCGCTGGAACCACTGAGCTAAATCCCTGGCCCTAAAAAAAATTTTTTTAATGAGGTCTCATCATGTTACCCAGGCTGGCCTCCAACCCCTCAGCTCCAGCAATCCTCCTGCTTCATGAGGCCTCCTGAGTAGCTGGAAGCACAGGTGGCCAACACCACAGCCTGGCTGGAGCTTACCTGATTTTATTCTGTCTCCAGTTTCCCCAAAGATTCTACTGGGAATTGGAGCCAGATATAGCTACAGAAAGGAGGCTGGGAAGGAGTGGGGATGGCAAATACAGCACTACATGGTAGCAGCAGTTACCTTGTCCAACAAATGTTTCTTGCATTCCCTTTACCCGTCAGTTATTTCTACACTACACCCCAGCTTCCTGCTTCTATCTGCCCTGCTTTCTTGGGGCAGTCCTGAGATGGGCCACGCTATGCTCATTCATTAACTCATTTATATTTGTTTATTTGCATCAGTTTCTATGGATATCAGTAAAACCTGACCAGGAAATTTTAGGAAAGAGATGGAGATTGGGTGCAGCCTGACTGTCAGCCTTCTACAGGCCTCCCATAATGTACTCTATTTCTTTACAGGGTAAAGGAAGGGCAAGCTTTAGGCAATAAATTACAAGTGGGAGGGGCACTCCAAACCACAGTGATTGCCCTGGGAATTATTGGAGGCTGAGGGCAATTTGTGGGACCACGTTCCCCCAGCCTGTTTTCTCTGTGCATGCCAAGAGAATGAATAAATCATTGTTCAGGGGTGGGATGCAGCTGCCGGGCTCCTCCCCTCGGCACATGCCCGGACTCCAGCTCCTCCATTGAGGGCTGCTGGAGCAGAGCAGTTTATACACCCAGCTCCCCAAATCCTATTGAGTCCTCCCCTTTCTGCACGAGCCACCAGCTCCAAGCTCATTCAACTTGGCCCTTTGTGCTGGGGGTTAAGTGGTTACATGTGGGGGGCACCCAGAAAGGACCTGTCAGGCCCTGAAAGGCTGTGCTGATATGGTGCCCTCCTACTGATGAATGGGTGGGTGGAAGAGAGGTGGGCGGCCAGAGGGTGAGGTGGGGGAGAGGGATTATGGGCCCACAGAGGCAGCTGCCAGGAAGGGGGTAGAGCAGGCATCCCTTTCTCTTGTTCCTTCTTCATTCAGCATGTTCATGTAGCTCAGGACCAACAGCCTCATGACCTGGGATCTGGCTTTTCTTCTCTCTTGGAAGAAGCCAAGAGGAGAGGCTTGGGAGAAGCCATTCGCCTCTCAGGTGCTTTACAGAGAAAGATTCCACACTAACCTTTCATTCTAACAGTTCCAGAACACCCCTGTTCACTTTTTTCCCTTGGCTGGGAAGAGAGCTGAAAGAGGATTTCTTTTCTAGGTTTTTCTGGTGTGGTGGGTTTGGAACTGTGCCCCACTAGCTTTAAAACCTATCTCGGGGCTGGAGATACAGCTCAGAAGCCTTTTAGAATAAAAAGGCCAGGAAAGAAGAAAAAATCTCAAACTGGGTATATTGCAAATATTTTAATTGAAGGAAAAACACTGATTCCAGGGCTGGGAATGTAGCTCAGGGGCATAGGGCTTGCCCAGCGTGTAAGAGTCGCCCCAGTAATAACCCTCCCCGCCAAAGATTCCAAGGCTAAAACAAAACAAAACTTCAAAACTTTGGATTGGAAGTACCTCACCCTCATTTCACAGCTGAGAAAACAGTCATGTTGTGGGTGACGGAATGGCCACCTTTTACCTAAGGTGGACACACAGTAATTTCCTTTCCGACTACAGCAGCACTTTACCTTTAAGAGGCAGTGGAGAAATGGATGAACAAAACAACTAGGTCACCAGCTTCCTAGGCCTTTCTCTCCTGAGATGAGCCAATTCTGGGGAGTAATCTTCCTTCTAATCTGCCTTAAGGGCTTTCTGATGTGTCAAAGGTCCTCTTGTGCCTGGTCTTGGGAGATTAAGTAACAATGTTCAAAATTATAATGTTATTCAACAACTTTCAAGGAATATTATCCTTATTTAGCTCAAGGAAGTTAAAATTTCTCGATATGCCTAAGTCCCCAAAGCCTTTTGGGGAAGTTGACAGGTGACGTGAGCTCAGCAAAAGAGGGGAAAGCTGGCAGCAATGTAGCTTGTGTCCTGGACTAGACTGCTCTGATGTGGAAACTTTGGGGGTTTTCCCAGTTACTTCCCTATTCCCCACAGGACGAAGCCCAACCTCCTTGAATGACCTTGTCAAGACCTTGCACAACCGGCCAACTTTGTTCTCTAGCTTCTTCTACCTCCCTTTCCTCCCAACCTCCAGTCACACTGGCCTATGCTGTTTCTGAACACACTCTGAATATGCAGTCTCTTAAGCCTTCTGCTTTCTCTTGGTGAACTATTCATCCTTCACAGCCTGAAGGCCAAAACCAGGTCTGTCTCCCTCCCTCGCTCCCTTCCTTTCTTCCATGGACTGATTACAGTACTGGAGATTGAACCCAGGGCCTCACACTTGGCAGGCAAGGGCTCTAAAGCTAAGTTACACCCCACCCCCTTGAACCAGTTCTGATTTTGCTTGGGATCCCTATCACAGTACCTGGCATAAAGTAAGCACTCTAACTATGTGCTGCATGTGAATGAATGGATGGGAAGGAGCAAGATTTTTTTTTTTCTGAGACAAGGTCTTGGTCTGTAATTCAGGCTGGCCTTGAACTTACTATGTAGTCCAGGCTGGCCTTGAACTTGTGGTGATCCTCCTGCTTCAGCCTCTCAAGTGCTGGGATTACAGGTGTGTACCACTATGCCTACCTAAAAGGAGCAAGATTTTTGAGGCTGAAACCCTTGTTCTTAGCCACCACTTTCTATGAGTACTGATATAGAAAAATTATACACCAATAATGAACCCTCATGCCTGCCCTATTTCCTGGAGTAGAAATTTCTGTCATCTTTCCTTGTCTCCTTGCCTGACATCCCAGACCCATGGGCCTGGATCTGGCTACTCACTGCTAGCTGCTCTTGGCTCTGACACTTTTCTGCCAATATTCTTACTCACTGCGCACCACTTCATGATGATGGCCTGAATGGCAACAGAGCCTGTTCATGCTGGAACTGATCATCTGGTGATTTCTATGGCCCTCCCAATTAAGTCCCTGGCATATATGGAGGGTGGACACAGCCATAGATAACCCTGCATGTGGGGCAACTAATACCCTGATGTCCTGACTGGAGAAGCCTTCAGTGAATGAATCACAGGTGTTCCAACATCTGCTTTTCTGTCTTCATGTAGACATGGACACCTCTGCCTAACTGGTGCTTTTTGTTCTCCGGGCTTTCATCTTTCTGAAAATTATAGAGTAGCCAGGAGCCCCGTCTAAGCACTGTCTGTATGAATTATATGGTGCTTGAGTATCCCACACAACATGCCCTTGAGTTATCAGGTATTATGTTATTTGAAAGCAACTAGCCTTATGGAACAGTGTAATTGATGACTCAACTATGCCAGGTCCTGGGGTGCTGCCTGGCAGAGTGCAACATAGACTTAAAAATAGATAGATAGATAGATAGATAGATAGATAGATAGATAGATAGATAGATAGATAAATTAGGGCCTTGCCATACTGGCTCCCAAACTTCCTGGTCTCAAGCGATTCTCTTACCTCACCTTCCTGAGTAGCTGGAAGTACGAGTGTGTGCCACTGTGACTGTCTTCAATATGTAGTTCTTTGGGCTTTGTAGCCAGAAGTAAAGGTGGGTGTAGCACCTTATGTAATGCACCTAAGGACTCTAAGGGGTCTGGAGGCTTCAGCATTTATGGAAGAGAGTTTCTAACCAGGGAACACAAAGATGCATTTCAGACTCCTCATAGCACCAGAGGACCAGCAGAAAGGCCGATCACAGTGTAGACTGGACTGATAACGGTTACCAAGTCCAGGGAAAGATAGTTGAGGGCTGAGAGGTATACGAGCGGAACCTAGGGTACTGTCTTAATCAGAATTCTTTTGATTGTTAGTGACAGAAATTCCACTCAAGTTAGGCTTGGCAAAATGAGGGCCTCATGGGAAGGTATCAAAACTCTAAGGCCTCGGGAAACAGGGACACCAGGAAAAAGAAACAGGAAATCAGGACTTGTGTTTTTCATTTCTACTTCTGCGTGTCAACACCATTTTCTCCTACTACAGACTGACTTCTTCCTTTTGGCTGGGAATATGATTGCTGCAGCCCTAGACTCACATCTTCACTGTTTCTTCTTCCATTCTAGAAAGTCTCAAACAAGAACTCTGACTGGCTCACTAGGGTGAGGTTCCTGTCCTTGGACTCATCAGTCCTTGTTCAACCCACATGATTAGAAGTAGGGGAGATAACGCCTGAAGGAAGGGTTGTTCTGGGCAAAACAATTAGATGACTATGGTTGTATGGTATGGGGAGATCTGCATAACCCTAGACCACCAAAGCTCATAGCTTTTAGGAGTATGAATTTGGGTGAAAGCAAGAGGAACTTGGCATCAGGACCTGAAATGGTGCTGAAGATGCCACCTGTATTTTCTTAGCTGTGGGGAGTGCCCTATTTGACTTCTACTTTTCCCTTTTTATTTTCTGTTTTTTCTTAAAATAGGTATTGTGATAATCATAACAAATTCTCTTCCATTTCCTGTTTTACTTAGAAGATTTTTGTATGTGTATGGTACTGGGGATTAAACTCAGGGCCTTGAACTTGCTCAGCAAGCATTCTACTCAGCCACACTCCAAACCCTTTATGAGGGTTAATCACAAAATATGGTTAATGTTTACATTTTTAAAATTATTACAGTAAATGACATAATGCCATTAATCCCCCCTCAAAATACTCAGAATATTACTCCTTGCTTTGAGGATACATATCCCATCATTCTTGGCAATGTGTGTTTCATTTTAATTTGAACATTCTCTGTATTTTGGGGGATTTTTTTGGTATCAGGGAACGAACTCAGGACCTTGTGCCACTGAGCTAACTTCCTGGCCCCATTCTCTGTATTTTTCAATCACCCCAGTACATAAGGTGTGTAGGTGTAATTTAATGTGCTATTTAGTCTCTAAATTGTGGAATGGTGAATTGGAATCAAGTTAGAACTGAAAGAGGTTGCCTCATATTATTAGGGTCAGCAGTCACTCTTATTTGATTGCAAACTGAGTCCCCAGTCCTGACACATTTCCCCAAGGAGGAAGGGAGAAGAGCAATTATTAGAACTCAGAAGAATCCGTTGGTATTTGGAACCTGAGACCCTCTCTTACCCAGTTTCTGCTCAGCTGGGCAAATGGCCCAAGCACCCAGCGCCCAGGGCCCAGGTGCCAGGAGGAAGCCACTATTGGTGTGTCCAAAGTATTATCCCAGCTCCGTCGCAGAGCGGATTATTTGTCTTCACTCAAAACATGGTGTAGCGGTACACGCCTATAATCCCTGCACTCTAGGGAGCTGAGGCAGGATAGAAAACTGGAGCCCAGCCTAGGCAATTCAGCGACTTAGCAAGACCCTGTTTCAAAATTAAAAATAAAAAAGGTCTGGGGGTGTAGCTCTGTGCAAATGTTCTTGGTTCAATACCCAGTATCACAAAAACAAAACACACAAAACAACCCCTCCCCCAAGCCAGCTTTCATTTAATGAGATTAGTTTTTTTTTAAAGCATAACATGAATATATAATTCCAAGTTGGGATAAATGCTATGAGGAAAAAGAACAAAGGTGCCTAAAATGAGGGGAACTAATCTAGGGAGTCAAAAAAGGTTTCTCAGAGAAAAGATCTGAAGTAGAAATAGCAGAGGGAGAGAATTTTAGGTAGAAGGAAGGGTGTGTGCAAAACCAAAAGCCGAGGGGTAGAAAGGTGTGCAAGGCCCCGCCGCAGAGAGGTCGGTGCAGGGCGGAGCTGGACAGGCAGCGGGCGGGCAGGAGGCGAATGCCGCGGCCGCTGCTTCCTCCGCGGCCCTGGAGGAGCTGGGGGCAGGAAGGCGATAACGATCAGAGTTGCAGTTTGGAAATTTCTCAGTGTCTGCTGCAGCGAGGCGAACCGATCGTTCGGAAAGGCCTGGAGTGTGTGGCTAGAAACCCGAACCCGACCTGGAAGGCCAGGGTTAAACCGCCAGAGGCGGGGTTGGCCATTCTTGCGTTGAAAAAAGAACCGGTCCACGTGGGCCCGGCCGCCCCGCCCCGCCCCGCCGCGCAGCCGCCGCCGGACTCTGCAGTCTGGGCCGGGGCTGGGCGCCCAGCGCGGGAACTTCGCACCCACCCGGGCAGCCTGGACGCTCCGGCCGAGGGACGCCCCCAACCCGCAGAGACGAGTGCCCAGCGAGCGGGGGCCAGGCGGAGCCAGAGCCAGGCCCGCAGGAGCGGGCACCTCTCGTCAGTGAGTCCAGGCCGAGGTGCAGGGCTTTGGGGCCCAGGCGGGGAGCGGGGCGGGCGATGCAGCCTCCGCCCCGCTTCTACTTCGCGGGGGTCGCTGTCCTTGTCTCCTGGGGGTGGTCTCCCTTGCCTGCCCCGAGTAGAAGGGAGGCCTCCTTGGATTAACGGGGGAGGGGGTCCTGCTCCTGGGTTGTCCTCGTTTCCATTTTGTCTTCCGAGAACCTGTGGTCCTTAGCCCCGCCCCGCCCCAGTTTCTTTCGTGGCCCCACCCAAATTTAGTAAAAATTGGGGCGGAGGAAGATTGCCAGGCACCTCCCACAAGCTAGCGTGGTGATGATGCCCAGGCCCCAGAGACTGACCCCACCCTCGTCCCGGCAGGCCTTCTGCCTCCAGCTGTATGTGGAGTCCTTGCTGCCTACAGCCCTCCTCGGGTCTGCTCCACACAGTAGTATCCCTCCCTCTTAATGAGCCTCAGTTCTTCTAATCCCAGCTCTGTGTGGGCAGTGGAAACCTCTTGTCAGTTCAAACCCTCGTTTTGGTGGAAGCTGGTTATTAGGGAAAGAAGATGTGAGAAGCCCTTCCTCCAGGGCCATAAGGGTGGAGCAGGCAAGGGCAGGGACACAAAACAGGAGCACTGGGAGGAAGAAGCAAGCGCCCAAGGGAGGTTTGTCAGTGGAGTCGGGGTGGGGGTCCCAGGACAGAGGAGGAAGCCAACACTGGCGCTTCCAGCTCTGGGCCGGCAGCAGTAGCCTTCTGCTACCATTGGCTCCATCCTCCTGAGCACAGAAATCTCACTGGAGTCCCCTCCCTCAATTGCATGTCCAGTAAATATGTGCTGACACTTTTGTGCCGGGCTCTGTGCTGGCTCCTGGGAATATGCTGGAGGATATATAAAAGAGTTTCAAGTCTAGTCAGGGAGTCAAATTAAAAACTCACTATAAGATTGTTCAAATAAATGTACAATTCCAGTTGAATGGAAACAAACACGGATAAGACAGTGTGTACCCAGAGCAGGGGAGCCCAGAGGCACATAATAACTTACTGTGTGTGTTTGTATATATTGGGGCAGTGGGGTGATGATCAGAGAAGGGGGAGTATTAGAGCTGAGTTTGGGAGTACAAAAAGGAGGAAACGGAAGAGCTTAGAGGAAGAGGCAGGATATTGTAGGCCAAAGGAATGGTATGAGAATGATGGTGTGTTTTGAGATGTTTGAGCAGTGTGGGGCGGCAGTTTAAGTACAGAAGGGCTAGATCATGTAGGGTTTAGTAAGCCATGCAGGAGCTTTTTTTTTTTTTTTGGTATGGCACTAGGGATTAAGCACAGAGAACACTGAGTTATATCCCCACCCATTTTTATTTTTAATTTGATTTTGAGACAAGGTCTTACTAAATTGCCCAGGCTAGGTTTGATCCTTCTGCCTCAGCCTCCCAAATAGCTGAGATTAAAGGTGTGTATCACTGTACCCAGCTCCATGTAGAGGCTTAACAGTTTATGGTCAGTGCTCAGAGCTGTGACAAATGAATTTCACACTTTAACTGGAGGTGGATTAGTGAAAAGGCTGTGGCAATAATCCAGGTAAGAAACAGTCTGAACCATGTGAGAGGGAAGAGGAAAAATTGTCTGAATTTGGTGACCAATGAGATGGAGCCAGGAAAGAGAGTGAGTAGTCCAAGATGCTTCTAGGCTCTGGCGGAACAGAGAGTGGAGGCCTCTTGCTAAGGACACAGCTGGTTTGGACGTGTAAAATTTGAGGAGCCTACAGTTGGTTGCAGGGTTGGACAACAGTTAGATCTGGGCTAGAGACAAATCTGAGTCACCAACATATGGTTCCTGCAGCTACAGTAGAGAATGAGGTCATCTGGGGACAGGTTTGTGGAGTGAGAAGACAGCCTGCCTGAGAGGGCGGAGGAAAAACCTGATCCAGGAGACTGAGAATGAATGGTCAGAAAGGAGGAAAACCATGAAGGGTAGAGTTCTCAGGGTCAGAAAAACAACTGACCTCCAGCTAGGTTACCACAGCTTCAGGCCAGTCCATCCTGTCTTACTGTGACTCATTCTTTGGCTTTCCCTTCACAGGCCAGATGTTTGCCATCCAGCCAAGGTTGTCTGAGGGAGGCCAGTTTCCTGGGAGCATGCCTCCTGGAGTATGTCAGCCCGAACTCCAACCAGACAGCAACTCCAACTTCATGGAGGGTGCCAAGGATGCCAATGAGAATTGGCATGGAATGCCAGGCAAAGTGGAACCCATCCCGACAAGGAGCTCCTCTGAGTCACTCTCTGACAACCAGGCCCTCCAGGCCTCGGGACTCCCTGAGGGGGTGGTCCGTAGCCCCCCAGAGGGTGCAGAGATTCCTGGCACCGAGCCTGAGAAGAATGATGATGCCATCACTGTCTGCTCCCCTCTGGAGGACAATGGCTATGCCAGCAGCTCACTGAGCATCGACAGCACTAGCAGCAGTCCTGAGCCTGCCTGTGGGACCCCTCTAAGTCCTGGCCCTCCAGATCCTCTTCTGCTCTCAGTAGCCCACGCTGTGCAGCAGCTGCAGGCCCAGGAGCGTTACAAAGAGCAGGAGAAGGAGAAGCACCATGTGCACTTGGTGATGTACCGCCGTCTAGCACTGCTCCAGTGGATCCGGGGCCTGCAGCACCAATTGGTTGACCAGCAGGCCCGTCTGCAGGATAGCTTTGACACCATCCTAGATAACCGGAAGGAGCTTATCCGCTGTCTCCAACAGAGGGCAGTACCATCCAGGCCCCAAGATCAGGGCTGAGTGTGCTTCCACCAGTGTGCAACAGTGTACATGTGTCTTTGCAGGTGTGTGTGGTTGTGCACAAATATGTACATGATTATTTGTTGGCAGGAGTGCAGATAAGCATGAGTGTGCATGTGCTAACATTTAAGCAGATAATGTACAGACGTGTGAGTGAGCTTACATATCCTGTGTATGCATGTGTATATGCAAGCTAATTTATATGTATGAGTGTGTAAGAGTGAACATGTGTATGTAGCATGTATTTAAGCTTCAGTAAATTTGTACATCCATGTATGTATACGTACCCAGGAATGGGTTTATATGTGTATGAATGAGGGGGTACATGCAAATGATGTGTATGCATATGTGTACATATGAGTGTGCAAGTGCAGGCATGGGAAGTGTATGATGGGAGCATGTGTATTTGCAGGCAGACTCAATTGCTCCAACAAAGCCTCTACCCACACCTGTTGTCCATGGTTTGCCCAGCATTTTTTCTGCCCTGTATCCCTCTGCTCTCTGGAGAGAGAGAGCTATTCTACTGTCATTTATCTGAGGGGTGTGGCTAATCCATTCTCCTGCAATATTCCAGAGCACCTTTCCTTCTACCTTCCTTTCTTTCTTTATCCCAGACCTTGCTCTGCTAAGGCTGTTGTCTCTCTCTGACGTTGGCTTTGCTATAAGGTTTCCTGGCTTCTCTGGCCTCCCATGGCACTTGAGCTACAATTTTGTCAGGGCAGTTGATGGAAAATTGGTATCAGAGAGGGAACTGGTGGGTGATGGTGGAGATCATGGCAGGGTGGGTGTGGGGACAGAGGTGGAGTTAAGACATTATCCTCTGAACTCTGTCTTTGGTCACATGGGAGGTTAGGATGGGGGAGATAAAAATGGCAGAAACCTGTGAAGAATAGGAGGGTGGAAATTCCAAAATACCAGTTCCCAAATAAACCATGTCTCTCAACTGGGAAAAGTTGTTGAAAACCGTATTAATTTAAGCTTCGGATGAAAAGGGATGTGTGCTTGCAAGTAGCATATGAGGTGTTCCAAGGCTATTGGGGGAAAATCTCTTTCCTCTCTGGGTGCCTACATTTCTGTGCCTCTGGGTTTGACAACATTGGGTGTCCAATTGGTTTGCTCCATTTTCTGCAACTGAACTGTCAGGAGCTGGAGCTTGGTTTCCTGGATGGACAGGTAGCAGTGTCAGCCCAGTCTCTAGAAGCTCTTAGGCTGCTCTTCTGTCATTGCATGGCCCTTTAAACAGAAACTGACCGGATCGACCAGAGTTTTACAGCAGATGGGTCTTGAGGAGAAACATCAGTTAAGGTAGCAGAGCTCTCTGCTTTGCTCTCCTTTGCTCCTAGGAGCCAAGAGAATGCAGGATCCTGGTGGGCGGGCAGTGCATGAAGCAGGAATGCTGTCAGGTAAATGAATGGTGGCATGGAAGTCACTGATGCTGCCTCTGGCCCTCAGGCTCCTCCTCTGCAATATGCAGGGTCTCTTCTCTATCTCTAAAGAGTTTCATCCATATTGAGTGGATGAGTGAAAGGTATAGGGAGTGGAGGAAGCTTGGGCCCTGGGGCTTCTGTGTACAGCTCTTGCATGATGAATATGAATCTGGCCTCTGGACCAAAGTGGGATGAATAAACTGAGGCAGAAAATTAAATTTCTTGAGTATGCTTTTCTATTTCTCCTGTTATCTTATGGCCTCTTGCACTTTGTTTGAGCTCACCTTTTGAGGAATGTCCTGGGACTGGGACCAAGGAATGGAACAGAGTAAAACACTGGGGAACAAGAATTCATACTCCTTTGCCTGGCAGTCTCAGGGACCTCCCTGTCAAGAAAGGGGAGACTTTCTCTCTGCCCTGAGAGCCCCATATGGGATTGTCCTTGTCCTAAATCACCTTTGGACCTGAATGTTTTGTGAGGGACACAAACCATACACATGCTCAAACTAGACACTGCTCTGGCATTAACAGTGTCCTGAATGGTGTCCTGCCTACAGAAGACTGCATAAGGGTCCTTACATGGTGCTGACATTTTATTTGCAGTTCTGGAACTGAACCGAGGGCATTGCACATGCTAGGCAAATGCTCTACCTTGAGGTATACCCCTAGTCCCCAAATGTAGTTATAATATGTGTACATGATTTCATATATTTGTTGATGCCAATTTAGATTATATCTTCTAATTTACTAATTTCTCTAGAATTCAGAGGCTGGGGATATAGCTCAGTGGTAGAGCACTTGCTTAGCATAGGCAAGGCCCTGGATTCACTTCCCAGGGGAAAAAAAGTTACTTTTTTTTTTTTTTTCTGTGCTGGAAAAGCTTCCAAATCTGAAATTTCCTGAGTCTAGAGCTCAAGCCTACAGCTGTCCTGGGTCCAACCCTCACCATATCTATCCTAGCCTCCCTTCTCCTCCCCATTAGTTATCCACTGATGTGCAACAAATCACTCTAAACTGCAGTGGTTTAAATCCATACACATTTGTGATCTTACCATTTCTGTATGTCAGAAATCTGAGCATAGCTTAGCTGGGTCCTCTGTGTCACAGTCTCTGTCAAGGTGTCTTGATCAAGATCCCAGGGTCTGTGACATTTGCTGGTAGCAATGAGTTCTCAGGCTCAGTTCCTTCCATGGGGCTCTTCCAGCATGCAGCTTGTTTTATCAAAGTATCCAAACCAAGAAAGCAAAGTGCTAGCAAGACAGAAGGCACAATTTTCTGCAACCTACCTGCTGAAATGCCATCTGCTCAATGTTGCCATAATCTATAGCTTGAAGCAAGTCACTTGAAGGGAGGATATTACTCAATATCAGAGTAATACCAGTGTAATACCCCTGTAAATACCAGAAGATGGGAATCATTGAGGGCCATCTTAGAGGCTGCCTACTACAAAAGGTATATTTCGAGGGCTGGGGATTTAACTCAGTGGTTTTGCCGCCTGCTGTGCAAGCGCAAAGACTTGAGTTTGATCACCGGTACCAAAAAAAAAAGGTATATTGTGATGGGTTAAATAAAAACACACTTTATTGATTGATTATATATAAATAATTCTCATAAAAATTGAAACATTTCAAAGAAATCTAGTATCTCCATTTGCTCTCTCCAAAACATATGTATTTTAAACTTCACAAAGTATACTCCCTGAAACAGCAACCCAGGACATTAATAATTCTTGTCATTTCTATAATTGGTGCATAAATAGAAACAATATTGAACCAATTTTAACAAATTCCACTTTTTTCTGGGTGTGGTGTCGCATGCCTGTGATCCCAGCATTTGAGAGGTTGATGCAGGAAGATTGCCATGAGTTCGAGGCCAGCTTGGGCTACATAGTGAGTTCAAGGCCAGCCTGAACTAATAGACACTATCTAAAAACAAAAGCAAAAGCAAAAACAATGGCGTTTAAAAGCAAAGATGCCTAGGGTTGGGGATGTAGGTCAGTGGTAGAGTGTTTACCTAGCACATATGGTGCCCTGGTTCAATTTCCAGTACCGAGAAAAAAAAACTTGTAAAGCTGTCTGATATTCCTTTCCATAAAAGAGCTCCCTGAGCTGAGAAAAAGATGAGGACTAGACCAAGAAAATATCATGCTGCACTATATATTTACAGAATCCCTGCTGGTCATTTTGAATCAGGCCCTAGGGTGGAGGTGCATTGGAAAGGAGACTGGCAAGATCAGAGAATAAGAACCACAGCTAGGACAGCAGAGTTTTGGGGTAAGGAAACTGAGGCAGGGCCCCAGTGGCTGAGTCAACCAGCCCAGACTTGCAGTTCCCCATCAGGTACACTGGCCATTGACTGAAATGGGCTAGGGCTGCCATTGCACCTCCTAGACATAGTTCCTCACCTGTGGCAGTTTTGAGGCCCCAAAGAGCAAATGGACCTAAAGATGCTCTGTCTACATTAAAAAGACTAAGCTCCTCCTCTGTGAAAGACCTGTGGCACTTGCTCCTGCCTGTGCAGCTCTGGTCTGCACAGGCAGATGAGACTTGTGTCCAAAAGCCTAATGCACAAGGGCCTAGGAGCCTAGGAGAGGAGAAGTCAGCATCCTGTGCAGGTCACAGCCTGAGACTTCTATTATCTGGAAGCTTGTTTCAAAGTCATCCGGGTGAGAATTTCTGAGTTGCCAAGACAGCAAAGGGAGAAGAGAGGATTCATATTCTCGGGAGAGGTTTGGCCAGTTAGCCACCACCTTCCCTTTACCCCTCCAACCAGAATGAAATCCTACTTCTGGAAGCAAGGAAGGCTGGCCAAGGTTTTGGTGGTACAGGAGAGGTCTTGCTTAGGAGGAATGAGGGCTGAGGTCAGACCTGAGACCTGAAGACCAACAGGGATAGGACTGAAGCCTGGGAGGGACCAGCAAGGAAGTAGTGAAAGGTTGAGGACCTAGGGAGAGAGGAAGGGGCTGGGTTCATTGACACTATTTTCTCCAAGAATTCCTCCAATTAGATGGGGGTCAGGGACAATGGGGTTAAAGCCTGCAGTGCAGAGAGGCCGGAAATGAACTCAGGACAGAGGAACAGTGCAAACAGTTATGGGGGATAAAAACACTTCAGAATATGATAGATGGACTGCTCAACCCCAGGTCTGGCACAGCAGGAACCTGTGTCTTTAAGGAGATGGACTGTCCCCTGGTGGCAGCCTGTGACCTGTCTACCTGTCACTCCAAGCCTCACTCAAAACCCAGCGATAGGCCTCTTAGTCACAGCAGTCACCAGTGACAGGAACAGGAGAGGACCAGATCTGAGGCCTAATCAAGGAAGGTTTCCTGGAGGTAGAAGAGCCTAGAGAACTAATAGAACCTGAGGCAACCGAGCATAGTGACCGCTAATGCGGACAACCCAGATGTCTTGGCCCCTAGACTTACTACCCGTGACTCACTTTTCTCAACTGTAAAATGGAGCAATAATAGTACTTCTCTCATGGAGGTATGTAAGAGTTAAATGAGTGAACCTATGAAGAGGGCTTAGACCTGAGCCAGGTACACAGGAAGCAGCCCATAAATGTTAGCTGCTATTATCTGACCAGGTGAGGACAGGAAGGTCGTCAGAGGGCAGAGACGCAGCTGAACAATTATTTTGTGTATTAAAAAGCTTGGCCGAAGGGCCTCACATCTAGAATCGTGAGTTTACTGAATGCTGGTGGTGAGATGAGCAGAATGAGATGGGGTTGTTCCGGGACCTGAGCCAGACCTCAAATCCGCTCTGGTACACATGCCCACGCTCAGCAGGCACCCATACTCAGGCACCAGACTCCACACATGTGCGTGTACACATAGCCACACTGTAGCTCACACTCACAAATGCACACTCCTAGACCGTCATGCAGCTCGGCGCCACCTGGGTCAGAAATAAGACTGTGGACCGTCACAGAAGTGTGCTACTCCCACCCAGGCCTGTGGGCTTCTCCAGCCAAACCTTGTACTTGACAGATCCTCCCACCGCCCCTAGCCCTGCTCCCCCTGCTCCAACCCTTAGGCTCAGAACCGGTGGATCTGACGCTCCATTCTCATTCATCACCAGTAGATTTGAGGAAAGATTCCTCTGCCTGAGAGACTGGCAGGCTGGGGGACGAGTTGGAGGCGGGTAGGGTGGGAGAAGGGGGTGCTCCGTTCTAAGGTGTGCAGGTCAGAGCCTGAGGAGGGCCTGGTCCCCGGGGTGCCCGCACACAGCCGGGAGAGCGCCTGTGGGGTGGGAGCGTCCCAGGCTCGGGCGTGGCGGGGCTGGTTCAGCTGGCTTCGGGCGCTTGGGGTGGGGCTCGTCCCCTAAAGACGCAGACAAAGAGGCGGCCTCTCCGAGCCCCTCGGCGCCTCAGGGGCGCGGGCCGGGCTGCGCACAAAGCGGGAGGGGGGGGCAGGGCCGAGGAACCCCACGCGCAGCGCCGCTCTCCGCCGTTGATCCGCACGCGGCCAGCCTAATCCCAACAAGCATGAAAACGGCTCGGGCCGGCCCACCAGCAGGCCTTTTGTCAAGGCCCCTCGCGGGACAGCTGCAGCCGGGGTCCCCTCCCCCTTTGTGTCTCCTCCCCGCCGCCCTCTTCACCTCAGCTGCCGCGAGGGCCGCGCTCAACCCAGGGCTTTCGCCTCGGGCACTTGGGCGCACAAAGGCGGATGGCGCCCCTCGTCTGGGGGTGGGAGGATTAACCCCGGGGTCTGCGGGAGGAATGGGGCTCGATGGAAAGGGGTGCGGCTAGTGTAGGCCTGAGAGTGAGAACAGGGATGTGGGACTGGATTCGTGGGTGTGTGCGTAGGAGGGGGTGCAAGGTGGCGGGCTCGACGGGACCGACATCCAGTATTTAGACAGCTTTCCCTAGACATTGACCACCCCTGGGTTGTCCTGGGACCTCTTCCCACACTTCTCCAGGGATCTTCCATCTGTCCCCAGCTCCCAAACCTCTCTCTCCAGCACAGCCCCTGTCCCTGCTGCTACCTGCCCATCCATCTGCCCAGCCACACCTCCAGTCCCCTGACCACCAGCGCTTCAGACTCCCCAGGTCAGAAATGGAGCTTCCAACCCGGGAGACACTTGGTCCACTTGGTCTCGTGGGTGAGGTGGCCCTCAGGTCCTCCTTCCTCAATCCTTCCTGAGGAATCTTGAGGCCTCCCATAATTCCTGCAGTCCATGCCTTCCTCTCCAGTCCCACTCCCTCCACCTGGATTCAGGACACTGTCGTCCTCATCTGGACAGTGGAATGTCTCCTCTCTTGTGCACCACCATGCTCTAGCTTGGGGTTCTTTCTATAGGAGAGATATTTCCATGTCTCTCTTTCCTCTCAATATCTTTCGAAGACTCTGGAGTGGCTGCAGGTGCTTAGCTGGGCTTACATGGCCTTCTTTGACTGATTCCTGCACCTTCACTGGCCTATAATCTCCAGAGTCTGATGTCCCACAAGTCCACAAAAACTTTCCTCAAGAACCTTAGTGGGGATATTTTTCCTCTCAGGAAAGGGAATGAAATACTGCCAGGATATCCTTGTTCCTCACAGAACCATCCTTCAGAACCCCAATTTCCAGGGGGCTGCACTGTAGTGGGTGATTCAGAAGTGGGAAGCCAGACTCTCCAGAGAGAGCATGTGGTGGTCTACTTCTGCCCACACCATGCCTGCAGCACACGGTCAGCCTGGCTTCTCCAGCCTGATAAGGTCCATTGTGGCTACAGAGGCCACTCTTGGCTGTAAGGCTCCACTCAGGCCTCAAGGTGCCTGACTCCTACAGATGCTGGGGATCTTATCTTTACCCCAGCCTCTCAGGATGGACCACATCCCCCAGAGGACCCCAAACCCTCAGTCTGCAAGCATGTCTTTTTCCAGGGTCAGGGATTTAGCTCAGTGGTTCTGGCGCCTGCCTCGCAAGCGCAAGGTCCTGAGTTCTATTCCCAGTACCAAAAAAACCCAGAAAAACTAAAGCATGTCTTTTTCCCATTGACATTTGTCACCAGATACCTCCTTCCTGGTGCTGCCAGGAGCCTGTCTCTGAGGTGTTTTTCATGTCCTCATCTTTGTAACAGATAGCAAATTCCTCCATTATGCAAATATTTATTTTTTATTTGAATGTAAATATACAAATATTTATAATTGTTTACCATGTGGCAGGCCCTGTGCTAGGGACTGGAGACCTGAATGACTCAGACACAATCCCAGCCCTTAGGGACTTTATAGTCTAGCAGGAGACACAGACCCCTGTGATCCAAAAGGCTTGGAAAATACTACATTAAACAATGCTGCCTGAGCTTTTTTTCTGCAGGACTCTTCAGAGCTTGTAGAATGGAAGGACTAATTTTGTGTTTGAGGTGAGGAATAGGTCAGGAAAAAGTTCACAGAGGAGCTGATAGCAACCTGGGGGATGAGTACAAGTGGGTGAGGAGAAGAATATCTAGGAAAAGTGAAGGAATTTCACCTGGGGAGGTGAGAAACAGGACTCTGAGGGCTTCAGAAGCAGGGGACTGGATTGTCCCACAGACTTTTTTTTTGTTTTTTGGTGGGGTGCTGGAGATCAAACGTAGGGCCTTACCCATGCTAGGTGAGAGCTCACCTCTGAGCTCCATCCCCAGCCCAGGGGATTCTTTTTGAGCCAACAATTGCATCATGAAACAAGACTTTAACTGTCATGGATGCTGCTCTTGTGAGCTGGATGGGGTGCGGTCAGTGTAAAAAGGTTAGTAGTATGTTCTACTTGTGCATGAGCCACCTGCTTTCAGGTACATGGAAGGCATCACAGTGTGGGTTTACGTGGGGATCATAATGGGGGCAGTCGTGCAAGCTGGAAGCCAATCTTTTTTTTGGTACCAGGGATTGAACTCAGGTCCTTGCACTTGCGCAGCAGGCGACGAAACCACTGAGCTAAATCCCCAGCCCTGGAAGCCAGTCTTCTGAAGAGTGAGGCTCTGTGCAGGAGTGTTGGGCTTCCTCACAGGAGCCACCAAGATCCCCTAAAAAGAGCCTCACTCCTTGAATCAGGTTTTGCAGGAGCTCAGATCCCAGTAACATGGGCTAGGTCAGATGCATGTGTGTATGTGTAGGGCCAGATCCTGGGGGTTTGGGATTGCTGGAGTTGGGTAAAAATGTTAGGGAAGAGCTCCAGGAATTCCCTCCTTTAGGATTTATGTCTTAGACACAAGCGCAAGGTCCCGAGTTTGATTCCCAGTACCAAAAAAAAAAAAAGATTCCTGGCCAAGGATTTATGTCCTAGAGGCAGAGGATGTAACTCAGTGTCACCATGCCTACCTTGCAAGGGCAAGGTCATGAGTTCGATCCCCAGTACTGGAAAAAAAAAAATAAGTGGAGGATTTATGTCCTGGAGTGATGGTCTAGTCTGAGGTGGAAGATTCTCATAAGAAGCATGGGTGGGCTACAGGACGCCCCATTCCACTCTCATGACTGCCTTGTGCCTAACCTCACCTCCATGCCATCGCCATCTCTCCCAGTTCCCATCCCTCACCCGGCTCAGCCTCAGTCTCATTGCACCCTCAGTCCTCTGCATTGCTGTGATTGTATCTCCACTCCTGCTCCTCCCCGTGCTATCCCAACCTTGCATGGTATCCAAACCTCCTCTCAGGCCCTCCCTTTCTGCAGGGAATTCCCCCATCTATTCCAGGCCATGCTCAATGCCACACTCTCCCCCCACCCATTTCATTCCTATTCTTATCCATGTGTTATTCTTGTCCCCATAGCTGGCTCATGCCCATACCATCCTCAATATCGTCTTTCCCAACTCCTTTTCTATTGCAGCCCAAACCTGCTCCCTAATAACACTACCACTAACAAGGAGACAAAGACGAAGGATGGAGGAGAAAGGAGAAGCCAAGAGAGCATAATCATAGAGCATTCACTTTGTGCCAGGACAGGCACTGTTCTTAGTGCTTTATTTGTATTAACTCATTTGACCATCATGAAGTCTTAAGAGATAAATACTATAATCATCCCCATTTGATTATTTTATTTTATTTATTTATTTTTGGTACCAGGGATTGAATATTTTATTTTATTTTTAAGTCAGAGTCTTGGCATATAGTTCAGGCTGGCCTTCAACTCACTATTGAGTAAGGCTGGCCTTGAGCTCATGGTGATTCTCCTGCCCCAGCCTCCTGAGTACTGGGGTTACAGTTGTGTTCCACCACCCGCAGCATCATCTGCACTTTATAGATGAAGAAACTGGGTGCCAGGGTGTTGAACAACTTGCTTAAATTCACATAGTTGGCAAACCCAGTAAGTCTGGCTGCAGAATCTGTGCACTCACCACCTTAAAGTCCACATTGCCCTGCATTTATTTGCCACCCACCTTTGAACCATATTCTTTTCCTCCTCCAAGACCCAATCCTGATTTTTTTTTGGTAGTGGGGATTGAACTTGGGTCCTTGCGCTTGCGCAGCAGGCGGCGAAACCACTGAGCTAAATCCCAGGACCCCCAATCCTGATCTTGCTCCCCTTGCCATCCTCTCCTGAACATGCTACTCCCAGCCCACTTCCCCCAGCCCAGCTTCAACCTCCATTGCTAAGGCCCCACCCAATCATTGTATCTTTCCCATTCCTGTTCTTAACCAGCCATCCCTTCCTTTTCCTTGTACCTCATAGGAAACTGGCTTTAGGATCTGTCTTTAAGCTCACTAGCCTTGAGTCCCAAAGATAAATTCATTCAGGCATTTGGAGCCTTAGTTTCCATACTTGTTAGAAGGGGATAAGATCTATTTTACATGAATGATGTATTAAATAAATAAATCTCTTGAAATTTGTTTTGTAAATTGCAAAATACTTTACAGCCAAGTATTTTTTTTACTTGATATCTTTTTCTTTTTTAAAAATTAATTTTGGGCCGGGGATTTAGCTCAGTGGTTCTGCAGCCTGCCTCAAAAGCAGAAGGTCCCGAGTTCAATCCCCGGTTCCAAAATAATAATAATAATAATAATAATAATAATAATAATTTATTGGTACATTTTAGGTATATAATATGATGACATTCATCATTGGGAAT
>NW_004624764.1:18712026-18744296 GCF_000247695.1 Heterocephalus glaber | reverse complement strand
AGTACCAGGGATTGAACTCAGGACCTTGTGCTTGCGAGACAGGTGGGGTGCCACTGAGCTAAATTCCTAGCCCTTACATAATATATCTTGGTTTTTATTTTTTTCCCTATTCCCCTGCCCTCCCTTCAACCCCTCCACCCCTCCCTATTTACAAAGACTTTTTTTCCTTTTCTCATATTTATTCCTTTCCCTTCTTTCCTTTTCCCAACCCCTCCCAATTCCCCTTCTCCTTTGTATTATTCTTCATCCCTGCTACCATAGTAGCAAACATTTTTATTTCAATAATTGGCCATTTGGGTTGGAAACAGTAAATCCAACTTTTGTGTTCTTTCAAAACTAATTTTGAAGGTGGCAATTGAAATGGTAATTTCTTTTTTTAGTGCCAGGAATCGAACCCAGGTTCTCACATATGCTAGGCAAGCACCTCATGAACTATATCCCCAACCCCTGAAATGATTTGTGTCTGTGATTATCAATAAGAAAAAGAAAAGTTGCTTGTATTGATATTGACAAGACTGGCAATATTTTGCATAGGAGATCCTGCCTGTAGATTCCCAAAGGACATTTTTGGTATTCCTAAAAATGGTATGGTTGTGAATGAAGGTGCTCCAGGGCAGGGTGGGAGGAAAATGAGAAGGGACAATGAAGATGGAGTAGATAAGAATAAGATAGAGAAGGCCAGGGATTTAGCTCAGTGGCAAGGCCTGAGTTTGATTCTCAGTAACAAACAAACAAAAAGAATAAGGTAGAGAAAGCCAGGAGTGGTAGTGCATGCCTGTAATCCCAGCACTAGGGAGGCAGAGGCAGGAGGATCACCATGAGTTTGAGGCCAGCCTGGGCTACATAGTGAGTTTGAGGCCAGCCTGAACTACATAGTGAGACCCTGTCTCAAAAAACAAAAACAGCTGGGCTCGGGATTTAGCTCAGTGGTTTCGCCGCCTGCTGCACAACCACAGGATCTGAGTTTGATCGCTGGTACCCAAAAAAAGAAAAACAACAACAACAACAATAACAAAAAGCCCCAACAAGAATAAGGTAGAGATAAGGAGACTTAGGGAAGTGAAGGAGGAGATACATGGCAGCACACTTTCTCTATTGTGCTATTACACAGGTGGATAAACTGAAATTCCTTCCTTTCTTCCTCCTTTCATTTCTCCCTTCCTCCACAGCCTCCTTCACCTCCACCTCCTCCTCTTCCTCTTTCATTTTCTTTTTTGAGACAGGCTCTTACCATGTAGTCCAGACTGGCCTTGAAACTGCAGTCCTCCTTCCTCCTGAGTGCTAGGAGCACAGGTATGCAGCATTAAGCCCATCCTAAAGTTTCTTTATTTCTTTCTATTCACACACTCTATTCTCACCCCTCTCCTGTCAGAAAGAATCAAAGTTGTAGACTTCTTGCGTGAGAAACAGGGTCATCTGTAAGAAGGGGTTCCCTGAGCAAGGGAGCATCCATCCTGGGGTGGGCAGGGTAGCTGAGGAAGAAAGAGATGGGGGCTTGTCATTAGAATAGAAGGCTGAGTGAGACACAGCAGTGTGCATTTCAGGTAGCAGCTATGCAATCCATTCTCTAGCCAACCGCTTCCTCCTTATGGGAACACAGAGGAACTGCAAGATGCTACTTATGCTGCTTCCTGGGCGTGGAGTGTGTGAAATCCTTAAGCAGCCTTCCAGGACCTACACGCCACCCAACCTTGCATTCATTCGTATCCCAAACACCCCCAGATAGGACCAGACCCTGCTGAGCTGACTTCCAGTGTGCTCCCTTGCCTTAGGTACAATCTCCATGGTCTCCCTAATAAAACTTCTTCTGTATGAGACACCCAGATATGCTCCTAATTCCTAATGAGACCTAGCTGGTGTGCATGTGTACACCCATGCACATACGTGTTTGGGGACACGGTGGGAGGTCAGAGTGGCAAGCACCCATGTAGAAGGGAAAGGGAGATTTCTTATAAGGCTCATTTGGAAATGGCAAATTACCTCATGGAGTCTTCTAGCACCTTGCCTCTTTATAATATTTTTAAAATTTTCAACTGGGTATGGTGGTGCACACTTGTGATCTCAGTACTCTGGAAGCCTAGGCAGGAGGATTTCAGGTTCAAACTCAGCTTCAGCAACTTAGTGACTTAGTGAGCCCCATATCAAAATAAAAAATTTTAAAAGGCCATAAAATGTAGCTCAGTGTAAAGGCCCTGTGTCCAATTCCCTGTACCCCCCCCCCAAATCAAGTCACTTTCACTTCTATTATTTGGCTATGAAGTAACTATACCCCCATTTTCCATGGTGAATAGCAAGAGCTGAGGTCCAGCAGCAGTAACTGTGGAAGTTCACCTGAAGATGAGTTCAGTACCTGGGGAGGCAGGGCTGGTTAGGGTCACCACAGCCTCATCTGCCCCTTCTGGAGAAGGGTAATGACCCTCAGGAGTCCCATACTAAATTAGCAGCCCAAGGATCTGCTCCTCATTGTAACATTCCCTTGCACGTCTCAGAGTTTAACAGTGTATGAACATTGTCCTCTATTGCACCGCTGCTTTCCCTCGCTGACCCTGAGAGCTAAGCATCAGTATGTCTGCTTTATAGGTAAGGAGATAGACTCAGAGAGGTTCAGTGACTCGTACAAACCCAGCAAGTTTGAGATGGAAGAAGGACCCTGCTTATCCAAATACAGGTGGCTGTGGAATCCCGTGGCAGCACAGTGGGGCAGGACTTAAAGGAAAGGTCTGGTTTGCATGTATACACACACCTATAGGAAGGGCTGGTTCAGGTGAGTGCCTTTGGCATTTAGATAATTCTTTGAGTGGGGCTGTTCTAGGCAATGCAGGGTCCAATTAGCATCCCTGTCCCCTAGACATGAACTACCAATAACAGCACTGTCTACCCACTCATTGCAACAGTGAAACCATTTCTTTTTTTATCCCCCCCCCCACCGGTACTGGAGATCAAACTCAGGACCTTGCACTTGCAAGGCAGGCATGGAGCCACTGAGCTAAATCCCCACCCCCAGTTCATATTTTTTAAAGCCCCCTGTAGAGGTGGTGCCTCCCATCCCCCACTCCACCTGGCCCATTAGAACCACAGGGCTAGAGTCTCAGCTCTGGACATTGATCCCCTTTCTGTGCCCACTGATCCCCTTTCTGTGGCCACTCCCTGCCCAGGGTGGCCCCAATGGCAGGCTTCAGCTTCCATCTTCCCATGGGGGCGTTCCTCTAAGGAGGCTGGTTCAGGACTGAGGGGTGGGTGAGTAGCAGGAGAGGAGGGAAAGGACTCCACCCCCGTCCCCAGAAGGCCTCACCTAATCGCCACTCTGTGCATTATTACCCTCCTAACGCAGGCAGCCGTGCTTTTAAATAAAATATGCAAAGATTTCCCTCTCAAATTATCTCCCCAGGCAAGCAAGCTCAACTCCAGCTTGTTAATGGAAAAAATGCAAATAGGGTCTCCCACCCTTCTCCCCCAGCCCCTAGGCTCTGGACGGCTAATGCGTTTTGCTTTCCTCCTTCCTGGGAACTTCTCTGTTTCCACTGAATCCAGCATCATGTTGGGGGAAGCTTTTCTCAGGTGAGTTTTAAAAGGGAGAGAAGCGCTCAGGCCGGAAAAGTTTGGGGAAATTGCAGTGCTGTGGAGCCTGCTCCCTTCAGAGCCACGTTTTCCTCTTCTGAGATCTCAGTAAGTCCTTCTGGGGGCTGCAAGGAGGCAGAAAGGAGGGAGAGGCCTCGCTGCCCACAGGTGATGGACGGTAGGTGCACTTTGCCGACTTAAACCTGCCATGCTTGGGGGATACAGAGACAGAGAAGGCCGACTTGGCTTCGATCTTTGTCAAGGTCACAGTCTAGTATGCATTGTGGGGAGGACCCCAGATCTCTGAAGATTTAAAAAGCAGTTATAGGATGTGTTAATCAAGCAGTCAAAATCGGTAGTTTCATAATGACACAAGTGGTCCTCTGCCTCCCGATGGTCCTGAGGACACACTGCACCTGGGTACCACTCTTGCCCAAGACCATGCAGAGCCAGAGGAAAGCAGAGCCACAAGGAAACCACCTGGCAAGCTCAGAGCCAGGGACAAACTATGAGAGAGCTCTGGGTGTTCTTCAGAATATCAGTGCTGTGAAAGAAGCTGTGGCTCCAAATTAAAGGGAGCAAAAGAGACAAAACAAGCAAATGCAATACATGATTCTGTACTGGGCACTGCACTGGGAAAAAATTCCATAAAGAACATTTGGCAATATTTAAAGAGCAAAATGAAAGATAGATGATAGGAAACAGGGAGATTGAGTCTGTGGAGATGGGAAGGGGATGTGGGAAGGGGGCAGGCAGGAGGGAGGGGAGGGGAAGTAAAAAGGACCAAGATGCAATATGTATATGTACGAATTCCCCACAATGAACACACTTATTGCATATCACAAAGATACTAATAAAAATAAAAAAGAAGCTTTAACAAAATTTGAATATGAATTGTAGGTATTTTATTATATCCATCTTGAAATTTCTGAATATGATCAGTATGTTGGTTTTTTGTTTCTTTGTTGTTTTTTTGAGACAAGGTTTCACTGTGCATTTCAGGCTGGTCTTGAACTCTCCATGTAGCCCAGGCTGACCTTGAACTCACGGCAGTCCTCCTGCCTCAGCCTCCCTAGTGCTGGGATTACAGGAGTGAGCCAGCACACTTGGCTAATATGTTGTTATATAGAAGAATCTTCTTATTTTCAGAAACCGTATGTGGAAACATTTAGGGGCAAAAGTGTTGACATTTGAAATTTAGTCTCAGATGGTTCAGAAAACAGACATGGCAAAATATTAATAGTGAATTAGGTAAAATATTAATAGTGAATTAGGTAAGAATTAGAGGGCTGTTCAGTGAAGTGTTCTTGCAATTTTTTCAATATAACATAAAGGTATGTATAGTGGCGCATGCCACTTGGGACTGAGGCAGGAGGATCTTGAGTTTGAGGCTAACCTGGGCAACTTAGCAAGACCCTGTCTCAACAATAAAATGATAAAAAGGGTCAGAGATGTAGTTCACTGCTCCCTGGGTTCAATCCCCGGTACCACCAAAATAAAGCAAAACAAAAGTTGAAAAAACAGTTATAATTGATCTTATTAGGTCAGAATGATATTGTAACTTTGATTTTTTAAAGTCTTTATCTTTTAGATTCACTTTCTGAGAAAAACATTTACAGATGAAATAAAAAGATCTGTATCATTTCCATAAAAATACTACAGGAGGAGGTAAGTAGTTTGTCAAAGTGAGGTGATGAAAATATTCTTTTCATTTTTCTTATGTTTGAATTTTTCCCTGATAAAAAAACTTCTTCATTTTTTTAAGAAACTAAAGCAATTATACAAAATGTAATATATTTCAGGAGAAAAGTATGTGTCTACCAGGGGACTGCAATCCAATGCAGTGGAGGGGCTTGTAGTAGCCTTTCTTTTTATTTTTTTTATTTTTTGGTACCAGGGATTGAACTTGGGTCCTTGTGCTTGCAAGGCAACCATCGGAACCACTACGCTAAATCCCCAGCCCTGTAGTAGTCTTTGTAAAAGAGAGGAGAGTCGGAGCAGAGGCTGAGTGGGCAGGGGCAAAGTAGAGCGAGACCAGGAAAGCTCCGAAGGCCAAGTTCCAACAGGTACAGGGCTGAGACCGGGTGGTGGGGTTTGTAGGACCTGAGCGAAGTGGGGCAGAGAATTCAGGAGGAGATTAGAGAGAGATGGGGCAAGAGAGGAGGGAGCCTTCCTACTTTTTATGGGTGTGGGGTTTTATCCTGAGGGCAGTAGAGAACTTTAAGCAGGAAAGGGACTGTATCCGACCTGCATTTGATAAAGGCCACTCTAGTGCTCTGGGGGTAAAGAGGACGGTGCAGTGTTGGAGACTGTTAGAAGCTCCAGTCTGGTGAGTTGGGTCAGAATTGCTTCCTTCCTTCTAGCTCTCCCGACCTTCCCTTCTCAGTTCCTCTATCCCACGGGTGGCAAACCTATGGCACAGGTGCTGCAGTGGGCTGTTTGTTATGGTTGAAAGCTCTAAAAAGTTCACCATCACTGCCCTATCCATCCCCAAATACTGTAAAGGATGAAGTGTAGGTACCATGTTTCAAACAAGGGACCCAACTGTCCACAAAGCCCTGCTGACTGCCTGTCTCCTCACTGTCCTGACAGGGAAGCAGTAACACGATGGAGGGTACAGACTCTGAGCCAGGCAACCCAGCTTCAAATTCTGCCTCTGCCGCTTACTAGCTGATGACCTGGAATAATTTTCTCTTCCTCAATTTTCTCATCTATAAAATAGGGAGGACACTAATATTATTTATCTCACAGGGAAGTTGTGAGGATTAAATGCTTGTTATGTGCCAGGTGCTTAGAACAGTACCTGGCCCATAATAAAGACTTTAAATGTACTCTGTACCTAGAACTGTCCTGGAAGGGTACAGAAAGATTGAAAGGAAACAAGGAACAGCCGCTGCTTCTGCTACTGCTTCCTCCTCTCTGCTTCTTTCATTAATAATATTCCTCTCTTTTTTTTTGAGGTTCTGGGGATCAAACCCAGAGCCTGTGCATGCTAGGCAAGTGCTCTACTACCGAGCTACAACCTCAGACCTAATATTCCTTATTTTTTTAATTGACACAGGTCAAAAGGAACAATATCAAAGCACTAAATTATTGTATTATTTACAACATTGAAATCAAGGGACATAATGTAGCATCTATCAATAGGGGAATGGCTAAGAAAATTGTTACATTTAAGAGTGCTTAGAAAAAAGTTTAGGAATTTTCCATCTTATTAAATGGGAGGGCCAGAAACAAAATTGTGTCACATGACCTTGACCTTTGGAAAGAATAGATAGAAAAAGATTCAAGGAAATACAGTGAAATATTTACAGTGGTTACCTCTAGATGGTGCTATTTGGGTAGGATTTAAATTAAAAAAAAATTTTTTTTAAATGTAAAATACATATAAATTATTATTTATTTATTTATTTTGGGGTATTGGGATCAAACTTAGGACCTTGCGCTTGTGAGGCGGGCACGGTGCCTGAGCTAAATCCCCATAGATTATTTTTATAATGGGAAAATTTTAACCTCATTTTGTTAAGAAAATATTGTTTTTGTTAAAAATGAATAATAGTGAACATCATTAGCCATCAGTAAAATGCAAGTCAAACCACAATGAGTTTCCACTTTACCTCCACAAGAGTGTTCCAATGAAGACAACAAGTGATGAAGATGTGGAGAATTTGGAGCCCTCATAACTGACTGGTGGGAGTGGAAGATTGTACTTTGGAAAACAATTGGGTGGCTCCTTACACGTTTATACACAGAATTACCATACAACTCAGCAGTTCTATTCCAAAGTACATCCATTCCCCAAGAGAATTGAAGACATATATTCACAGAAAAACTTGTGCAGAATGTCATAGCAGAACAAAAGTCATAATTCATAATTGTTCACAATGGGAATGACCCAAAAGTCCATCAACAGGTGAGGGGATAGACAAAAGGTGGTCTGTCTGCACAACAAAATATTCCTTAGCAATGCAAAGAAAGGAAGTCCTGATGCTTTTTTAGTACCTGTGCATTTTTATTCATTATAATCACATTATATTATTACATTATATTGCACACAATAAAGTCATTAACTCAAAGTTGAAAAACAGGGTTTGGAATTATAGATGGCTGGAGGTGACTCTAATTATCCAATGAGAGGGACTTGGGTAACCATCTGGTGGAAGGGAGTGATCTTGAGGCAGTATTTCCATAGCACATAATACACTAAGAAAATACTGTTGGGCCAGGGATTTAGTTTAGTGGTTCTGGCTCCTGCCTCGAAAGCGCAAGGACCTGAGTTCGATCCCCGGTACCAAAAAAAACCACTGTAGCTGCTTGTGGTGGTGCTTGCCTATAATCCTAGCACTCTAGGAGGCTGAGGCAGGAGGATCTCAAGTTTGAGCCCAGACTGGGCAACTTAGTGAGAGTCTGTCTCAAAATAAAGTGAATAATAATAACAATAATAATTATTATTTTTTGGTACTGGGGATCAAACTCTGGACCTTGTGCTTATGAAGCAGGCAGAGGAACCACTGAGCTAAATTCCTGGCCCTTAAAATGAAAAATAATAATGAAATATAAGGACCGGGATGTAGTTTAGTGCAAAGGTTTTGGGTTTAATCCCCAGTAGTGCACACACACACACACACACACACACACCAAGAAAAGAAAAATGAAACATTGGTGTCAGTATCAGAGAATGTTAATAGTCATGATAAAATTACTCTGGGAAGAAGGGCTAAATTTACCAGGATGGGGGCTGGGATTTAGCTCAGTGGTTCTGCTGCTGCCTGCCTCATATGCACAAGGTCCCGAGTTTGATCCCCAGTACCAAAATAATAATAATAATAATGATGATAAAAAAATAAATTTACCAGGATGATTTTTCTTTTTTCTGATACTATTCTTAGCATGGTGGTATATTTTCATTCAGATTATTTTCCTAATTGTGCTTTTTGCATAGTTGCAATTACAGCACATAAGCATGATGAATCTGTGTGTGTGTGTGTGTGTGTTTGTCTGTGTAACTGGGGATTGAACCCAGGACCTCATCCATGATAGGCATGTGCTCTATAAGTGAGCTATGTCACCAACCCAGCATCCTAATTTTTTGACATGGTATTGCAATACTAACTTTCCAGGCTGTTGCATACATGGGTGTTTGACCATTCCTTTTAATGGCTTGATAATATTCCATAGAATAAGGCACAACTTGCTTAACCCATTGCTAGAAATTTAAGTTGCTTCTAAATTTTTTTTTGGTACCGGGGATTGAACTCGGGTCCTTGCGCTTGCGCAGACCGTGGCGAAACCACTGAGCTAAATCCCCGGCCCCAGTTGCTTCTAAATTTTTTGTTACTATAATAAATAATGCTATAAAATAATAACCAAGATATATTATGTAAAGGTACAAATTCCCAATAACGAATGTCAGCATATTGTATACCTAAAATGTACCAATAAAATGAACATCCTTTTTTCATATTTTTCTTATATTTTAAACTATCTGGGATAGATTCTGAGGGTTAGAATTCCTAGATCAAAAGTTCTTTATTTATCACCATTCCTATGCCATATAGATTTGAAACTTTGGCCAAAACAATCAGGCAAGAGAAAAAAGTAGAAGAGATATATATAGGAAAGGAAGAAATCAAACAATCCTTATTCACAAATGATATGACTCTTTATATAGAAGGCCCAAAGAATTCCACCAAAAGACTCCTCGAATTTAGCAATGTAGTAGTGTTATCCAAGTTCTTATTGTCCCATTCAATGAATCAGTCAGGACAATTGATGAATGTGAAAGATTACTGTTTACTTTAGGCCAGAAATAAGAAGAAAAGAAAGGAAATAAAAAAGAAGTGCTCAAGGAGAAAAGGTTGCTTTGAAGGAAAAAGAGAAGATGCATCCTGCAAGAACGGATCACTGTAAGAGCAAAAGGGCAGTGTCCCAAAGTCAGTTGCTGCTGTCTTTTTATATCTTCTTTGATACTTGGTCCAGATGGTCCTACTTGATCTTGGGTAGAAGATTGACATCAGGTGACAGATTTGGCATGTTCTCATGTGAGAAGATTGCTATCAGGTTTGAGGTTGGGTGTGTTCTTGTGTCAGAGCATTGGTATTGGATTCAGGGGTTGGCTTGATCTTGTGTCAGGCTTGGGAGTTGTTGGTCTGTGTTCAAGGTTAACAAGTCTTTTCAGTTGACAGGTTGTACCCAGTTGCTCCAGCCACATTGCCAAAATGAGATTTTCTTATTTAAAGGCAAACAGAAACTGGGAATCCAGGTAGAGTGGAATTGAGAAGACAACACATTAAAGGTCTAGAACTGAAAACCAACTTGTGTCCTCTGGAATCTGGGAGAGAATCATATATAGATCTGCTACCAGACAGTGGATTGGAATTACAGCCTCATTAATGAGGTGAAGGTCTTGTAGCATCCTATATTCTCCTGAAGCTTTTACTATGGGGAGAATAGGGGTATTGCAAAATAAATTATACTATTGAGAAAACTGTCTACGAGAGCCTGAAGGCCTTTATGGGACTCTTCTTTGATTGGATGCTCTTTTCAGTTAGGAAATTGGCTGAGGTCTTTTAGTTTTATAACTACTGGCTTTGCTGAATTTTCCCTCCTAGGTACTCTACTGCACCAAACAGCAGGAGTCACCTGCTGGCTAATCTGGTCTGGGAGGCTTGATGCAATCCCAACAGGTAAAATCTGCTTTGGCCTTTGCCAGATTTTGAGAATTGCCCCCAACTTTGCAAGTAAATCTCTTCCTAGCAAAGGAGTAGAAATTGTGGAACAATCAAAAACTCATGGGTAAATATTTGCCCTCCATGTTGACATGACAAAACAGGAGTGAAGAAGCTCTGACTAGGTATCCCCTCAGCTCCCATTATAGCCACAGATGTGGAGGAAGGCTTTTCAGAGAAGGAGAATGAACTGCCTCTGAATCTACCAGTAATTGAGTTGACTCATCTATGATGTCCAAGGTCATCCAGGGTTTCTCACAGGAGATGGTAATGTTTGTAGATAGGGGCATTGTAAGGTGCCCTGGGCCTCTCAGTCTTTGTCAGAGCATATGAGAGTTTAGCTGGCCTAGCCCCTCTGTGGGAGCGGGGACAGTCAATCCTCCAGTGCCATGAGTTAGGCACATTGGCCACCTGACACACATAACAGTGACTGGGTGGTGGCCTGGTGCAGTTGCATGGTCAATGTCCTCAGCCCTTTTACACTTAAAGCAAAGACCCTTTCCTTCATTGTCCATGGATTTTCCTTTAAACCTTTTGGAATCATTTACCAGTAGTGACAGCCATAATTTTGGCCTTTTTTCCCTCATTCTTATCTGGATCCTGATTGTTGAACACAGAAAAGGCAATGTCCAGCAATTGTACCAGAGGCATCTGGGGCTCCATCTGAAGTTTTTATAATTTGTGTCAAATATCTGGGGCTGATTAAGAAATGAAATGATGTCCCATCAGTGCCTGTTCCTTCCAGAAAAATGGATCTAAGTTTGTATATTTATGAAAAGCTTCTACTAAGCAGCTAATGAAAGACAGTTTACTCTTAAACCTGTATGACTCCTCTCACCTTATCAAAATTAGCAGATTTCTTAATGCATCTTTTCATTCCCATGATAAGAGCTACTATCATCATTCTTAGGCCACTGCTATTTCTATAGTCCAGTTTGATTCTGTCAGAGGGATAACAACCTTTCTAGGGTGATTTTCTTCCCTCCTTGTAAAATATTGTTCACCTTAGAGTTCCTAGCCTCTTCCTGGATTCTGTTTTTCATCTAGGGTGTAGCAAGTGATCAAGCTGAGTTGGAAATCTCTCCAGGATAGTTTAAAAGCAAGAGTCAAAGTTTGAAACCATCTGCAAATCTACATGTACCTTCTGAAAGTCAGCCTAGCCATTGTTGGATAACTGCCACTGAAAAAGGGACCTAGATTTGAGTAATTCTTTTTGCTCCTAGGACTTCTCTCAGGGGCAGGATGAGTTGCGAGGTAAAAGAGTAGGAAGCTCCACTTTGAGTACGTCCTGCAGGACTTAAAGGAGCACAATGAGAGGCCTGGGGAATACTGGTTTCCTCTGGGGCAGCAGGCTCTGGTGGAATTCTTGAGTCACTTAAAGAGAAGGGGACTATTTCACTGGCCTGAGGAGGAGGTGGAGGAGAACCTCCAGTGTGGATACTTTCATCAGACAGGTGGGAGAGATCCATATCCCCCTGAGAGACAAGTGAGGATCTGAGAACAGGAGTATCAATTATATCAACTTCTTCTTAGGGGCCACTATAATTATTATTCCTTAGGAATATCAAGTGGTGCTTTTTACTCTTAGATAAATTGTGACAAAGATTTTGTCAATTCACTGCAAGCTACTTGTGGCTTTTTGCTTTTGTAAGTTAACCCCCACAGAATTATTCCAGTAGGAATCAGAGCAGGAATGAGAGAAGACTGCAGATTTTCAGACAGGATTTCTGTCCATTTAAAGTCAAATGTGAGGCCATGTATCTCCACTCTGAACTTTATACTGAGACCATACTGCATTGCACAGAGTCAATTTTAAAAAATCTTCTCTTTAGCTAACAACATACTAATTGAGATATTTAATACTTCTTAAAACAAAAAACAAGATAAGGAAGAGAATCCTCATCACTTTTATTCAGCATTGTACCATCTCTTCCAGCCAGTGAAACAACTCTTTTGTATTGTTTTTGTTAGCTATTCATGTTTTCATAGATGGTCTTTATTAGATTAATAAATTCACCTCCAATCTTGGTTAGTTGTCTTTTCAGGAATAAATGTTAAATTTTGTCAAATCTTTCTCTTTTACCTGTTAAGATGATTAGAAGATATTCTCTTTTTTTCTGATGAATTCTATTTTTCTATGTTTGAATGACAAACCAGTTTTGCATTCCTGTGACAAGTTTCAAACATAATAATTCATCCTACTTTTAAATATTTTAAGATTCAATTTAAAAATATTTTGTTAATAATTTTTTCATCTGTGATTATAAATAATATTAGTCTGTAATTGTGATAATCTCATAAAGTGAGTAGAGAAATACTTCTTCCACATCTATTTATGAAAGATTTTGTAATAATAATACTATTTCTGCCTTGCTTGCTTGGAAGGATTCACCATTAGAATCATCAAGGACTCAGATTTTCTTTTCGGTATTTTTTTTGGAATTACTATAAATTGAATTTCTTTAATATATAAAAACTATCAGGTTTTACTGTTTTTCTGTGTCAAGTTTGCTAAATTGTGTTTATGAATAAAGTTTCCATTTTACCTAAAAAAAAAGTTCTTTATTGTACTTGACAAATCTTATATCATTTTCCAATGACATCTTGCAGTGTGAACAAATAAAAAATTAATAATTACCAGGTGTAATGACATAAATGTAACAATTAACAGGATATATTACAGAGCTGGGGATTTAGCTCAGTGGTGTCACTGCCTGCCTCGAAAGCACAAGGTCCTGAGTTCGATCCCTGGTACCAAAAAAAAAAAAAGAAACAAGATGTATTACACAGTCTTACATATATTATAAGCAACAATATTTATTGTTTAAATTGTTATTGTAATTTCCCTCTTTCCTTCCTAATTCCCAAGGATATCTTTCTCTCTTTTAAACTGGTGGAAGGTAATTGAAATACAATTGCATAATGAGGTAGGGAGGCCCTAAGCCAAGTCGGTGTGGTGGGAAGGGATAAAATGGAAATGAATTCAAGAAAGTTTAGGCAAGTCTCATACCCGCTATGAGATGAGGTACTGGTCAGATGCAGGCTAAGGGACAGAGAGTTGTTGAGAACAACTGACTCAGTATTGGAAAAACAAAGCTAGAAAACACATTTCAGAAAGCATGTGGAGAAATTGGAACCCTTGTGCATTGCTGGTGAAAATGTAAAACAATGCAGCAGGTGTGGAAAATGTATAGTAATTCCTCAAAAAATTAATGAATAGGGCCCAGGATTTAGCTCAGTGGTTCCAGTGCCTGCCTTGCAAGTGCAGGGTCCCGACTTCAATCCCCAGTACCAAAAAAAAACAAAAACAAAAAAATGAATGAATAGATGAATAGATAAACAAAATGTAGTACATATATACACAATGGAATATTATTTAGCCCTGAAAAGGAAAGGGATTCTGACTCATGCTACATGGATGAACCTTTAGAATATTGTGCTGAGTGAAATAAGCCAATAAAAATGGATAAATAGTGTATGATTCCACTTGTATGAGATACCTAGAGTAGTCAAATTCATAGATAGAAAGTACAAGGGTGGTTGCCAGCGGTTGGGGAGTGATGAGAAATGATCATTTAAACTTAGTTTCAGTTTAGGATGATGAAACACTTCTGGGGATGGATGGTGGTGATTGTACAATATTGTGAATGCACTTAGTGCCACAGAACCGAACACTTAAAAAGGGTTAAGATGGTAAATTTTGTTATATGTATTTTATCACACACATACACAATCGTCACAGTGCATGTGCTTGTGAGAGTGTGCCCTGGCTGCTGTCTGCCCCAGGCAGACCCAAGTGACAGCACAGAATTCAGAAGCATGCCCTGGACAGTAAATGACGTGCAAGGCAGGGATGTGTTGGCCACTGGAGCTCAGGAACTAAACAAACTGTCAGATATGTGGAGCACTGTGAGTTGCAGCTGAAAGATGAATTATTGGTAGTTGGTGACTAATAAAACCATCTTATACTCATTGCAAATAAAAGTCTACAAGTAAGCATGGACAACTTGAATCATGTATTGCAAATGATTTTGGAAGGTTTCACTTCTTTGACTTGGATAACTTACACCTTTGGGGGGAACTAATACAAGATGAAATGTAAAGGCGGTTTTATTATCATCATAGTCTGTGTGACTTGTACCTAGAGCTGTAGAGTCTACAACCTGCACACCCTACCTTGACAGTCAGTGGATTAAAGGACAACATCAACATCTCCCAGAAGCCTCAGAGATAAATTAGACAAGGGATGGATTTCTGTGGTTGTTAAATGATTATTTTAATAGGAGGGAGGCTGAGATTATTTGCACATTGCATCAAAGGCCCATGCACTTCCACATGGGAGTCTGTGGTCTATGTGCAGACTGGTGTGCATTTACTGGATGCAAAAGCCACCCCCTCTTCAAGCAGGTGAGAGTGGGAGCAAAGGCTTTCTCCCTAGAGCCAGGAGCTGGGTGACACCCCTGGTTGTTAGAACGGCGTCCACACAGCTCTCGCTAGGCAAAGCCCCTCTTCCAGAGAGTTAGGGTTTTGCTTTGGGCTGAGGGCTGGAGCTGGGTCCTGAGATGCTGACTGGAGGAGCCCAAGGCCTCCCTGGTCCCGCTGTCTCCATTCAGGGGTCAGAGAAAGAGGACCCAGCTAACGGCTCTGAACATGGTGAGGGCCTGTGGTTCCTTGTGGCCCAGAGTGTGTCAGGGGCAGCCAGGGCGAGGGGGTCCTGAGAAGTCTTTCCAGGGTGCATGAGGGCTCTTTGGGGCCGAGGAGCAGGGTCCCAGGCACTGGGCTTGTCGATGGTTCTGCAGGTCCTTCTCTCCCACCCAGCCACAGCTGGGCTCCCAGGGTCGAGGGCACAGACAGCTGCAAGGGCCAGGGAGGAGGCGACCCCATTCATTCCTCCTCTGGGCCAGCGGCCAGCGTTACAACCTCTCTCCGGGGGTCTGTTGTAGACGTGGAGTGAGAGCCAGACCGCAGGGAGCCTCTGGCTCTTTATTAAAGGTAGGTAGGGGTGTGTGTGTGTGTGTGTGTGTGTGTGTGTGTGTGTGTGTGTGTATGTGTAGAGCGAAGTGCGTTGAAAAATGAATGTGTCCCTTTTCCAATTTCCCCGCAGCTCCCACCTCCCAGCCTGCTCATCGGTGCAGGTGGACCCCGGGCTTGTCATTAAGTCTGTGTCTCTGACACCTCTGCGGCTTCCCCGCCCTCGGCGCTCTGCCTCAGCCTCCGCGCCCCTCCCCCCAGCCTCAGCCGCACAACCCGGCCAGCTCCCAGTCCTCCTCTCCCAGAGCAACTTCCAGCCGCATTACAGGAGGAGACAGAGGAACGCACAGAACATAGCTGGTCTAGAAGGATCAAGTTTAGGGAGGAGGGAGCCTGTCTCTATCCAGTTGGTTTTTATTTTATGTTATTTTTTTCAGGCTCCACTGGAGACAAAACCCAAAGCCTTGAGCATGGTAGGCAAGTGCCCCACCACTGAGCCACATCCCCAGCCCCGTCCATCTGGCTTTTTGCTTCTCTTTTGTGTTTGTGGTTGAACCCAGAGCCTTCACACTGAGCTACATCCCTAGCCATTTAAAAATTTTTCATTTTGCCACGGGGTCTCACTACATCATCCAGGCTGGGCTCAACCTTGTGACCCTCCCGGCTCAGCCTCCCAGGGTGCAGGAATTACAGATGTGTGCCACAGTGCCTGGCCATCCACCTGTTCTTGTACTGATCCATTCATCTTGCCACCAACCCTCCTGCCTGGCTCTCTGTTCCACCTTTCCTTTCTGTGTTTTTCTTTGATTAATTTTATTCATCATTCATTCATTTTTCCTTTACACATCAAGCCCCAGTCAGATAGAAGTACTCAACAATTTACATATTAGCAAAATTTTCCCAGCTCCACTTTAGGAAACTTTTACTTTTGCCCAATACTTTCCACCCTGGCTTTCATTCTCTGCTCGGGCATGGTTCATACCTATTTTCTCTCTCTCTCCGGGTCTCTCTCTCTGTCTGTGTCTATCTGTCTGTCTCTGTCTCCTTCTCTTTCCTCTATTCCTCCCAGTCCTTCCTCTGCTGGCTTAGCCTGTTCACTAGCACCCAGTCCTCTGGTCCCAGGCCTCCTGCCGCACACCTGAGCAGTACTCTCTCCAAGGTGGCCCTCCAAGGCTGTCCCAGGGACTCCCAGGGACTTTCTGCACTCAAGAGGACCCAGTGAGGCTCTCTGACTTCTTTCCTGAACTTCTTTCTCCTCCCCAGGCCTCTGCCTATTCTGCTCCTCCTGATCTGCTCGCGAGGGCCTTGTACAGATGGATGACACATAACCATGGGTGCAAATCCCTCATTTGCACTGCTACCCCAATACCAGTGAGCTCTGGGGCCTCCTCCCCCTGCTTTCCATCTGGATTTTCATTTCTCCTTCAGGGAGAGGCCAACAAATATTTTGGGTTTGCCCTTTAGCTTCTTTAGCCTTTCTGAGACATCTGTTTTCATTCTGTGTCTTCCGACTCTTCTATCTCCACCCCCAGCCCCAGCCCCACACAGTCACAGAGCAGCAGGAGGAGGCCTGCCTCCCTCTCAGTCAGCTCCCTTTCCGTCCTACAGTTCAGTAGGACCCAGCTCCCTTCTGTTCCCACTACACTGAACATCTCTTGCCAGCATAACTGATGACCTCTACATCTTCTTGTTTTATTTTACTTTTTCTGGGTTTCAACCCATTGAGCTACATCCCTAGGCCTTTTAAAAAATTTTAATATTTATTTATTTATTTATTTATTTATTTATTTATTTATATATATTTTGAGACAGGGTATCACTAAGTAGCTAAGTTGCCCAGCCTGGGGCTTGAACTTGATCCTCCTGCTTCAGTTTCTCAGAGTTCTGGGATTACAGGCACGTGCCACCACACCTGGTTTATCCAGCCATTTAAGAAGTTTTTTAAAATTTTTTTGAGACAAAGTCTTGCTAAATTGTCCAGAGGGCCTGGAATATGCCATCCTCCTGCCTCAACCTCATGAGTAGCTGGGATTACAGGCACCACCATTCCCTGCTATCCATGACACCCCCCCCCCCCCATTGGGGATTGAATCCAAGGCCTTTGCACTGATTTACATTCCCAGCTCTTTTTAATTTTTTTTTTTTTTTTTGGTACCGAGGATTGAACTTGGGATCTTGTGCTTGCAAGGCAGGTGGTGGCACCACTGAGCTAAATCTCCGGCCCCTTTTTAACTTTTTACATTGAGACAAGGTCTTGGTAAGTCACCAAGTTGCCCAGACTGGGCTTGAACTTGTTGTGATCCTCCTGGCTCAGCCTCCCAGAGTACTGGGATTACAGGCCTGTATCATCACACCTGGCTGTATTTTCACATTTAATGGTGTCCGTTCAGGCCTTGTTTTATGTGTCCACATACAATATTTGATATGATACAGGTGTCTCTCTGTCTTGAAATGTTTTTCTCTCTTGTCTTCTGAGACATCATTGTCTCCATATTCTTTTTTTTGGTATCGGGGATCAAACTCAGGACCTTGAGCTTATGAGGCAGGAGCGGTGCCACTGAGCTAAATCAGCAGCCCTGTCTCCATATTCTCTTTTTTCTTTTGGTACTGGGGATCGAACTCAAGATCTCGTGCTTACCAGGCAGGCACTGTGCCACTGAGCTACATCCCTGGCATGTCTCCATATTCTTATCATGCCTTTGGAATAATTTTTTTTCCAGAACTTCTGCTCAAGGTGGCAGACTGAGTTGGCATTTTGTTCCAAACAAATAGAAAGGTAGTAGAGAGGATTTCAGGTTTTGTTTGTTTTCATTTTCAGTTTTTTCATTTGTTTTTGAGGCAGGGTCTTTTTTTTTGAACCAGGGATTGAACTTGGGACCTTACGCTTGCAAGGCAGTCACCTGAACCACTGAGCTAAATCCCCGGCCCAAAATATTGATAACTTCTTCTCTTTTTCTTTTGGTACCAGGGATCAAACTCAGATCCTTATGCTTGCCAGACAAGTGGTGGAACCACTGAGGTAAATCCCTGGCCCTTTTTTTTTTTGGTACCAGGGATCGAACTCTGGTCCTTGAGCTTGCACAGCAGGGGGAGAAACCACTGAGCTAAATCCCTGGCCCCTCATTTGTTTTTGAGACAAGGTCTTGCTCTGTAGCCCCAAGCTGGCCTCAAACTCACAATTCCTTTGCCTCACCCTCCCATTTCTTCAGTTTAAAAAAATATATACCTGACTTTGAAACCAACAAAAGTAAAATTACACACTTTTTAAATGCTTAGACATTTAAAACAACATTTTTCCCATTTCAGGAATAAGTGGGAATTGAAGACACACAGACAACAAAAATATTGAAATCCAGGCCTGGGGATTGGACTTTTGTGAAAAGACAGGGTAAGACTCCAGGCTAGAACCAGAATCCCTGCCAAAAATTGTAAGGCAGTTAAGGGCTGTCCTTGCCATTAATTTGTGTTGGCTAAATTCTGTACCTGCCCATTCCCTAGGAGATATGGACAGTAGGAGAAATAGGCCATTGAGCCCAACTGTGAGAGGAATTCATGTCACTCAGAGACATCAGAATCTCTGGCATGAGCAATGTGTGAATGGATGACTATAATTTTTCAAATTATAGAAAGCTCTAAATATAGAAAGCTCAGTCTCAAAATAACCCCAGCGTAACATAAAAATTGATCCAGAGCTAGTGAATCATACCAGTCATGAGCAATTCACAAGGGCCTCATAGCCCAAGGAATTCATAGAATCCCATGGAAAAAATTTCCGAAAGATAGATTCACAAATGAAAATTACAAATCTAGTAAGAATATCTAGTACTATAAGAGGCAGTTGAAAAAATATAGAAAGTAGTATCTATTGGCTTTAAATTTTTTTATTTTATTGCAGTAAGAATACAACATGATCCCCTCTCTTAACAAACTTTAAGTGGACAATAATATATTATTGTTGACTATAGGTAAACATGATAGACTAATTAATCTAGTGGAAGAAATTTCAAGGCACCCAATGTTGAGGCTGTGGCATGGGTGTTGCTGGAGGCTTTTAGCCAGCTCTACACTGAGAATCAAGAGCAAATGGTACAGCTGAGTGATTTTTAAAATTTCGAGTTTTACCAGAAAGGAAGCCCCTGTAAAATTAGGGCCTATAAAGTTTTGGCTGAGGAGAGCTTGGTTGCTAAAAAGATTAGCATTAAAAAAAGAAGAAGACCAGGGGCCGGGGATTTAGCTCAGTGGTTTTGCTGCCTGCTGTGCAAGTGCAAGGACCTGAGTTTGATCCCCGGTACCAAAAAAAAAAAAAAAGAAGACCAGAATTTTCATCAGGACCATAGGAAGGATGCCCTAAGGATATCCAGACAATCAGCATGGTCTCAATCTTCCAGGCTAAGAGATACAAAAGTAAAAGATTTTGTTTTGAGAAGATAGCCCTGGGCACTATGCTCCAAAAGGGCTGCTTAGGGAATTGGCTTGCTGGGATTTGGAATTCATTTCACAGTGCTCAGCCATCCAGGCAGTCAGAGACCACTGCAGATATGATCCAGGGGGGCTTGGCTACTGCTGGAGCTGCAACAGACCTTGACATCAGTCATGTGGTGCTGGTTTTAGGTGCATGCTGGTTGTGGGGTCAGAGAGGCTTCCACTCAGATATTAGAAGAAGGTTCAGGAGGCCAGGCAGTGTGCCCCTAAGAGGGAAGTGCATGCGGCTATAAGAGATGAAGCCAAAAAATGAGTGAGACTTTAGAAAGTTGGAGAAGCTAAGATCACAGGACATCTGAGGAACACTGCAGGCATTGAGCAAAGCTAGGCCAAGAGCGTAGCCATGAGAGCCACAGCCACTGGTGATGTCATAGGGATGGGGCCTCCCAAGCCTTTTGAAGCTTATGTCTTTGCCCCCAGTATGGGACATGGAGCTACAAGATTTAATGTTTGCCCTGCTGGATTTTGGTCTTACTTTGGTCCCATTCTTTTCTATACTCCTACTCCTCCCTTTTGGAATAGGAATGTGCCATTGTACGCTGGATGTGTATAGCTTCATTTTTTATTTTATAGACGGTCACAGCTATGTGTTTGCCTAGAGTCTCAAAGGAGACTTCAGACTTGGCCTTTTCAAGCTAAGCTGGAACTGTTAAAAATTGGGTGACTCTTACAGATTGACCAAGTGGTTATTGCATAAAGAGATGCACATGAGTCTTTTGGGGGACAGGAGCAGAATGTTATGGTTTAGATCTAAAAATGTCCTGAAAGCCTCATGTGTTGGGAAGGTGATTGAATTATGGGAGTGGTATGGATGACTTGCTGTTAGGAAGCAGGGTCTGGTTAGAAGAGGTGGGTCACTGGGTTTGGGACCTGAAAGGGTCTGTCTCTCTTCCTGGCCCCCCCTTCTCTTTCTGTTTCCTGGCTGCCTTAATGTGAGGAACTTTCCTCTGCCCAGACCCTTCTCTCATGCCACTGACCATACAAGGACTGAAACTTGTGAAATGAGAGCCAAAATAAACTTCTCCTTCTAAAAGTTAAGCCATGGGTGCTGGCATGTGAGGAGGAAAGTAAGACGATTTACCAAATGATTTTAATCACAGACAAAGGTATCTGTTTCTTTCAGAGAACTGGAATCTGTTCATCCTTAGGAATGGAATGAGATTTGTTTCTGTATTATCAATAAATATTTGCTGAATTGAATCTGATTGAGAGCTTTGAGGATGGAGTTGATATTGGATGAGTGCCTACAAAGATTATTGGTGGAATTAGTGGAGAGGTTATTGGCAAGGGAGCATTTCTGAGTAAAAGGTAGCTTTGGAGGCTTAAGAAGAGAGGAGCTTGAAGGACACTGAAGGTCACCAAATAGGAACTTTGACCTCTGGCGCTGCAGCTGGTCCTTCTTGGGTGGTCCTGGCTTTTGGGATGGTTATTGATCAAGGTAGAGATGCAGGGGAAGGCTGTGCTCGTGGTGAATGGGGTACATTACAAGTACCATTGGACCTTTGGGTGGAGAAGACAGAAGTTTGGAGCTTATCCTGTGGGGGTGTGGGGGGGTGTCCCAGTTTAAAAGTTAAGAGCATGGCACTCCAGAGGCTGAGGCAGGAGGATCACTTTGAGTTGGAGGCCAGCCTGGGCTACAAAGTGAGTGCAAAGCCAGCTTGAACTACATAGTGCGACCCTGTCTCAAAAAACAAACAAACAAAATCAGAAATGCATGCTATAGCTAAACCAACAGTTGGTGTCACAGAAGATTACAACCTCTGAAGAGAGAAGGTAGAACTTCTATTGTGCTTGGACAAGGTACTTTATTGCTCTGAAGTTTGTTTATCTACAAAATAGGGAACTATCTTTCTCAGTGTAGCTGCTGGGAATATGATAATAATGACATGAGATCAGGAACAAGAAGGAGATCAGAATTCCAGCAAATCACTGAGAGTCAGAACTAGATTATAGGTCCAGAAAGGAAACAAATCAAAGGCGTGGGCACAGGCAGTGATTGGGTTGGGTTGGGTTTGTTCTAGTACACTGGATACTGAGGCAGGCTGGTTCAGGACCCTGCCCTGGAACATAGGCAGCCACTGCTGGCAGACAGCTTGATAAAGCACAGGCAGGAAGGGACTGACAATTCCTCAGAGACAATGCCCCAAAACTCTGGAACCTAGAAGGATTACCGTCAGCGTGTCCTGCCATCTCCTGCATCTTCTAGGAAAGATGGGCAACTTGAAGGAAGCCACAGCCAAATAAAAGTAGTAACTCAGGGTGTCCCTGGAGGACAGTTTCTCCCTCCTAATCTATGGTTTAGGCAGCCAGGCAGGCAGCAGCTCATGGCCAGAGGGACAAAGCAGCAGCATTGCGCTGGGGGAAATGAGCGAAGCTAGACTCTGGCAGGTAGCAGTTGAGGATTCCTGCACAACCCAGCCCTTCTCTGCATTAATTACCCACTGACATGGTTTGCACTGCTCTCCCTTTGTGCTATTTTAATTAACAGAGATCTCCTCCGAGCAAACCAGCTGCTGTGTAAGTTGTCAAACTGTCAGCACACACAGGATGGGTGCCATGGGGACATTCAGTGTGGGAACTATCAATGGGCTCCCCCTCTCCTTGGCACACTAGGATCTCCCCACCCACAAACCCACCCCAATAGTAAAAATGGGCACAAGAATATCAAGATCAAGGGAGGTCTTTGGGTTCAGACAGAATTTGGTTTGAACTTTGACTCTGCCAGTCATTTACTAACAGACTTTGGGGAAAACACTTAACCTCTCTAAACTTTCTTCATCTGCAAAATGAAATGACAATAATTATCTTGTCACAGGATCTCAGTTGATAATGTATATAACATGCTTTACTCAAGGTCTGTGCTACAGCGCCCAATAAATATGACTTGTGATTAAGTTGGTTTTCCTGGTCACATAGAGTAGCGAACACTATATGTTTATTATAACCTGAGAAGAACTTTTAACTAAAACAGACATGGGGGAAAATCCCTTAGTTCTCACTGTCAGCTTTCTATTTCCCTGTGCATTATCGTTCTGAGCTCAGAGAAACTTTGCCTTCTCAGTAGTTTTGCTTCTCAGCTCCAACCCTTTGGACCACGAAGACCTATGCTCCTCTCCTCCCGGTTTCCTTTCTTCCCTGGCAGGTTCCTGGACAGACTGAACATTCACTTCGGGCCCTTCAAGTTTACGTGCAGCTTTTTTCACTGAGTATGTGAAGAAGTGGTTAAATGGATGGAGGCAGGGTGGTAGTGGCATTCAGGAGGAGACAGTTGATTTGAGCCCTGAAGGACAATTCGGTAAAAAGAGAGAATGAAGGGAGAGGATGGGGTCCCAGGCAGAGATGACACCATGACTGAATATCCAGGGGCAAGAAATGGCATGATGTGTTTGAGGAATTGTAAAGGCATGCAGAAGCAAGGGGAAAGGAGATGTGAGAGACAAGGCCACAGGCAAAAGTAGGTTCTGAACACAGAGGCCCTCTAAACCCTCTTTGACTTTGGACTTTATCATGCAGGCAACAAGAAACTAATCAGAGGTTTTATGCAGCTGGAGAACGTAGTCAGATTTGTATTTTTAAAGGATCATTTGCATGAGGTGTAAGAGTAAGTTAGAAAAGAGTGGATCTAGGAAACCCAGGCAGGAGGATGTTGTTGAAATTCAGGTTAAACCTGAGATTCTCACTTGCAGAGAAGACGAATAGAATTCTCTTCTTTTGGAGATCTTTAGGAAGTAGAAGCTATATGATTGATATTGATTAGCTATGGGAAGTCTAAAATCGGGCAGAGGAACAAGAGGCCATTAAGAGGTGGTGAGAAACACAAGAGGAAGTCAAGACAGTCAATATTCATCAAGAGAGAAGACAACCTGGGGAGAGAGCTCCAAGAAGGGAATGGTCAACAATATCCATTACTACTGAGAGGTCCCCTCTGCAGGGACTCAACAGTGGAAATTGGTCTAGAAATGGCTGGCCTTCCCGGGGAGCTCTGTGTGTAGGTGGGTGAGGGTGAGTGGGGCACAGGAGACATATTGCTGTGCTTTGGGAAATGAGGGTGTGGACAGAAGAGAGAGTGAATGGAGAAATTCTTTTTTTTTTTAAGAAAATTGGCAATGAAAAAAGAGTGGCAAATAGAAGAAAATATTGATTAGCAGAGCTTTTTTTTAAAATGGGAGAAATAGGACCATATTTATATGTGAAGAGAAGGATCTAGTAGACAACAAGATACTGAAGATGCAAGAAAATAGCAAGGAGAGAGTTGATGGTGCAGGTTTCTGGAAGAGATGGGAGAGAGAGGGATGTGGAGCATCAGTGAGCAATTATCCCTGAGTACTTCTGAGATGGGAAGGGGAGGTAAAGATGAGGACAAAGGTGAGTAGGAGTCTACTGGTGGTGGTGGCTTAGATAGTTAGAGAGATCTGCCTCTGATTCTGGCCTCTAAGCTATTTATGTTCTCTGTAAAGGAGGAGGTGAGAGTTTGTGCTCAGAATAAAGCCAGGAGGTATGGAGATGTGGGCTCGATGGGAAGGGCTAAGCAGCTGTTAAAGGGAATAGTGGAGAACTGGCTGGGGTCTTGGGAAAGGCTGAGACCCTCTTAAAAGAATAACAGACACATGCTACTTCATGGAGAAAATGCCTTCTTTCCCTGAACACAATCTTTTCGTCACCCAAGTGGGGATCCATCTGCATACTGCTCACCTGCCAGGTATGCAGCCATGAAACCAGGAAAGAAGAAAGGCCTTGGGGTAGCTCAGGTTGTGCAGGCCTCCAATGGGAGGTTATTGAGGACTGTGTGCATTGGCCCGGGGGATGAGGGCTCTCCAAGGTTAGGAGCTATGGCTCAGAAGGCCCTCGGTGCGCTCTCTCTCTCTCTCTCTCTCTCTCTCTCCAGATTGAACCTCCTGAAATGAGTGTTCCGGAGCAAAGCTGCTCCCTGGCGTGTAGATATGGACTCAACCCAGCTCTCCTCAGGCTGGAAAACACTCAGCTTCATTGTGCACAGGTTTGTGCCTGAGTGGATTCATGCACCCGTGTGAACATACATGCCCTAGCTGAACAGTGTGAGCTTGGGTGAATCTGTGTGCAAGGTTGATATATGAGAGCCTCGGCATGTGCTCACAGGTTTGTGTGTGCATTAATTAATAATAGCATTAACTATTTTATTTGTATCACTTCTATGTTTCTCATTTGATCCTCAAGACCTTGTGAAAGACACAGGGTGGCATGTTTAATAAAAATTGCACATACATTAATGATGTCTGCTATGCTAGGTAGTGTGTTGGAAAGGCTCTATGTGAATCTGGTGTGGAATGCAGGTCTATGTGGTTATTGTCAGTGTGGATGGTGTAGACATGGGCACCAAATCCCCCCCTTCACCCCACCTCTGCCTGTGCCATAGGGCAAAGGGGTCCTCTTGTCAGCACAGGTGGAGTCCATGTTGGCAGGGGCTCTCCAACTATACACACAGAGAGGGGATGAGGGATGTCCAAAGGGAGGCCGCCTGTTTCTGGCCTCTGTCTTCACGCTCTCCTGCTCTAATGGCTTCTTCTTTAGCCTAACAACTTGCCTAGCTTGTCTGCGTTCCAAACCGGATTTACCTTTTCTCACACTATCATGCAAATCTCCTCCTTTCCATCACTGCCAAAGCTCTGGGAGGAATTGCAGTACTTCCTCCCCTTCCATTCTCTCCTCAGCACACTGTGGTCTGGTGTCTGCCCCACCATGCTTGCTAGAACTAATCAATACATTTGTTAATCCACATCTCAGCTCCTCCTCTTCCTCCTTCTCCTCCTCCTTTATGATACTTTATTTTTGCTGCCTTTTCTCCTCTACTCACTCTTTAAAATGCTAGCTGGGTGTGGTGGCACACCCCTGTAATCCCAGTGCTCAGGAGGCTGAGGCAGGACGATCCCAGTGAGTACCAGGCCAGCCTGGGCTACATAGTGAGTTCAAGGCCAGCTTAAGCTACATAGCAAGACCCTCTCTCAAAACACTAAAATACATACATACATACATACATACTTACATACATACATACATAAAATGCTGGCTGAACTCCCACTCCTCTTTTACCTGTAAGTGACATCTATGCTCAAGTCATTTTCTTCCAACTCATTAGTTTCTGTTCCCAGCCCAGATGTCTCACCTGCAGTCTGGCCACTGTTAGCCTGTCCTTATTGGAGGCATCTCCCTACTGGATTTTGAGGATTTGTATTCCTCAAAATTTACTATATCCTACACTAATTTCATTATCTTTCCTTAGACCTGCTCTCCCTTTTCTTCCTCTCATCCTACCCAGAACCACTACCAACCTAGGTGCTGCCTAAGTCAAACCCCAGGACTTACCCACTATGTCTCTTCCATCATCCACACACTTTCTTAGATACCAAGCTTTGTTTATTCTACACCAACACATTTTCAATTCAACAAATGCTTAATGAACCTCTATTACATGCCAGACAGCATTGTCAGAGCAAGCCCATGAGGCAAGTATTATTGTCCACATTTAATAGATGAGGAGACTAGGAAATGTACGCATTGCAGATACGTGCTCTTTTCTGTATTCCCAAGGCCACTATAATCTCTCTATGTGTCCCTCAACAGTCCAGGAGCTCTGTGAGATCAGGAATTGGATTATGCCCTAGTGCCTGGCAAAGTGCTTAACCTTCTGTGGGAAACTAGTGAGGGATCACTGATGGAAAGACAAAAAGAAGGAAGTAAGAAAGAAAGGAAAGATGGATGGAAGGAAGGAAGGAAGGAAAGGGAGGGAGGGTGATGTGGAGCAGGTTCATTGTGCACTGGTCACCAACTTGCCTGAATCCAACCCACGACATGTTCCATGAAGTGGTTTATTGCTTACGGATGGAATCTCATCTGTAGATGCCCCACTTGCACTGCAAGTGAGGGACTCCAGAAGCAGCCCACCCTGGAATTTATACTCCAGGGCAAGGTGAGTTCCTGGGCTGCAATTTTGAAGGACAACCTGTTTCTGGAAAGACTGGAACAGAGCCCTGGCTGTACCAGCCCATTCCTACCTATCTCAAGATACTGCATTCCCAGAACATCCTACAGTTACTCTTGATGTCAATGTACAAGCAAAAAGAGAACTGAGTAAATTCAAGGCCACCTGGAGAACTGTCCCACAAGAGAGAAGAAAGGGCCCACATCTATTTTTACTCCAACCTCCGCCCCCTGAGCTCCACTGTTTGATGCAGACACATGTGCAGGAGCAATAGGGAAACTAACTTGGACAAAATCCTCATTTTGATTCTTTATGCCTATCAACGACATTGTCCCCCAGTTGAGCAGTAATTGCATCCCTGTGCCAAGACCCAATTTCGATCTTTTATGTACTCATGACACTTGTGCCATGAGCTCAGCCTCATTCTCTCTTCAGGGGAAAACAGGGGCTCAGAGAAGGACAGAAACTTGTGTTGCTGATCAACAGCAGAAACAGGATTGGAACACGGCTCTGCTGTATCTAGAAAGTGAAGGTCGGAGATTCAAGCTACAGCAATTAGAGATGGGTATTTCATGAAGATTATTTGAAAATGATGACAAATGAGAAAGCAGGGGCATTTATTGTGGTAGAGGAAACCTGCTGTGGTCCACAGGGCCAAGTGTGAAAGTGTCTGCAATACGAGTAATGTCACATTGGTTCAGAGCCTTGCCATTTACATTTCATTTACGATTAATTAATTAATATTGGTATTGGGGCTTGAACCCTGGGCCCAGTACGTGCTAAGCATGTGCTCTACCACTGAGCTACCTCTACACTCCCTGTTATTTATTTTTAAATTGTGGTAACATATATGTAGCATAAAATTTACCTTTTTTTTTTGTACTGGGGATTGAACTTGGGTTCTTGCGCTTGCACAGCAGGTGGCGAAACCACTGAGCTAAATCCCAGGCCCCATAAAATTTACTATTTTAACCATATGACTCAGTGGCATTAAGTACATTCACATTGTTATTGCAACCCTTGCTACTATCCTCTAGTACTCACTTTGGAAAAGTGAAACTCTGTACCCATTATAGTAACTCCCTACTCCCCACTCCCTCCATCCCCTGAAACACCATTGTCCCTCCTGTCTCCATGTGTTTGACTCCTCCAGGGACCTCACACAAGTGGAATCACACAGTATGTCTTTGTGACTGGTATATTTCACTTAGCATAATGCACTTAAGGTTTATTCATGTAGCATGTGTCAGAATTCCATGCCTTTTTTTTTTTTTGGTACCAGGGATCTAACTCAGGACCTTGCCCCTTCAAGGCAGGTGGCAGAACCACTGAGCTAAATCCCCAGCCCATTCCTTTTTTTGTTCCTTTACAAAGCTGAATAATATTCCTTTGTATGTATGTACCACATGCAATTCACATTTTTTTGTTTTGTTTTGGTACCAGGGATCAGACTCGGGTCCTTGAGCTTGCAAGGCAGGCACTGGAACCACTGAGCTAAATCCCCGGCCCTGCAATTTACATTTATATACTTACTAAACCTAATTATAATTTTATAGAGATTATAATTCACAGAGTAATTGTAATTTTATAGATTAGAGATTACATCTCCATTTTTCAGGCAAGGAAGCTGAGATTTAGAAGGGAAATGACTTGCCTTAAAGGCAGAAATGGGGCGGAACCCGGTCCCATCTTGTTTCTCTCATTTCTTACTTCATTATTAGCACATAAGTCCTTACTCATCTGCCATTGTGGTTCTCAGACAGCTCAGAGTGGGGGCCTGCGTGCTTCCATCATCACACAAGTGGCCATCAGCTACGCTTAGCTAGAGGAGGTACAGACTGAGACGGGGACCCGACTCCACCTCCAAGGACAGAACAGGGCTGTAGGTGAGGAAGGCATTTGTTAGGCAGGGTCTTTGAACTCTGGCAGACACAGCTCTGACTTTAGGGTCATTGTCCTCAGAAGGAGGGGATGAGAAGTCAGGGGATTTCTAGTAGGGAATAGTAAGGAGCCTCAGGCAAGAAGATTTTGTAGGATTGGGTAGGTAGTTTCCTATGCAATTGTTGGACAGGCCAGCAAGATGCTTAACTGTATTCCTAGAACCAAACTGTTTCAGATGGAACTTCAAAGGCTGGGCGTGGGAGGAGGGAAACATACAGAGTGATTTGCCAAGCTTGGCACAACGCTGAGTCTGGCACAGTTAGAAGTGTATACGACAGTGGACTCAGGTATGAAATTAGGTGTTGGAGAGTGTGATGCGATGTGCAGTGTCAGGCCCCAGATCCAGAGAAAGGGAGGGAGTCTCCTGCCACCTTGAACATTCGGTAAGGACTCTTTGTGTCCACTCCCACTCCCATCCCAAGCCCTGTGGATGGAAGGTATCCAGTGGACAGATCATATCACATCAAAACCAGGCACGGCCTGGCTCCTGCCATCCTTGGGCTTGGTGCAGGCCATCGCAGAAGCCCTTGGATATAGCCTGGAGCCTCATTAATGGCATTACTGAGCTCATTAAGTTGATCTTTCTCCCCTCTTTAGTGTTTCAGCACTGAGCTGTCACCTCAGTCACTCCCAGCCCGGGGCTGGGTTAACCCTTGGTGGCTCCTGCATCAAGGATTCTCAGGATCCTGCACAAGCTGCTGTGGGTCCCAAGACACAGACTCAGAAAGACCAACCAGTGCTCGCCTAGAGGTGTGTTCATTTCCCAGGGCTCCCGTAACAAAGCACCACAAACAGAGAGACTTAAAAAACAGACATTTGCTTAGCTCAGTGGAGCCATTCCTGCCTTGCAAGCGCAAGGTCCTGAGTTCCATCCCTGATACCAACCCCCACCCAAACCGCCCCCCCAGATATTTGCTTTCTCATACTTTTAGAGGCTAGAAATCCACAATAAAGGTGTTGGAAGGTTTTGTCCCTTCTGAGGACTCCAAGGGAAAATCTGTTCCATACCTTTCCCATGGCTCCTGGTGGTTTGTTGGCAATCTTTTTTTAAAACCATCTTGAGTGGGTGTTATTTCACCAATATAAACATTTGTTTAATATTGATTGGATTGTAGATGTCATGGTTATGCATTTAACTATATATAAATTTTGATTAGTGTGTGTTAGTAATACAGAGGAGTGAGGTTAGTTTTGGGGAAATTGGTACATGCGTATTACATACCTTGATTGCTGGCAATCTTTGGTGTTCCTTGAATGGTAGATGCATCACTGCACCTCTGCCTTCATCTTCACATAGTGTTTTTCTTGTGTGTATTCATGTCCAAATTTCTGCTTTTATAGGACATAAGTCATGCTGGATTAGTGCCTACTTTAGTAGCTTCATTTTATCTTGATTACCTCTGTAAAGACCCTATCTCCAAGTAAGGTCATATTTTGTGGCATAGGGGCTAGGAATCCAACATATTTAAGGAGGGGACACAATTCAACTCATAATGTGGGAATCTTTACAACTCTCTTGCATCAGATGTATTTAGGAAACTCACTAGCCTTTTGATCAGAATAGAGTGAACTAGATCTCAGAAAGAACGTCCTAGGGCCAGGGATATAGCTCAGTGGTGCCACTGCCTACCTCCCAAGTGCAAGGTCCCAAGTTTGATCCCTGTACCAAAAAAAAAAAGGAAAGAAAGAACGAACTTCCTCATAGGGCAGAGTAATTGTGGTGTCTATGCCCAGGGAGAAGAGAAGAAAGAGAAAGAAGAAGAGAGGAAGAAGAGGAACTAAAAGAAAAGGAATGGGGAGAGAAATTGCATCTGAACTAACTTTTTAGGAGTACGCTTATAAGAAAGGAAACTATGACAAAGTATCTCTAAAGACTCGGGGTGACTCTCAGTGGTACCCAAACCAAATTCTCTCTCTCTCTCTCTCTCTCTCTCTCTCTCTCTCTTTGAGACAGGGTCTTTCTTTGTAGTTCAGGCTGGCCCTGAACTCACTATGTAGGCCAGGCTGGCCTCAAACTTGAGGCGATTCTTCTGCCTCAGCCTCCCTTGTGCTGGCATTACAGTGGTGCGCTACCACTCCTAGCTCAAAGCAAATTATTGACCAGAGAATATTGATTTATATTAAAGAAACTTTCCTCTAACAGACAAAATGTTGAATGAAAGAAGACTCATGTAAAAGAAGATATACCATATCACTCATTTACACGAGTGAAGACTAAATCTCTGGTGATAGAAGGCAGAATTCCCTTTAAGAGGCGCCGATTGAGGGACAGAGTTGAGTCTCCAGGGCACATTGATCTGTGTGGTGTGTATGTGTATGTGCCAATTCATGGGGATTCAAATATAGGATGACCTCACTTTATAATATCTAAATTATATCAATTAATTCATTCATTAATTAAAAAAACCCTTTTTTACTTTTCTTCTCCCCTGGGGCCACCTCAGGCCACCCTGTCTAATTGTCAGATAGTTTTCATATTCTTTATGCTCACAAATATGAATACAAATAAATATCTAGGGTATTCTCTAGCATATAATGAGTATCCCCCCAAATTCAGATTTCCCTCATACATCCATGCACATTATGTTTTAGGATACAAGAGTAGTGTCCAAAGATGGCTTGGAATCCATCCCCATCTGCCATTCATGGAACATGGAGCCAGGCCCTGGGAGTAGATGGGTGTTCAGGCTTTGGTGGAAAAACAGTAAAAAATAATGTTCCCTATCCCCAGGAACAGAACCCAGTCCAGAAGAAACCCCAAATCATAATTAAAAGATGCCCTGCAACTCCCTTGGCAGCATAGATTTTGAAGATGAAAGTAAATGATTAAAATAATTAAACACTTCAAGCTGACAAGCTGGAGCAGAATCTTGCCAGCGGACATTTGTCAGTAATTAGCTAATTAATCCTGGCGCAGATTATAAGCCATAACAAACCAGTCAGGCTGAACAGAGCCGGCTGCTCAGAATTAGACTTTTAAAAAAGAAGAGAAGGGTGGGGGTAGGAGAGGGCATATAAGAGGGAAGGACTTAAAATAAGAAGACAGGCCTTGGTGGCCACCTGGCCTTGCCCTTTCAGATAGTGTGGGCCCAGCTAGCCACGGCTTCCTCAGGGGTTCTGACCCCCTGTGTAGGCTAGAGACCCAGCCTGTGCTGGGATATCAATCAAAATGCATAGTAGGAAGGCTTGAAAGGGGGTGCTCTGTATGTACCTCTGTTCCCCAAACCAGAAGGAACAGTAGGAGGGAGCTCAGGTAGAAGATAATGTGCACATCACCCAGGAGCCGAGGTATTCTATCCATCATTCCATTCAACAAGGGACCCTGATAATGACAAGGGTCCCCCCTTTTTTTTTTTGCACTCTATTAAATTCTTTTATAAAGATTAGACTTAATTTTTTTTTTTTTTTTTTGGTGCCGGGGATCGAACTTGAGACCTTGTGATTGCGAGGCAGATGCCAGAACCACTGAGCTAAATCCCTGGCCCCAAGGGTCTCCTTTTTGTGGAAAGAAATGACAAGATCTAAATAGGGGATTAGGGACCAGCCAAGAAGTTTGGGATCAGGCCAAACTCTGGACCAGCTCTCTTTAGAAATATAACTCAAGCACAAATATAATTAAATAAAATAAAAAGAAA
>NW_004624764.1:18657527-18711870 GCF_000247695.1 Heterocephalus glaber | reverse complement strand
AATTCTGGTATGTATTTTATGCTTACAGCTCATCCCAGTTCATATGTGTTATATTTCAAGTGCTCAATAGCCACATAGGGCCAAGTAAGAAGTGAGGGAGAGGAACCCCAAGCCCTGGGACAATTTGTAGCAAGGGTAGAGGAAGGAGAATGACGTGATCACCTCATTGTCTTCCTCTCCTTGGCCATTCTTCCACCTAGATGCTCCTGCTGACTGTTTTCAGCCTAACTAGTCTCGTCTTTAAGGGTCTTTAAAAATGAAGGGTTTCAGAAGGACAGAAGAGAATCCAAAGGGGTTGGATTTCTGCCCTGTTGCATGCACATGGAGTAGAGAAATGCTATTGCTGCTGCACAAAAGTGTGGTCCGAAGTCTGGAAGTGTGATTACGTCTGTTTCAGAGCTACTTCAGGACATAAATGCTGACCTTCAGAAAGTCTCCTGCAGTTGCAAACCTGGAGAAAAGCTCAGTTTTCCTTCATGAACATCACGGTAGACAAGGGGCAAGAGAGCACGTTCCATCGTCATGGAATACTGCATTCTGTAAATACTGTCAGATGGGATCTGCCTTTTAGAAAATAATCAGGGTATTTTGAGGTGAAGATCAACTGCTTCCAGCCAGAGAACAGTCCATTTTCGATCACAGTCCTGGATGAAGCTCTCCAGATCAGTGGAATCTCTCAGAACCCACATCAGAGCTCTGGTAAGCGCCAGGGAGTAAAAAGACACACAGCTGTTTACCAATGGCACAGACTTGCTGGTGCAGCCACTGTCATTGACCCCAATTCCCAGAGAAGTCTGGGGAAGGAAGGGGAGGCAGGAGGGAGAAGGGAGCTTTGAGGGCCACAGCCACGTCTCAGACTGCAGAGGAGCAGAAACCGTTTTGCCTTCTAAACTCACCTCCAACAAAACAAAACACACCTTCCCCCACTCCAAACCTTCTTTAGCCCAGCCTGACTCTCCTCCAGCAGGAGGAAGGAGGAAAGCCCTTTTTTGTACACCGAAGACCCATGTGTGATTATACATTGTAGCCAGTGGTACTGTGCCCACAATAGAATAAAGCAGCATTGCTGAGGGCCAAGGGAACTACAAAGAGAATGCTTCATGGTTCCGGACTCAGGAACAGCACTGTGAGCTGGGTTGATCAGGAAATGCCCCAAGAAGGAGGTAAGCTTCAGCTGCACGTTGAAGATGGGGAGAAGTCAAAGAATAGAGAGAAAGAAGGACAGTGGAATTTACATAGACTCTCATTTACATCGTGGTTTAGATTTAACCAAGTACGTTCACATGTGTAATCTCATTTCACCCTCATTGGACTGTAGGATCCCAAAGGTACTGTCTCATTTGAGAGGCAATATAGCATAGTAATTATGAATGCAGTTTTAAAAATTTCTGGTTAAATGTGGCAGATGGAATAAATACATTTATGTCTGCTCCTTCAACAAATTTCACAAAAATAAAAGGAAAGGAATAGAAAGGAGACAGTGATGGACCACAGATGTCAATTCATTTTTGGAAGATGCCAAGTGGATAGAGGAGTTGGAAGAGCTGAGGTAGCTGAGTATCAAGTACTACAGCAAAGAATGCTAGGGCTTGGTATGGTGGTTCATATGTGTAATCCAAGTACTCAGGAGGCTGAGGCAGGAGGATTGTCACAAGTTCAAGGCCAGCCTGGGCTACATAGTGTATTCAAGGCCAGCCGGAACTACATAATGAAACCCTGTCTCAAAACGCGCGCGCGCACACACACACACACACACACACACACACACACACGCAAAGGTGCCAAGGAGAAGTCCGCCAATTGGAGTCCCAAGACCAGAATGGAAAAAAAGGTAATGGGGAACAGTCTGGATAGTGAAATTCTAGGGCTTATGTGATAGAGTTTTTAAAAGTCTTGTGGCCAGGCATGTATCCTCTATGGTGGAAACTGGTGGATTTTTCACTGGAGACACTGAATATAGAAAAGCCCATTAGATATGAGAAAGATCAGCAATAATAGAGAGATTACATTGTTTTTTTTTCGTTTGTTTGGTTTTGGGTTTTTCTAGGGATCAAACTCGAGTCCTTGTGCTTGCGCAGCAGGAGGTGAAACCACTGAGCTAAATCCCTGGCCCAATAATAGAGAGATTATCATAGAAATAATAGAAGAAAATTTCTCAGAGGAAAAAGATATGTTTCCAGAACAACAACAATGAATCCTAACAAAAGTGGGACAAATACAATAAATGAAAATAGGATCATATCAAGTTTCATTAGAATGAAGTTTTATATGTACAAGGATACAGATAAAATATCAAAGGTTTCCTTGCAGAAAGGATGAGGTAGACAGAAAAAATAAAGTGGAATCAGGAATAGTATTTGCTTATGTCTTGATGTTCCCCCAAAGCCTCACACAGTCATAGGTGGAGCTTTTTCTGGAATTGATTCATGGTGCAATGCTAGGCTCAAGGACACTAGGATTGAAGATATGAGTGCTACCTGCCCTAAGTAATCTGCGTAAGATAAAAGGGGCAGAAAAGACCCTGCCCTTCAACAGGGGCAATTGAGGGGCCCTCCCACTTCCCTTGTTGCTTTTGCTGTCTTCTGCCGAGGTGAACTGTTGCCCCTCTCCCACCCTGCCTTGGAGACCCCCATTATGGACTGAAACCTCAACAAACCATAAGCCAAATAAACTTTTCCCTCTTTAACTTTGGGTGTAGACTATTTTGTCTTAGCAATGAGAGAAAAGTAAGACAAATAGCAATGGGCTCCTCAAAAACCACACTGGAGAAATGCCTTCAAAATTCTAAAGAATTCCTATAACATCCAAGTTCCAAATCAATTGTAGAATTTTCTGAAACACAACATGTCAAGATTTTACTTCTCATGCTTTTTTTTTTTTTTTAGCAGGGTCTTGCTGTGTAATTCAGGCTGGCCTTGAACTCACTATGTAGCCCAGGCTGGCCTCGAATTCATGGCGATCCTCCTGCTTCAGCCTCTCAAGTGCTGGGATTACAGGTGTTATGCATTCTTTCTTGGGAAGCTACTAAAGGATGTGCTTTATTACACATAGTCTTAGACAAAGGGCCAAGAATGTGCTCCATCAAAACAAAAGGCAGAAAAAAAAGGAGGTGAGACAAGAGGATCACAAGTTCAAGCCCAGCCTGGAGAATTTAGCAATTTAGCAAGACCCTGTCTCAACATAAAAAATAAAAAAGGGAAAAAAAATAAATAAAAAAGGGCTTGGGATATAGCTCAATGTGAAGGCCTTGGGTTCAGTCCCCAGTCCACCCCTTTGTACCCCCCCCAAAAAAACTACACACAAAAGACTAAATTAAAAAAGAAAAAAGTATATAGGATCTGATAAAAAGGGATCTAGATTTTTTTAGGGGGGGGATCTAGATTTTAAAGATGATAAAAGGGAATTTTCTGAACAACTTCTGTGTAGAAGACCCAGAGAAAGGTGGAAGGCTCTGAGTCTCCTACAGGAAAAAAATAGGGCTAATAGATCACCTGATGTGTTTCATTGTGTGGAAATTAGCATTTAGAAGATATTTACATTTTAGAGAAGAGTTTGGGAACAAATTAGATAAAGATCTGAAAAACTAAGAAAATGGGAGAAAGCAACAAAACAACAACCAAACAAAGCCACTATAACAAGGAAAGAAAAATATCTATACAAGCCAGATAATGCAAGATTAGTTTCAGCAGAAATTTGTTTGTACAAAAAGCAAACACTGAATATTGATTTTTAAAAAATGTGATACAATTTACCAGGCATGGTGGTGCATGGCTGTAATCCCAGCATTTGGGAGGCTGAGGCAGGAGCATTGCTGCAATTTCTAGGCCAGCCTGTGCAACATAGTAAGTTCAAGGTCAGCCTGAACTATGCAGTGAGATTCTGTCTCAAAAAAAAAAAAAAATGTAAGCCTGGTGTGGTGACATGTGCCTGTAATCCCAGCACTCAGGAGGCTGAGGCAGGAGGATTACAGCAACTTCAAGGCTGGCCTAGGCTACATAGTGAGACCCTGCTTCAAAAAACCAAAAAAGAAAAAAAAGTGATATAACCATATTGGAATAAGAGAAGAATACATGATGGTGTGACAAAAGATTATCATCTTCTGTCATAAACTAAGAACAAATGTTATAAGCATATTACTGTATTTTAGTATTCAGAGATAAATACATAAATGCAGCTAACATACTTTTCTTTTCTTTTTTTGGTACCGGGTATCGAACTTGGGACCTTGCGCTTGTGAGGCAGGCGCCGGAACCACTCAGCTAAATCCCCAGCCCCAGCTAACATACTTTTAAGTGGTTGGTTTAGGGTATGAGAATTGAGTAGGGTATAGAGTGCTGTCTTTTTGTGACAAGACTTGTAGTACCAGTTAACTTTATTTTTACTAGTTGACTTTTTTTTGGGACCGGGGATTGAACTCGGGTCCTTGCGGTTGTGAGGCAGGCGGCAGAACCACTGAGCTAAATCCCTGGTATATTAGTTGACTTTTTAAAACAATGTACGTGTATTGATTTCCTAAATTTAAAAAAATGCAGTCCATAATTCAGAATTCTAGAAGATTGAGTGTAAGATTAGATTGTAGAGATTGAATATAGTCTCATTAGGGCAGGGAAGTCTGCACGCTGCTATATACTTTGAGCCTCTGTAGAGTAGTCACTTAATACATACTGTGAGCACTCAATACATTCCTTTTTTTTTTTTTTTTTTTTGGTATTGGGGATCGAACTCAGGTCCTTGCACTTGTGAGGCAGGTGGTGGAACCACTGAGCTAAATCCCCAGCCCCAATACATTCCCTTATTAGTCTGTATTTGTCTTTGGGGCACATTCTTTTGACCAGAGCATCAGCATTTCTTCCCTGCATGCATATGCACATATGCACACACATGCACATGTGTATGTAGGAAAGCTGCAGGGCATATTTTCATAATATGTTCTTGCTGATAAATTAAGAATATCTTTGCAATGTAAGCATTGTTACCCCACGTTGCAGATAAAGTAACTGAGGTCATATGGCCCATAAATGCAATAACCACTATCTCCAATCTTGGCCTTCAGTCTCCAAGTCTGCTTGGTTTTCTTCACTCAGCAGAGTTGTAGAAGCACAGAGCTGAAAAATCATCTAGATTTTATGTGAATGACAAATGGACCCACTTGGCTGGAAAAGAAGTGAATTTGTGCAGGGGAAGACTATGAGATAACTCTGGAGATGGGAATGATTGTCAACTGGTAGAGGATGTCCTTGATGTAAAGTCAACATGGCCTGGAAATTATTAAAAAACAAAAAAGGAAACCATTTATCTTTTGTCCTCAGATAAAAGAGGACTTTTAACTTTTTTTTTGAGACAGAGTTTCACTATGTAGTTTAGGCTGGTCCTGAATTCACTACATGGCCCAGGCTGGCCTCAAACTCATGGTGATCCTCCTGCCTCAGCCTCATGAGTACGGGAATCACAGGTATGTGCCACCACACCTGGCAGAAGAGGCCTTGTAAGACTGGGGATTTAGCTCAGTGGTTCCGCTGCTGCCTCACAAGCACAAGGTCCTGAGTTCTGTCCCCGGTACCAAAAAAAAGAGGCCTTGTAGAAAGCCTTATTTGATGACAGTATGCAGAGTGTACTGGAGTGGGAATTTGGGGCATGAATGCTTCTAAGAGGCTACAACAATGAAATGATAATGTTCTAAGTTGGAACATGGAGGCAATTGCAGGAAAACTATTTTAAAGAAGCCAAAGAAGCTGGGCATGGTGGTGCATGCCTATAATCCCAGCACTGAGGGAGGCTGAGGCAGGAGAATTGTACGTTTAAGCCTAGTCTGGCCAACTTAGAGACACCCAGTTTCAAACAAAAGGTAAAAGAGGCCAGGGATGTAGCTCAGTGCATATCTAGGTTCAATCCCCAGTACCACACACACACACACACACACACACACACACACACACACGGCAATGAAACTGATAAAAATCTTGTCAGACTAATCAGAAAAAAGAAAGAGGAGATATAAATTATCAATATAAAAAAACAAACAAAAATTACCAATATCAATATCAGGAATCAGAAAGGGTTATCAATATAGAACTGGCAAAAATTAAAAGAAAAATAAGCTAGGCATGGTGGCACACCCTTAATCCAACACTTTGGTGAAGCTAAGGTAGGAGGAGTCACAAGTTCAAGCCCAGTCTGGGCAACTTACAATTTAGTGAGACCCTGTTTTAAAAGAAAAGAAAAGATGTAGCTTAGAGCAAAGACCCTGGAGGTTCAATCTCCAGTACCACAAAAAAAGGAGGATACTATGAACAACTTTATATCAACAACTGGGATAAAAATATAGTTTTCCTGAATGACCCAAACTCACTCGGGAAGAAATAGGTAATTTGAATAGCCTTACCTCTGTTAAAGTAACCATATCTTGTTTTAAGATAAATGCAGATGTGCCTATAACTTTACACTGCTTTTTGCAACCAGCCTTGACATTCAGTGCCATACAGGCTCTATCTCACTCATCCAGCTCATGCAAATATTAGCTTGTGATAGTATGAAATAGTTTTCCATTTCTTATAATCAATCAGAAGAATTTTTGACTGTTAGAGGTTCTTAAAGGCTTCCCTTCGAAGATAGCTAGGGCCCTAGTTTCTGTCCAAGGTTCTGACAGTGTGTCTGAATTCATGCCTCAGCTTTGAGTTAAGGCTACTGAGTTCACCGTCCTCATCCCCAGGCGCTCTGCATTCTGTGGGATCTGTCCGTGGTCTTGAGTACAATTTTAATTTGCCACTTCAGCCTTAGTCTACATCAGGGGCCATAATTTAGTCATACCCTGCATGTAAGAGGACACAAGAAGATACTCTCTTCTGGCTGCAGCATCAAAGACTTCACTGGAATAAAAAAATTTCATTGTCCCTGCAGCACCCAACTCAGGCAATGCTGAGGTCAAGTTCTTGTGACAGATGGCCTCAGCACGTGGGGCAGGAGGCCAAGCATTAGTGGACAAATCCAGACTCCTAGGGAGAAGTCTGGCACGATCCGGACCACTGCTAACTAAGCAGAGCTCTAGCCTTGGAGGAAACTAATGAAGGAAACCTGGCACACGGACTTGGTACAATTGGGAGTAATGGATGAGGCCACAGACTGGCAGCAAAGAATGACCAGGGAAGCCCCCAAATACCATGTGCCAAGCTTAGGATGCAACCTTTTGGTCCAGATGGACCTTGAGGGGCTCTGATGAATCTGAGCCTGTCTGGTTCTTTTACTGGAACTTGACAGTTTACTTCCCCAAAGGCAGCCCAATATTATGGGCTGAGTGTCTTTGAAGGCAGATTGCTGCAGGTCAGGCCAAATATGGAGGGTTTTGCTGTCACTTGTGTATGACATTCAAATGATGAAAATAGAGATAGAAACAGGGTCAACCAGAGTGGGAGCCTCTTGAGGAGAATAAAGAGTCAATTTCCAACTAATATGTTTAGTTCCTACTATGTACCAAGAACTGCAAAGACCTTTTATATATACTTTATTTAATCCAAACGATCTGATGAGAAAGCTATTTCTGGTCGAGTACACATAGGGGAACTAGGGCCTAGAGGGGCAAACAAATTAGCCACATGACCAATGTGGGCAGAACCTTTGTTTTTTCTTTCACATGGTGTAAGCTCAAGGCTGAGCCTTGCACCCATGCACCCACAATGGACTCTCAGAGCAGGGAGTGCCCTTCTGAAGGCCATCTATCCTTCTAACCAGCTGTACCTGGTCTGTCTGAATGAGACGGGTATCAGCCATGCTGCCCTCCTTTGGTCAGCAAAAGCTACAGGATCTCTGGGCATCCATGAAGCCTGGGGGTTTGAGGAATCTGGAGACCTAGGTGGCAGGGATGGGGGGGCAGAAAGAACTTCTGTGGAAGGAGGAAGCTCGTATGAATGGGGGTGGGAGAGGGATGGCCCCCTGTTGTTCCCAGAACGATTCTCACCTGCCAATCGATGGCTGGAGACTCACGCAAGTGCTAATCAGCTCCATTGACACACACAGGCTGGGGCTACACTCCATTTTCACATGGAATGGCAGATCGATTCTTCATTCTCTACAGTCCCCAACCAGGCTCATCAGGTCATCTGTCCTTGAGGGACTGAGAGGCTGGTTAACTCTCTGCACCTCTGGCCACCTGTGAGCTTTGCCTTCTCTATATTCTCCTCCAGATACAATTTTCTCTCTGCTAAACCACTGCCAGGCAGAGCAGCATAGTGGAATTCTTGGCTAGGTGTCCAACAGGCCTAAGTTCCACTCTTAGAAAAGCAGCTAATTGGGTGACTTTGAATCAGTCCCTTCACTTCCAACCTCAATTTTCTCAGCTGTTTAATGGGGATAAAAATGTCAGCTCTGCAGTCTTTCTGTGAGGACTCAATACATTTAATGAATCTAATGTTAAGAAATACAGCAAAATCAAACAATATAAAGCACAGGTGGCTGGTCCTAAAAGAATAGATTCTTCTTCCCAAACCAGCCCTCCTCTTTCACCTCAAGTCCTATCATATCCTGCTGACAAATTCTATTCTCTTTCAGGTTATTTTAAATTGCCCAAAATGGTTCTTTTTTTTTTTTTTTTTCTTACTGGGGATTGAACTCAGGACCTTGTGCTTGCGAGTGGCATTGCTGAGCTAAATCCCTCGCTCCCAAAATAGTTCTTGATCCCTGTGTTCCTGACATGATCAGATCTCCTTGTGGGGCCTCTGAATTCTAGAAATTGAGCTTAGAGACAGCTAAAATCAAATAAGCAGGAGCTGGACTCAGCTAACTCAGGTGGAGCATCTTGGAAAAGGGTGTTTCTAGGGCTTGAAAAAACTTCCATGCTCATCTCCTACTCTCAAAAGTGACATCCCACCCATGTTGACAGATATTTTGACAATACCCATCAGTTTAATTTAATTTCAGGAAAAATACCATGTTTTAAAGATGCCCTTTATTTTTGTCCCATGAATATTTTTTTCCAGAAGGCAGAGCCCTGTATCCCTCAGTCCTATCTCCTGGTCACTGATGATTACATAGAGTAGGAGCTGTTGTCCAAGCTGAACTAATCATATTTCTTGCCAATTTCATATGCCCTGGAGAGGGAAGCTGCCCATTTCTGGGGCAGCCATAAGAGTGGACATGAGCCTGGCCAGGCATGGTGGCACATGCCCGTAATCCCAGGACTCAGGAGGCTGAGACAGGAGGATTGCTGTGAGTTTGAGGCCAGCCTCGGTAACATAGTGAGTTCAAGGTCAGCCTAAAATGCATAGTGAGACTCTGTCTCAAAAAGAAAAGTGTATGTGAGAGCAGAGGAAACCAGTTTGCTGAGAAGAGACAGGAGGAGATGTACAGAAAAATGTAGAGGCAAGAACTCCTGAGACCCTAAGAGAGAGCCACAGGGGGAATCATATCTGATAGTTTTCTAGTTCCAGAGTGCATCAACTATACTTCTTGTGTGCGTGTGTGGGGTTCAGTCAGCTTTCCTTCTTTTTCTATGACAAACTACCTTTCATGAGGCTGCCTTCCACACATTTATGTTTCTTGCACATATAACCCCTCTGCATAGAGCAGACCCCATGTGTGCAACTACTGCTCTAGCTGTTTTTAAAAACTATATAGTGTTAAATTATATTGAACTGGATCAATTACCAACTCCACAAATAAACGAACAACATTGAATTAGAAGTTGTTTGGCCATGGGACAGATCTTCCAAAGTGCTTGAGTTAGCATTTGTCAACTATTTGTGCCCTGGAGTCAGACTGTCACTATTTATTTATTTATTTATTTATTTATTTATTTATTTATTTAAAAAGTATTTAGCTGGGTGTAGTGGTGCATGTCTATAATCCCAGGACTCTGGGAAACTCAGGCAGGTAGATCCCAAGTTCAAGCCTTGTCTTGGGGCTGGGGATTTAGCTCAGTGGTTCCAGTACCTGCCTTGCAAGCACAAGGTCCCGAGTTCGATCCTCGGTACCAAAAAAAAAAAAAAAAAAAAGCCTAGTCTGGGCAACTTTTGAGAATCTGTCTCAAAATAAAAATGGCTGAGCATATAGTTTACTGTGAAGGCCCTAGGTTCAATCCTTAGTACTGCAAAAAAAGAGTATTCAATAAATATCAAGTGGGGCTGGGGATTTAGCTCAGTGCTTCCACCAACTGTCTCGAAAGCGCAAGGTCTCGAGTTTGATCCCCGGTACCAAAAACAAAACAAAACAAAGCAAAAAAATTTCATAAATATCAAGTATATACTATTCCAAGTATGTACTATGTACTAGACATCTGATGGAGCCAAAGAAAGTCTCTTTTTATATAAAGTTACTTTCTATTAGGTTAACTTTTCCTTACATATAAACTTACAGATTAGAAAATCGAGAGAAAAAAGAAAATTGAGGCTCAGAAGGGGTTAGAGGTTTAGCTCTGGTGGAACATTTATCTAGCAGGTGCAAGAGCCTGGGTTTGATCCCCAGCTCCACAAAAATACTGAACCTCAAAGAAGTCAAGTAGCCTGCCCAAGGTAATACAGTTGTTGGTGGCAGAGTAGAGATTTGAACCCTTTAGAATTCAGCTCGTGTCATGTCTCTTGGAAGCCTTCCTTAATTCCTTTCCAACAAAATCACTATTTTTTTGGTACGGGGATTGAACTCGGGTCCTTGCGCTTGCACAGCAGGTGGTGAAACCACTGAGCTAAATCCCTGGCCCCATTTGGACTACTTCTTGAAGGTGTTAATCTTAATCTTTGTAACTCCTTTAGAATCTTACTCAGTGCTTGGCTTCAGGTTTGTCTTCAGTAAACGTACTTTGCAAGAATAAATGAATAGTATCAAGAATTGTGATGATAGGGCCGCGGATTTAGCTCAGTGGTTTCACCGCCTGCTGCGCAAGCGCAAGGACCCGAGTACGATCCCTGGTACCAAAAAAAAAGAATTGTGATGACAGTAATAATAATGTCAACCATCCAGATGAATCTAGCATATGACTGTGACAGTGTGGGTTGTGGGCCAGGGGCTCTATGCATCATCAATGGAGCCCTAGGCTGTGAAGCTCCTGGGCAGATGACTGGTTCCTTCTGCATATAGAACAATCATCATTGTCACTGTGATTATTTCTGCCATTAGGGTTGGTGTTATGCTACAGTCTGGCAGGTGCCAGCAGCAAGCTGGCTTCCCACACTTCCTCATGGCAAAGGCATCATGAAAGCAAATGTTCCTCAAAGATGAGCAGCAAGGAGGACCAGATTCAGGCTGGGCTTTCAGCCTGGAGTCTCAGAAATCCACACATCAGTTCTGGGTCACTGGGCCCAAGGCACAACTTACTCTTATTTCCATAATATATCAGGAGTTGAGCTCAGAGAAGTGAGATGCTATGAATCAGGAGTCACTAAATTAAAGAACCCCAAACTAGAATGCTCATCAACTTTCACTGGATCAGTGCCTGAGTGGACAATGGGGTGTCATCCAGGTAGAAGCTGGATTTGGGATGAGAATGGACAGGGATAGGTAAAAGAGGGATTAACATGGTCTTGAATTCCTTTGTAGTCCCAAACAATGAAAGAGGAGGCACACCGGTCTTCCTGATTCTTTATAATCTCCCTGGGGATCAGAAGTCAGATGGCACAAATGATAGTTCTGATGTTTGTGCAGAATTCTCATGAGTCTTCTGTGACTTTCCCTCAAGGATCCCAGAATCATTGCATTGAATGATTACAGGCTTTCTAGGTGAATGGAATTCTCTAAAAGTCATTAGATCCATTCTCCTGCCTCTGGGCAAGAGGCTGAAACAATTACAGGTGATAAATAACAATTGTTTGCCAGTGACATGCTTGGTGCAGTCAGTTTCAGATAGTGTATGAGAGCAACAGGTCTCTGATCATGGAACCCTTCAGTTCCACTGGGGCTGTGTCAACTCCTGTGGGACCTACAAGGAGAATGTTGTGTTTTTGGCCATCAGCAGATGTGACTGCCCTGATCCCTGGGGGCAATGCAAAGAATAGGGAGGTGTCATTTGTCTGAAAGCCCCTGGGACCCCAGAGCCTGTTGCTGAAGACACCAGCCAATCTGGTGTTTGTATTCTTCACCAACTACACACCCCAGGGGTGGTGGGGGCAAAGAGATTTTCCAGTGAGAAGGTGAGAGGTCTTCCTTTCCAGGTGTAGAAGCTGAAGACTGGAGTGCAAAACACAGTTACAGTTATCCAATCTCTAGGCCTCAGATTTTCAGTGTGACTTCTTCCTAAGGACTGTCTCCATTCCAAAGCATTCTAACTGAAAGTCTAACTTCCTTTTTCTTGGTCAGTAGTGGGGAAGCAGAAGAGAGAATTTGAAATTAGAGGGCTTTTTTTCAAGATACATGGATTGAACTCAGGACCTTGTGCTTTCGAGGCAGGAGTGGTGCCACTGAGCTACATCCCTGGCCCTGTGGGTTTTCTTTTCTTCTTCCTGTATCTATTTCTCTGACTCTGATTCTATCACCTTTAGTTACCTTGGGTCAGGAAGGATATCGCCTTTCAGAATATTTATTCCAAATCTACACAGATCATTCTTTTTTTCCAGTACTGATGACTGAACTCAGGGTACACTGAGCTACATCCCCAACATTTTAAATTTTGAGACAGGTATTTGCAAATTGCTTAGGCTGGCCACTGAACTTGTGGTCCTCCTGTCTCAGCAGAGATTGCAGATGTGTGCCACCATGCCTGGCTCATTTGTACTTTAATTTTTCCCCAGCTACCCCAAAAGCACCCACTCTTATCCATTCTCTCACTTCTTTGTCCCATCTCTTTAGTTGAGGGTTTGATGGGCTTCCTTCTTCCTTCTACACTTTGGTTTGGTCCCCTTCCTTCTCTCTGTTCCAACCTCTCCTGTAATAGATTTCCTTCTGATATAGTCTGGGACCTTCTGCACTGAAAGATAGCTCTGATGGACAATTCTTACTGGGCATTGCTTGGCCCTTTGTATAACTGCTAGACAGCTCTGGAGATTGAACAGCAACCTTCATAGATAGTGAATAACAACATGTATTAAATCCCTTTCATAAATCAAGTATCAGGCTAACACTTAGTTTGGTTTTATTTCATCCTCACAACCACTCTGTGAAGTAAGTGCTGACATGATAACTCCCTCCGTTTTATATTAAGTGAACTAGAGATTCAAAAAAGTTGAGCATCTCATGCAAGTTCTCCCACTAATAAATGGTAGAGTTAGAATTCAAACTCAAGATTGTCTTATTTTGAAATATGGCACAAATTTTTAACCACCATGTTGCACTTTCTATGTAATTTGGAGGGATTAAATTTTCTGGAACTGAATACACATCACTGTTAAGCCTAGATACAATTTTATGGACCACAAAGAGATATATGTTTGAAAGATTCCTGACCTGATGCAGAAGGTACTGAAAAGACATATGATGAAGAAAGATGAACATCTACTCTCCTTTCTCCTTTGTAGAAAAGGAGGAAGCTGGTAATTTATGTACAAAAATACCTATAAGGAGGATTTAGCAATGCTGTTTATGGGCTGGGGGTATAGTTCAGTGGTAGAGTGGATGCCTACCATGTGCAAGGACCTGGCCTCAATCCCCAGCACTAAGGGAAAATAAAGAACTACTACTTATGACTTTAGGTGTCTAATAACTAATAGAATGTGGATGACAAAAATGAACTTGAAATATTTACCACATTGAGGTGGAAAACCTCACCAAAACCGAGTAGATGAGGACATCTGCCTTGAATATAGAAGAGAATATCTGTGAAAAGTGGACCTAGTAAGGCCAAAATCTTGAAAATACTGGGGCTGTTTCTAGAGGAGAAAGTAACCTACATCAGATGCAATTGAAGAGGTAAGGACAGCATTGAGCGCTGAACCCAAGCACAACTAATTGATACCAATGATTGGACACCAAGAGTGGCCTATGAAGCAAAGCTAAGGCCAAAGAGTGAAGCTAAAGTCACCCAGAGTCTAGTTAGAAGATGTCAAGTAATCTGTTTATGATTGGCAGAAACAGATGAGACAGGAGAAATGGAAGTTTGGGAAGACTGTCAATCAATTAGCTGGTTCTGGCAAATGGCTGCTTCCTGCAATTCTGTGGGCAGCTTTAGAAGTGCTGACTCCAATCTGGGAATGAAAAGATACACCTTGTTCAAAATACATCTATAAGAAGGGGTGGGTGTAAGTCACATGATAAGAAAATATATACCTGTAATGGATGTGAATTTTATTCTGCAGCTCTCATGTGTAAAGAGGTACATTTTCTTTTTTTTGGTACAGGGCTTGAACTCAGGACTTTGTGCTTGTGAGGCAGGCGGTGGCACCACTGAGCTAAATCCCCATTCCAGTGGTACATTTTCTACATTACCTAAACATTATGTAATTCCTTATTTGCTCTGGTTAACAAGAAATTCAATTTCAGAAATCTGCTGGAGGGGAGGAGCTATACCTCTTTCAAAGTTACACGAAATTCTGAACAGTGTGCACTGGCTTGGATTGGATTTCCTAGAAGCAGAATCTGGGATTCTTGTTCAAGGGATTTGTTGGGGGAGAAGTTTCTGGAGGAAGAGTGTGAGAGCAGAATGAGGGAGTTAGTAAAACATTGGCAGGAACATAATCTCAGCCCATTCTCAGAAAAGCTCTGGAGCACAAGCCAGACCACAGAATTAGTTCCCTACCGAGTGAAGAGAATCAGTCTTTTGTATCCTTGTGTCAATTAGCTATTGATTAAATTTGGATGCAGCCTCCCAGGTGAAGAGGATGACAACCCTCTAGAAGAGAAGGCAGCTATAAAATGTCAATCAATATAGCTGGGGGTAGGGCACTGATAGATTCACTACAGTCTATGCCTTGCACCAATCAGTTTCATTTGCTTTTCACATTAAATTCACTATGTCTGGGAACAGCTTCTCCTGGGACCTGGTTGACTTGGTTGACCTAAAGTTTTCTGAGAAAACTTACAAAAGCAGATTTTGTGGAATGAAATGTACCCTGTGCTACTGCCTTTGGTTCTAGGCTTTGATACTCATTATCTTCCTCTTCCACCACTCATTTAAGTCCTCCTCTCCTTTGGCTTAATTTTTAGGGAGTCTTGTCTGTTGGTCACTAGACTCTCATCAGACCGTGGTTACTAAAGTTGCCCATTAAAGTTCAACTGGACATGAGAGTACTAAAAGATCTCCCAATGGATCATGTGAGCTCCAAACATGTGCCTTTCTGCCTACATTATGAAACAGCAGTCCTACCTCTTCATGGTGATTAGGATTACCAAATTGTTCACGCAGTTCTCTTGGGTACTCTTGATGTGCATGAACTTGATCCCAGATATAGCACTTCCATTTTATGATGGATTACTGCTGCTTCACTTGACTTTATAACTTGGTGGGTCTGAAATAACCCAGCCCAAAAAGGGGAGGTGAATCTACATGGTCATCTAATATCCTATGATCAGACACTCAGTGTCTTTGGGGTTTGAGGTGGAACTCTTTCATTACGGATTAGCAGAAGTTCCCATATATAATGCTATAATAATATATGATACTACAATATATTGTAATATATTAATATCTAATACTATAAAATTTTTCTCTACCAAAGACATTTCTAGTAACAAGTTTTCAGCTGAGTTAAATGGCCTAGATCAGGGTTGCTAATACTGTAGTCTGTAGCCTGATGCTGCTGTAGAGCCCCTTCTTGCTCTGCGCACACTTAAAATTAGCAGTCTTCCTCGTGTCAGTAGATGAGACCACCACTCAATACAAACATACAAAGCTTAAGTGATTGCTTTCTTAAGTATATTCTGGTCAGACACATTTTCCTCCAAGCAGAGCACACTGCTGATTTGTTTGGGGATAGCATGGAATTCAGGCATCAGTGGATTTTCGGGGAAATGAGTGAATTGATACAATCTTTAGATGTGTGGTTACTTGGATGAGACTGTTCATTGGTTGACATTAAAACATATGCTCCTTGGAAAGTGTCTAATCCTGATTGGTGGACAAAGAGTTTTCACTGAGTAGTTGGCCTGCAAAAGCATATTCACTGGTGTATGTTGATTGATTAAAGAATGTTAAAGCTGCTTCTGGTAATTAATTGTTAGCAAGGGCATAGAATTCTTGTTAATTGATTAGACAGGCTTAAAACAGATTTTGGCTTGATATAATGGTCTCAAAAAGTCAGCATTTTTGTAAGTTTAGGAACCATCATTCATTCTTTTTTTTTCAAAACAAGGTCTCAACAGGTAGCACAGACTGGCCTTGACCTCCAGATCCACCTGCCTCAGCCTCTTGAGTGCTGGGAATATAAGCATGTAATCCTATACCCAGCTTAGTGTGGGAACTTTTAAATTCTTGGCTTTCTCTTTTGGTCTTCACTCAGCCAAGGCTATAGGAGAGATCAACATGAATGATCCAGATATTTACCATTATTGTTGATTTTTTTATGAGGATGAAGTTTAATTTGGAAAGGGTTAATTTTAAGTGTCATCAACATGATCTTATCTTATTTTTTGTCTTTGAGTTATATGTATTGAATTATCTATCAGGACAGTGGCTGCATAGACTCATGAGATTCTAGACAATAGACATCTAATAACTGTGAAAAAAAAAAGAATAACTGGAAATAAAAGAATAATTTGTAAGAAATTTTGGACACATGACCCAAGATTTCTCAGTCCTGACCAGGAGAGCATTTTAAACAACATCCTAAATCTACCTTAAATAGCTACATTGTATTTTCCTTTAAATAGTTCCATTTTAACCTGTGATATGAAGTTAGGGGCCAGTTTTTGTGCACCTATTTTATAAAATTTGAAGCTCCTCATACATTTTCCCATTCTATAAGAGGTCTTTGCCTAAAGACTTTATACATAGCAGCTTGCCAACATGAAGATTTGATAATTTCCTTTAGTTTCTATTTCTTTCTTTCCTTCTTTTTTTTTTGGTATTGAGGATTTAACTCAGGACCTTGCGCTTGCAAGGCAGGCGTGGTGCCACTGAACTAAATCCTCGGCCCAGCTTCTATTTCTTTTTTACTATGGGTCTCTACCTTTACAAATGGCAATTTTGGGGTAGCATCAAGGCATTAAGCATATCAGTGCATATATTTATTGTTAAGTTTTTATCAATTTGACAAGCCTCGAGAGGGCTACACTTCAGTAATTTGAATTGATTTGGCTTCTGGATAAGGAGTTGAATTTTATAAGAAAGTGAACTAGTTATTGTAGGGTAATTAGAATAACCTTGAGGCAATATCATCAGTGTACATACTGTTGTTTATCCCATGTGAATGCAAACTACTTCTGATTTTCCTTCTTGAATGATATGGAAAACAATGCACTACCAGATCAATAGCTACAAAAGATGTATTCATGATTGTATTATTCTGCTCTAGTAAAGATAACAAATCCAACACAGCAGAGGTAGTGGCAGCTGTTACTGGGTTAAGTTTGCAGTTGTTGACTGTCATCTGTGGTAAACCACTCAGTCCTTACATGGGCCAGATTGGTCAATTAAATGGAGTTATGATGGAACAATCACCATGGCATCCTTCAAATATTTGAGGATGGTATCAATTTCTGTCAACTCTCCTGTCTTGATCTGTTTTTTGCTGCTATAACAGAATACTATAGACCGGGAAAATCATAATGAACAAAAAAATTCTTATAATTCTGGAAAATTCAAAAATTGAGGAATTGTATTTGGCAATGGCCTTCTTGCTATATCATAACTTGGTGGAAGCCATCACATGAGCAAGAGAAAAATGATAAAAGGCTGAGCTAATTTTTGTTGCTTTTTGGTGCCGGGGATCGAACTCAGGTCCTTGAGCTTGCAAGGCTGGCAGCAGAATCACTGAGCTAAATCCCTGGCCCTTTTTTGTTGTTTTTTTGAGCCAGGGTCTCATTATGTAGCCCAGGCTGGCCTTGATCTCCTAGTGATCCTCCTGCCTCAGCCTTCCAAGTGCTGAGATTACAGGCGTGAGCCATCATGCCTGGCAGAACTCACTTTTATAACAAAACTACTCTAGTGATAATGAATTCATTCCTGTGATAATAACCTTAATCCAATCATATCTGAAGGGTCCCACCTCGCAACACTGTATCATTGGGGATTAAGTTTCAAACACATGCACTTTGGGGGACACATTCAAAACATAGCACTCCCCAATACAATGTTGTTTTCAATAAAAATACCTTTATTCTCAGTTGAACACTTTCTCCATATTTCATAATTTCTATTATACATTTTGGTCCTTATTTACCCTTTCAATTTCTCACATCAGAGAAACAATGCGATATTCAAACATGTATATACAGTTTATTTTACTTAGAGTATGGTCTCAAGATATATGCATTTACCTAGAAATGTCTCATTAATCCCTCTTTATGGCAGAGTAGTAGTACTCTACTGTATTAAAAAATTACATCTTCGGGCTGGGGATTTAGCTCAGTGGTTTTCTGCCTGCTGCACAAAGGCAAGGACCCGAGCCCAATCCCCGGTACCAAAAAAACCCCAAAAAACAAAAAACAAAAAAATCACATCTTCTTTATCCATTCATCGGTTGATGAGCATTTGGGCTGTTCCCAATATTTAGCTATTACAAATTGTGCTGCTATAAACGTGGGTGTGTATGGTATGATGCTTTGGTATGATACCATGTGGTATGATGCTTTCAGTTCTTCTGGGAAGATACTAAGAAGGGGAATAACTAGGTCAAATGGAACCTTTAGTTTTAGTTTTTTGAGGAATCTCCACACTGATTTCCACAGTGTTTATACCAGTCTACACTTCTACTAACAGTGGACAAGGATTCCTTTTCCCCCACAGTTCTGCCAGCATTTGTTATTGGTTGATTTCTTGATAATAGCAATTCTTTATGGGGTGAGATGGAATCTCAGTGTTGTTTTAATTTGCATCACTGGGGGAACTAGAGGGGGGAGGGGGAAAGGATGGAAGGGAATAGAAAAGAGAATAGAAGGAAAAAATGGAAACAAAGCTTTTGTAAATAAGGAGGGGAAGAAGGGTTGAAGGGAGGGGAGGGGAACGGGGAAAAATAAGAAGAATCAAGATATATCATGTACAGGTACAATTTCCCTATGATGAATGTAATCACTATATATCTAAAATGTACCAATAAAAATTAATTTTACAAAGGACCGCGGATGTGGCTCAGTGGCGCCGTACCTGCCTAGCAAGTGCAAGGTCCTGAGTTCGATCCCTGGAACCGCAAAAAAACAAAACAACCCCACACCTTTATTAAGATACAATTAACAGGGCCAAGGATTTAGCTCAGTGGTTTCGCCGCCTGCTGCGCAAGCGCAAGGACCAGAGTTTGATCCCCGGTACCAAAAAAAAAAGATACAATTAACATGCACACACAGTTTGAGTTTTGATATATGTGAAACATACCTGTGAAAACATAACCCCAATTAATAGATTCCTGGTACCAAAAAAACCCCAAAATTAAGATAATGAAGAGATTCCTCATCCTCCAAAATCTCCTCATCCCATTGCATTTCTTTATCTGATCCTTCCCTTCCCTTCCATCCCTAGGCAACCACAGACCTTCTTTCTGACACTATAGATTAGTTCACATTCCTAGAGTTTTATATTAATGAAATCATATAGTGTATATTCTCTTTGCCTGGCTTTTTCATAATTATTTTCAGGTTTATCAACGTTGTGTGCATCAATAGTTCATTTGTTTTTAGTATTACATCATATTCGTATACCACAATGTGTTACCTGTTCACAAGCCTGACTTTCTTCTTTTCTAGTTTTTGGCTATTCCAAAGAAAGCTGTTATAAATATTCATGTACAAGTCATTACGTGTCTTTAAATTGAAAGTGGGTATATTTTATGCAGAATGCTATTAGTCATGCTTTTTCATCTTATTTGATCATTTCTGGCTTTCAGTTGTGATGTCTGGATCATTTATATTTATGTGATTATTATATGGTTGGATTTAAATCTACCATCTTGCCATTTGTTTTTCTTGGTCCCTTATCCTTTTTTGTTCACTTTTTCATCTTTTCTTTTATATTGTGTTATTCTATTTTATTTATTATTTATTTATTTTTGGTACCAGGGATCAAACTCGGATCCTTGTGCTTGTGGGGCAGGTGACAGAACCACTGAGCTAAATCCCCGGCCCTACTTTATATTTTCTATTGGCTCATTAGATGTAATCCTTTGTACCATTGTTTTAGTGGTTGGTTGGGGTTTTTGTATACATGCTTTACTTATCACTGTCTACCTTCAAGTAATATTATACCACCTCTCATATAGTATAGCAACTTTATAGCAATGTATTCCAATTTCCCCAACCCAAGCCTTTGTGGTTCTATTGGCTTATGTTTTATTTCTAAATATGTTATGAATACATATATATGATTATTTTTACTTTAAACAATTATATGTTAAAAACCATACACACCCTAAGAAACAAAGCCTTTATATTTACCCATATATCTTCACATTTTCAGAGCTGTCTGTGTAAAGCTAGGTAGGCTGTCTTCTGGCCAAGAAAAATTCTCTGAATAAAATGGCAATTGTCAAAAACAAAAAAAATAAGCAAGGAAACCTAAAAAAATAAAATGGTAATTGTCAGTTGTTATCAACCAACATTTAGGAAATCTGTACAGCAAAGCACATGTTCCTCAGGAACTTGAAGTCTACCCCTTTAATAGATTCATACCTTTATGACTGGGGCTTCTTGACACCATTTCTGTACAATTTTTAAAATTGGTTGTGTGTAATATATTTCTTGGACTTGGCCATGTCTGCATCATCACCCTGACTTTCTAATTTTACGACTCAATTATTCTAAAACTTTAATTGGAGAAGGGGTTCTCCCTAACTCTTAGTGAAATAGCACAAGTTCAGTCTTGAAAACCCACTTTCTTTTATACTAACGAGAAGTTAGGATAGCTCTAGTGTTATTTAGCTACCAAGGCTTTCAAAAGTCTTGGAGAGGAAGAGGAAAGAGCCATCTTACAAGATTGTTGGATCCTTTTAAAAAGGATTGCAAAAAATATTTTTTTGTGTAAAAATAGCTGATCTCCCAATTCAGAGTGTGGCAGCTTTTGTGATTAAATATGCATACAAAGGAAAGGGTCTGGAAGGAAGCAGACCCTTAGTGGAAGGGGGAGAGATAACTTACATGGGGCAGGGAGATTTCTCTGGTAGTGTTTAAGAAAAGAATATTTCTAGAATGATGGATGCCGCTGTGATCATAGAGAAGTGTTGACTTAATGAACTTGCTGCCCTTGGCATCCACTCCATGATAGATAGGCTGCCCCTAACTCCTCAGGCTCTGAGTTCCTTTGTGGGCAAAGAGATGGAAGGAACATTCACAATGAAATAAGTTGTACAATTTCTGCAGAGGCAAATGAACTGCACACTTGTGTTTGGAGATATAATTGCAACTTTTTTTTCTCTCAGTAAGTTAGTACAAAGACAGCTGTGGATGTCAAAACATAGTCATAGAATATTTCAATTTTTTTCAGAGCTGCTGCAAGATTTAAAAGGATGGCTGGTTATTTTTTCATTACAAGTTACAAATAATGGTATTGGCATGTAGCTCAGTGGTAAAGTGCATGCTTAGCATGAGCAAGGTTCTCAGTTCAATTTCCAGCACCAAAAACAAAAACAAAAACCAAGCAGTGTGTAAGCACTATAAAACATCTAAACAAAATAGATGTGTATAAAATAAAAAGTGAAAGCTCTTTCAAATCACACTCACCAAATGACTGCACATAACTTGACACTGGAACATCTATAAACATATTTTTCATTCATATTCAAATATTCAGGGCCGGGGATTTAGCTCAGTGGCACCATGCCTGCCTCAAAAACACAAGGTCCTGAGTTCGATCCCGGTACCACAAAAAAAAAAAATCATTTTTTAAATAAAATGGCATGGTGCAAAATATAGGAAAGCATTTTCACTTTCACTTAATGTATATTGGGCCATAGACTATATAAGTATCTTTAGATATATTTCTTTCTGTTTCTGGTAGTGGGTATCAAACCTAGGGCACTCTATTACTGAGCTACATCTCTAGTCCCACCTCCTTTTTGAGACAGGGTCTTGCTAAGTCACTAAGTTGCCCAGGCTGGGCTTGAACTTGATTCTCCTGCCTCAGCCTCCCAGAATGCTGGGATTACAGGTGTGAGCTGCCACATCTAGCCTTTTTATTTCTTGAGACAAGGTCTTGCTAAATTGCTCAGGCTGGCCTGGAACTTGTGATACTCCTCCTTCAGCCTCTTGAGTAGCTGTAATTACAGGCCTGCACCACTATGCCCACCTATTTCATTCTTTTTCATGGCTGCATACTATTTTGCTGTATGAGTATATCATCATTTATATAACAATTTCTCTACTTAGACATATGTTTGTCCTCTTTTTTCACCATTGCAGTGCTGCAACACTGAATATACTGCAAGCAAATATTTGGGTTATGTATGCAAATATTTCTTTGGATGCATTTAAAAGATTGTATACACTAGAGCTGGGCATGATAGCACACACTTGTAACCTCAGTACTCTGGGAGACTGATGCAGGATTCCAAGTTCAAGCCCAGCCTGGGCAATTTGGCTAAACCCTGTCTTTAGTTAAAAATACGTATTTTTTAAATTTAAAAAGGGCTGAGGATGTAGCTCAGTGAGAAGGTTCTGAGTTCAATCTCTAGTAGCACACACAAAGCATATTAAAAATTTTTTATTTCATTCCTGGAGATTCAACGCAGGGACTGGAGCATACCAGGTAAGCACTCTACAAGTAACTGGGACCATGGCCACATGCCACTGTCCCCTGTGTAGGAATGCTTTAAATTAGATAATATCTGTCACATATTGAAATTTTCCTAACTTGTATTTATTTCCAAGCATTAGGATGATGTTGACCATAGAGACTTAGAATTTTATGTAGTCAAGTCAATCAAGTCTTTTCCTGTATTGCTTCTGGGTTTCTTGTCATGCTTAAAACACATCTCTCCCAATGATTATCACAATATTTTTGTATTTTTCTTCCATTTTTAATTTTGGCTTTCAGGCTTGCATCTTTAATCCCATCATATATTATTTTTGTCGGGTATGTAAGCAGAATTCTCAAGATGATTAATTTTTCTCCAACCAGCTGGCGAGAATTTCTGGCGAGATTTTACAAAGCAATGAAGGAAACCTGAGGACCCACATCTCTTTGGGATTCCCAAGTGCTAGGTAGGTTTACAAAGAGCGTGATTTTATCTTCAGGCGATTGTTTGTTGTGGTCACTTTGGATCTGGCTATGTAGCCCAGGCTGGAGAGTGCTGAGATTACAGGCATGAGCTACCACGCCCAAATTCAAGTGAATTTTATTTTTACTTGTTTTATTATTTTGGAGACACGTCTGAACGCTAAGGCTGGCCTTGAACTCACTATGTAGTCCAGGATGACCTTGAAATTTGCTGCAATCCTCCCGCCTCAGCCTCCCAAATGCTGGGATCACAGGTGTGCGCCACCACACCTGGCTTCAAGTGAATTTTAAAATCCCAATTTGTAGATAAATTGGGTGATGGTCTGGGCGCGGTGGGCCGCAACTGTAGATTCAGCTACTCAGAGGCTGTGGGAGGAGGATCGCTTGGGGCCAGGAGTTCTGGGCCAATGTGGACAACATAGAGAGACCTTGTCGCAAAAAAAAAAAAAAAAAGCCAAAAGACTTGAAAAGAGAGAGAGAAAGAAAAGAAAAGAAAACAAAACCCAGGGTATAACACAAGGTAGAGGGCGACGAGTAAGAAAACCCCACCCACCAACAACACGGAACAGAATACGCTCAACACAGCTACCGTTTTCCAATCTCTCGCGATAATTTTACGTCACCAGGAAGCGCCAGCGGCCCGGGAGGTCGCGCGGCCTGCGTAGCGCCAACCTTGGTTCCTCTGTGCTGTCTCACTGGCGAGGCCGAGAGGCCTGCAAATCCCTCGGTCTAACCTGCAGCCGCAGGCCTCCCACTATCATGGAGTACCTCATCGGCATTCAGGGCCCAGACTACGTCCTTGTGGCCTCCGACCGGGTGGCGGCCAGCAGTATTGTCCAGATGAAGGACGGTGAGAAGAAGCAGGGGAGGCCCAACCGGGCCTGGGTGAGGGCCGGCCAGAGGTTGTTCGTGGGGTGTTGAGTGAGTCCCAGGGAGGTGCAAGAGGTGGAACCCAGCCTGCCCTGCCCGCGTGTAGTTTTAGAACTGAGGAGCCAAGCAGACAAGTCTGGCGTTTGTTCGTTCTGAGGTCAGTGCTTTGCGCTGGCCCTACTAACTGTATTTTGCTAGGTAAGAGTTGTATAATTTGTGAGAGTTTAAGCGTCTATCGGCACCGAGTTCCCTAGACTTCCAAATCTCTGATAAGCTTCCGTCATGGCTAAGTATGAGGTTAGTTGGCAGGCGGCATAAGGGGGCGTCCTGGGGAGGGTGAGACTGGCACAAGAAGACTGACATATCCCTTCCGCCTCTCTTCCCAAGCCATAGCTCCAGTCCTCCTTTTCTAGAAGTCAGTAGCTGCCAGGTTTTCCTTATATTTAAGTAATTAATGCCGTTAAGAGACTGAAGCCTTGACACTTACATGCTTTATGACTCGGTACAAGTTACTTTGCAGTGCCCAGATTTCCACACCTGTTAGATTATTAATACCCAACTCAAAAGTTGTCGGGAGAATTATGTGCAAATGCTTAGCACTTGACAAATATTTAATAGTAATAGTGCCAAACACCTGCGTATCGAGTGCCATGTTAAGCAGTTTATATTAATTCATTTAACCTTGTGAGATAGGCATTATATCCCCAGTTTGCAGATGTTAGTTTGAGTCACATTAGTTAAGAAATTTGGAGCCAGGGATTTAGTTCAGTGGTTCCGCTGCCTGCCTCGCAAGCACAAAGACCCGAGTTCGATCCCCGGTACCAAAAAAAAAAAAAAAAAAATGTGTCCAAGATTGCCAGGCGTGCACACCTGTAGTCCCAGCGCTTGGGGCGCTGAGGCAGAGAGAGAAAGGGAGGGAAGGAGGGAGGGAGGGAGATCTAAGATCAGGGTTCAAATCTGTGCAGCTTGAGGCTTGAGTCCAGGTCTTTTACCCATAACTACTATACTGTCTCTAGTACATAATTTTAAAAATGTGTTTTTAAAAAAATCTACAGAATCTAAGGGTTTCACGATCAATCATAGAGGCACTACTGTTAAAAAAGTATTATGCTTTGGCTCAAATGACTTAAAAGTTCATTTGACAGGTTTTGGGCACCAATGTGCTTTTACTGTGGTAAATGCAGAGGAGTTGCAAAGAAGAATAAGACAGTGGGTCCTGTTTTAAAAGAAGTTACAATTCAGTAGTAAACTCAGATATGTGTATAAGTAATACAGCACAATCTAAAAAGTGATGTGTCTTCCATCCCCGGTACCAAAAAAAAAAGAAAGTGATGTGTCAAGCACACTCAAACTTGTCAGATAATGTAGAGAAAGAGGAGATTTTCTTAGGTAATGAAGAGGAAGAACAATTGTTTCTGGTTGTAAAATTAGGAAAAACTTTGAGGAGAGATCATATTTGGTATCCTGGGTTTCAGCAAAGAAAAAAAAAATTAAATCTGGGGCCGGGGATTTAGCTCAGTGGTTTTGCTGCTTGCTGTGCAAGCACAAGGACCCAAGTTCGAGCCCCGGTACAAAAAAAAAAAAAAAAATTAAATCTGGGGCTTCTTGACATGTGTGAACAAAGGCAAAAAAGAGTGTCCACTACTGCTTTTGTAAAGAGAAATGTGTCTGATTATCAGGCTGTGGGTCCTACCTGAGAAAATGGAAAGACCTCTGAGAATCTGTCCTTGAGTTCTTTCTGAAGAAGAAAGAAGGACCTGGAATTGGTTTGTTAAACATCTATGGTACAGACCACTCCTCAAGTGAGATTATTTTGTGAAATTCCATGATTAGTTTGTAGAAGTTCTGTTTGTAAACCAGTCTCTAAAGGAGTAAGTTTGGGTTTTTGGGGGGTTTTTTTGGTATCAGGGATCGAACTCAGGACCTTGCACTTTCAAGGCAGGCAGCGGAACCACTGAGCTAAATCCCTGGCCTCCAGGAGTAAATTTGTTTTGAAAGTAAATTTGACATTTATTTTTAATACTAAGGCCTTTTGACAAGCAAGTGTCTTTAGCATGAGGTGGAGTGTAGCTGGAGCAATAACCAAGTAAATATCTTTATAAGTCTTCTGTTTCATCCCACTTCATCAATGTATGTAAAATCACTTAGAAAAATAGAATGAACTTTAAGCCTAATACATGCAGAGTACTTCTAGGGGAGGGGATCCAACACATTAGATATAATCCATAGAAAGGATTAAGACATTAAAAACAAGGAAACATACTACAAATATTACTGGTTAATATTGAGTTGGTTATTAATGATTTCAGGAGTAAATCAATAGTCACAGGAAGGAGAGATCATTATGGTCTGGGAGAAAAATGAATTTAAATTAATTCTTGAAAAATAGAAATAATTGTGCTCAACTTTAATTTTCCATCTAGTCTTTTCTGGTATAAAGATTTTATGATAGGAATTTTAGAATTGTATGAGGAACTTGTGTAGATTAGGCAAGAATGTTAAAACGTAGTACCCTTCTAAGACTCATTTTTTCAAATATAAAATAACACCTCTAATCAGTTTTTTAATGTCACTTTATAAAATATTTTGATACTGTAGAGAAGATATTTCTCAAAGATTGACTGCTCTTTAAAGTTAAGTGGTACAGTTGTCAGTTTGTACAATACAATATGCTGCTTGTTTGCTGTTTATTTATTTGCCATGCTAGAGATTGAACCCTGGGCCTCCTGAGTGACAGGCAAGTACTCCACCACTGAGCTACATCCCCAGCCATTTTTATTCTGAGACAAGATCTCACAGCTTGCCCAGCCTGGTCTGGAACTTGTATTCCTTCTGCCTCAGGCTCCCAAGTAACTGAGATTACAGACATGCACCACTGCATCTAGTTCAAATTTTTTTCTTATTGTAAAAATAATGCAAACTTATTAAATAATATTTTCTTTAAAAAGCAGTACATATTAAGTACAGGACAAGAAAAAGGAAGGAAATAAAAATTGACAATATTCTTAAAACTGGCAAGAATTTAGACTATGCCAGGCATGGTGGCTCACACCTGTAATCCCAGCACTCAGGAGGCTGAGGCAGGAGAATCCCCACAAGTTCAAGGCCAGCTTGGGCTACATAGTGAGTTCAGGGCCAGCCTAGACTACATAATGCAACCCTGACTCAAAAAAAAAAAAAAAAAAAAGGAGAGAGAATTTAAACTATACCCTTCTGATCCTTTTTCTTTGCGTATATATATGTATGTGTGTATATATATATATATATACACACATACATATATATGCAAGTGAATGTTTTTCTTTTATAAACAAGTTTACAAACTACCAGTCTTCAAATCTCCTGTAGTTTGTGTAACAAATAAGTGTGCGTGCTTAGGAGTTTTGAGGCAATTTGATAATATCTACAGGTATATTTTATGTGGAGTTTTTCCTCCAAAGTCTTAGCCATGTTTCTAGTATCTACAATTCTCCAACACTTGTAAAATATTTGATAGTAGCATTTGTTCTTTAAATCCTATTAAGGGATTTTGACATTTCAAAAGCTTTCATACAGGAAACATGTCTCCCAGGGAAGATTATTCAGCACTATTTGAAAAATGAAAAGTGAAAGTGAGAGTAAGATGGAAAGATTTAGGCTTTTTCTGAAGCTGTAGACTGAATATGGTGTTTTCTTCCTTAGGCAGTAATTGCATCCTGAGAGTATTTATCTATTTAATCTGAATGAGTCTGGTTCAGCTAGATAAGGTTAGAATATTACAATTTTTGTGAGATATTTTAAATAACTGTTAGAATATTTGTTAGAATTTTTGTTTTGGCAGCCAATTTTCTCTTTTGCTTTAGAAGTAGAGTTGATCTACTTTATAAGGTGATTTATATTCTTTCAGCTGTTTTTTTTCCTCTTTCTTGAGATGGTTCTTTCATTTTTTTTATAACACTGTCCTTTTTCAGTATCTTTTTGTATGTATACATAGTAACTCATTTGTCTTGTAGAAACATTTCAGAGTTTTGTGATCTTGAACCTAAAGATAATCACACTAGCTAGCTTTCTTCAGTTTTCTCTGTTGTTTTAATCCTTGGATTTTAAATGCCTTAAAATGTTTTAAACTGTATTTTAAAAACTTACCCATTTATGTATTTTGTTGGTGGGAATTGAACTCAGAACCTTATGAATGTCTCGCATATTCTGTACTATTAAGCAACACCTCCAGCCCCAAATTGTATTTTAAATTACCAGCTTTCTTTATATTTTTCAACTGAACTTGACATTAGTAAAATATGCCAGTAGTCTAACATGAAAAGAGAGAAATTAATACTGTTGCCTATTAAAATCTTCTAAAGAAAATGATTAGTAAAATTCTTCAATATAGTAATTAGTAAACTATTTATGATTGCATGTATAATATCTATCAATTTCCATTAAGGCAATTTCTGATGTGAATTTTTTTCTTTTGAGCAGATCATGACAAGATGTTTAAGATGAGTGAAAAAATCTTACTCCTATGTGTTGGAGAGGCTGGAGACACTGTACAGTTTGCAGAATATATTCAGAAAAATGTGCAACTTTATAAGATGCGAAATGGTGGGTAAGACTTATAGCTTTGGTTGGTGTATTAGTTTGCAAGAGCTGCCATAACAAAGTACCACAAACCAGGTGGCTTAAACAACAAAACCTTTCTTCATAGCTCTGGAGGCTAGTAGTCTCATCAAGGTATCAGCACAGTTGATTTCTTCGGAGGCCTTTCTCTGGCTTATAGATGGCTGTCTTCTCCCTGTGCCTTCACATGATTTTTTGTTTGTACTATCTGTCCAAGTGTCCTTTTCTTAAAAGAAGGACACTACTCATATGGGATTAGGGCCCATCCTAATAACTTTGTTTTAACTTAATTGCCTCTTTAAAGATCCTGTCTCCAAATATAGTCACATTCTGAGGTACTGGGGTTAGGATTCCAACATGCGTTTTTGGAAGACACAATTCAGCCCATAACCATTGGTTTGCCTTTACATTTGAAATAAATATTATCAAGCTGAGTGTGGTGGCACATGTGTAATCCCAGCATTTGGGAGGCTGAAATAGTAGGATCATGGGTTCAAGGCCAGCCTGCCTAGACTACGTAATGAGATTGTCTCAAATAAAAAACAAAACAGTATTTTCTACTGGCCTGTGTGGGCAAGTTTTTTAATTTGAATCTATTAAAAAAAAAAACAAACTTAATCTAGCTCCTAAAGTTCTAATCCTTCTGATCCTAAAAATTTTCTACATAAATTCCACAGCACAGAACTACTATAATACTGATAAAGACATCTTGGAGATGGGCAGTGGTAATATTGAACTTTTTGACTCATATTTTCAGAGGATGTGGTTTGAGCTGAAGTATATTTGAATCTGAGAGCTAAAAGAGCTAAATAAAATTTGGCTTTACTATAGTCTATGTGATAAGTCATTTATCCTCTCTGGACCTTTATTTCCTTATGTCTAAAATGCGATTATAACTATATTAATGATAATACATATGAAAATGCTTTGTAAACTTTAAGCTGTATGTAATTATGAGGCATTTACTGTGCCTTGAAAGAGTTCTGCCTTACATCTTTGGTAGCTTCCTGTCTAAAGAGATAATGAGGACTTTCGTGAGTTCTCTCTGAGGTTAATGAACTCTTGTGCATGGGAAAGCCTCCTTATCAAACAGTGCTAGCTAGTAGTCTTCTGATCCAGGAACACTTATAGTGGTGCTCTCACAGAGAGACCCTTATTTCCAGTTACTTACTTCACAGTTCAGTAACACTGTTACATAGGCTACCATAAAATTACATTCTATGTATATAATTATATTTAAATTAAGACTTAGTGTAGCTGTCTTATTTAATTTGAATATAATTTAATTTAATTTGAATATAATTACATATGTAAAATGACCAGATAAGATCCATTCATACAATTTTTAGGCATTATACATCGAATTCTGTAAATATTTTTGAGTACTAAGTACTGCAGAGAATTCAAAGATGAATAAGACGTCTCTGCCACTGAAGAACCTAAGCACATGGTACTTAGGGTTAAGCAAGTTTGGGGTTAAGCTGATAATGCTCCTGAAGTACAATAGATACAGCAGTATTTCACTCACTGGCTACTCTAGGATGAACAAGGATAGCCGCAGAAAATTGTGTTTGCTTAAGTTACCCTTTAAGAGCCTAACATCTGTCAGTACAGTTTTTAACCTGTCCCCCCCCCGCCCCCCCGTCTGTGCGAGGCCTGAACTTGCAGTCCTCTTGCCTCAGCCTCCCTAATAGCTGGAATATAGTAATTTTTAATACATGGTAAAGTTAAAGAACTGAGCTGAAATAAGAGAAAGAAGAAGTCCGTATGCAGATACTCAGGCATCAGACTTTTCTACGTTTAACATAACTGTCAGAGGGATTAGTAGAGAATAGGAAAGTAGTCTTATTTGTCCATTATGGTTTAAAATGCACTAATGGACTTGTAAGGACCAACATGTGAAAACACCCAGCATAGACCCTGAAACATAGTAGCTACTCAGTACGTATATTTTAGGATTTTATCTTAAATCTCACTCCATCCAACACTGGTGTTTGAAATGTTATAGGGAATAATCTAGCCTCAGTGCTACTGTGTCTTTCTAAACTGATACTTTCCATGTGATTCTACTAAATTGTGGATTATTCTTGTCCCTTTTGGCACTGGCCTCATTTTATCGGAAGGTTAAGTTCCAGGGTGTATTGTTAAATGGGCACTTGATGTCATTACTCTGAGTTGTACCCTTTTTGGCATTACAGCTTCTTTTTCAGAAGTTTTATTCTTGAGAGAATCGTTTTTTAAACTGTATGATAGAAACATTCTTCTGTGGCTTATACTTTTGAAAATCATATTACACTTCTAGATGAGGTTTTTAAATAAAGTATGACTCTGAGACTATCCTAATTTCCAGCCTCTCTTCTAATATCGTTTCAAACATAATCTTTAAAAAGTTGGCATCTGAGGACTTCTTTCCTTTTTTTCAACACCTGCATATTGATATCTCTGTCTACAGAGGAAACTACATTCTGTTAATGAATAAACATCTTAGCAAGGCTAAGAATTTGATCCTATATAACAGTTACCTTGATTCTATTTGTGGGCAAGAATTGCTGTCAGTACTAATTGGCTATTTCATAGCTGTTACATGAGGATGAGGACTAGAAGTAGGATTGTACCTCTCAGCCTGTGTACGTAATGTATTCTAAGTATATAAAAAATAATGGGCTTTAGAGAACAGTCATAGTGAAACAATTTAGGGTACTGTTGTTCCTTTTGCTTCACTTTAAGTATGATTCTTTATCTCTCATACCAGGATATGAATTGTCTCCCACAGCAGCAGCTAATTTTACACGTCGAAACCTGGCTGACTGTCTTCGGAGTCGGGTAAGCAGTATTAGCTGGCAACCTCAGATAAGAGCAGAAAATGTCCTTTTTTTGTTCCTGTTACACATGAGCAGTATTTTTGCCTTTTTTGGCCTTCCTGAGGCCTTCCCATTGCTACTCATCCTTTTTGATCCCTCTGGATTTGTTTTTCTACTTCTACACGGTTGCTAATTAAAGCCTAGAAAGCAAATATACATACCTAAAGAATTTGGCTAGGGCACACTAACATGGTCTCTGACAACGCTCCCTGACCCCAATGGCTATTTTTTGTGTCACAGGGGCACAGTTCTAGGCTCACAGTTTAGGCTCATACAGCAAAACTATAAGAGGAAAGTACAAAGATTTCTGCCCTTCCTACACACATACATAGCATCTTGCAATTATCAACATCCACAGGAGTGGTACATTTGTTACAGTTGATTAACCTATATTGACACTTAAAGTTCGTAGTTTACATTAGGGTTCTCTCTTAGGGTTACACACTCCATGGGTTTGGACAAATGTGTAATGACCTGTATCCATTACTATAGTATTATACAGAGTATTTTCACTGCAATAAAAATTCTCTGTGCTCCACCTATTCATTCTCCTTCATCTGCTCACCTCTGACAACCACTGATCTTTTTACTTTGCCTTTTTTATAATGTGATATAGTTGGCATCATACCTTGTGTAGGCTTTTCACATTGGCTTCTTTTACATAGTAATTACACTTAAAGTTCCTCCCTGTCTTTTCATGACTTGATAGCTCATTTTTAGCCCTGAAAAATATTCCATTGTTTAGACGTACAGTTTTTTTATCCATTTACCAAGTGAAGGATATCTTGATTGCTTCCAAGTTTGGACAATTATGAATGAAAAAGAAAAAAATAATAATTATGAATGAAGCTACCATAAATATCGATATGCCAGTTTTAGTTAGGACATTGGTTTTCAACTCTTTTTCAAAAATTCCAAGGAGTGTGATTGGTGGTTCAAACAGTATGTTTGGTTTTGTAAGAAACTGCCAGATATTTTTTCAGAGTGTTTCTGTAGTGAACTATTTTTGTTAATTTCTGTGGCTGAACATCCCTACATGGTAGTGGAGGTAAATAATGCAGTTCATTTTAAAATGGTTTACAGGTCCAGGGATTTAGCTCAGTGCTTTCGCCCCCTGCCTCACAAGTGCAAGGTCCCAAGTTCGATCCCTGGTACCAAAAAAAAAAGTTTACATCTTGTTTTTGCCAAAGTTTAAACTGTTTCTCCTCACTTATTCTTCCTTGTTCTGTCTTAGAACTGTCTCAATTCCATTGAGAGCATGTTAGAGATGCGCCATTAAGAACTGAATACATTAAAAATTGTGTAGGATGTGCCAAGAAAGTTTATATGATTGCTAAAGGTGTGTATTATTCCCTTCCCACAGGGAATAAGTAAATAGAGCCTTAACCATGTGACCTTACCCTCTGTGCCTGTTTACTCATCTATGAAATCGAGATAACTTCCCAACCCCACAGGAGTGCTAGGAAAATGAATGCTTGTAAATCATAATATTTAACATTCATATAACTTTTGCCCAAAGCATTTTGCTTAATAATTTAATCTACTCACTATTCCACTGAGGCAGATAGTAGTTAATTCTGTATCACTGATATGAAGTGAAAGGCGTAAAGTGGCAAGGGGATTAGCTCAGGTAATACAGCAGGTCAGACAGAGCTATAATAATGATACTATAATTACAATATTTGAGTATTTTACCTTAAGGTCAGCTCCTTGATTCTATAGTGTTTCTAGAACCCTGGTGGTATTCATTTTGGGGGATTTCATCTATACTTTCTTGAACTGAGTTATGCAGAATCTAAACAAGTGTAGAAATTGTTTTTCAGAAACTTACTATAGATCTTTAAAACAGTTTATTTTCCAGTGCCTAATAATAATAGACTGAGAACATCTCAGTAAATAGAATTTTGGGGGGTTGCCGTTGGGCAAGCACTTATGCATTCTGAATGATCATGAAGTTTGAAAAGGAGCTAGAGACATGATGTATTGGGAGAAGGAGACGAATTTACATATATTGTTTTGTCCTGGGTGAAAAGTCAATGTTCTTTTCTTGTTCGTTCCTCTTTGAGGGCGGAAAATGGGTCAGATACTAGGTTTCCTGCCACCCAGAATTTCAGTATTCAGTTAAGAGTACAGTATGCCATGGCTTGCTGTGTAAATGTTCCTCTGACTTACCAGGCAGAACTGGAATAAGAATTTCAGCTTTGGGCACAATAAACTTTATCATTAAATACTGCAGACATTAAGTAAATTAAGCTCCTTTTAGAACTGAGATAAGAGTGGCAATATGCTTCATGCAAATGCAGTGAATCCCATTAATCTTCTCCTAGCACACGTTTGATGTCTTAAATATCCCTTGTGGACAGTAACATGGGGCTCTAGTAAATATTGACTATCTCTGGCTTGTGCTTCTACTATGGGTCCAATCTGTTCTTCTACCCCCTTGTCAAAATAGATTCTTAATTTTAAAATAGTATTTTGAAAGAGGTAATAATTTTTCAGTCTTTCTAATAAGTACAGAATCACTAAATTTGGTACATTCGCATGGTCACACTAGTTGGCACATGAAACTTACTTTTTTGGCTTAGCCATTTACTGTGAAAAATTTTGTGTCTATGACTCAAAGTTGTTTGATGTCCAGTTGCTGTGTGTGTGTGTGTGTGTGTGTTTGAGGGGGATATTGTGTTGGAAGGACATTTATCTATCTGAGAGTATATAATGAATTTTATGTAAACATTCATTATGATGCAGGCAATTTAGCATTGTAGTTAAGGAGAAAGACTCTGGAATTAGACTGCTAGGATTGAATGTCTGCTTACTCACTAGCTAGCTGTGTCTTTGGGCAAATTTAAGCTTAGTTTTTTCTACTTAGAAAATAATGGTAGTTTATACAGTGTTATAAATAGTGAGGTAATCGTACAAAACTTCACACAGTACATGGCACATATAACAGATGAGTAAATGATTTTTGTTTATATGCTGCTATTACTGTTTGAAGAAGATGTTTTTCTTTTTGGTAGTACTGAGGATTGAACCCAGGGCCTTAGCACTGAGCTACATCGCCAGCCTTTTTTTAATTTTGAGAAAGGATCTTGCTAAGTTGACAAGTTGCCCAGACTGGGCTTAAATTTATAATTCTCCTGCCTCATCCTCCCAGAGTGCTGGGATTACAGGCATGTGCCACCATGCCCATCTGAAAAGCAGTTTAATGGCACAAATTAGCTTGCCATGGGGATTTTTTTATTGTGCTGTTCTGTTTGTTTGTTTGATTGATTTATAGTACTGAAGATTGAAGTCAAGGCCTCTGTACTGTACTACATCCCCAGCCAGTTTTTCACTTTTTACTTTGAGATAAGGTCTCTCTGGGTTACTAGATTGCCCAGGGCTCAAACTTAGGATCCTTTTGCCTCAGCCTCCCAGAGTGCTTAGATCACCACACATAGATGTTGTGCTATTTTATAGTATTAAAAAATCCCCGTGTGTGTGTGTGTGTGTGTGTGTGTGTGTGTGTGTATGTGAGACTTATGATTGAATCCAGAGCTCACTGAGCTGCATCCCTGTTTTTGTTGTTTGTTTATTTATTTTGGTACTGGGGATAGAACTCAGGGCCTTACACTTAAAAGGCAGGCGCTGTGCAGCTGAGCTAAATCCCCGGCCCCTGTTGTTTATTTTGAGACAAGATCTCACTAAGTTGCTAAGCTGCCCAGGCTAAGCTCAGATTCATGACACTTCTGCTTAGCCTTCCAGTGCTGGCCTTATAGGTGTGTGCCACTGTTCTGGGGTGTTTTTGTTATTTAGGTTGAAAAAAATCTGTTAATAAAATATTGTTAATATGGATAGGGAAATTAGAAATAAACATTGAGCCAGTCCTGGTGGTACATGCCTGTAATCCCACCACTCAGGAGGCTGAGGCAGGAGGATCACTTCGAGTCTGAGGCCAGCCTCAGCTACATAGTGAGTTCAAGGCCAGCTTGAACTATGAAGCGAGACACTGTCTCAAAAGAAAAGAAATAGGGCCGGGAATTTAGCTCAGTGGTTCTGTCCCCTGCCTTGCAAGCGCAAGGACCTGAGTTCAATCCCCAGTACCAAAAAAAAAAAAAAAAGAAATAAACATTGAGCATATGTTCTATGCTAGGATCTGTTCCAAATCTACACAGTCCAATGTGTTAGCCACCAGTTTTACAGGGCTATTTAAACTAATGAAATGAAAATTTAAAAAATGTTTGATTATTAGAAAAAATCTTATTTCTCAGTTACAACTGTGTTTCAAGTGCTCAGTAGCTATCTGTTTTGGGGATCTGTGGTTAAAATCAATTCCAGTTTCCAGACAGAAAGTTCTGTTGAATGGTACTGTTTTAGAACTTACATGTGGATCTATTTCTTATTATGGTTCTTTCTGTATGATGCCTGTTATCCCCATTTTATTTATAGGAGTGCTGAAATTGGTTCATAGAGAGGTTAAATGTTTCCCATAATATGTCCAAGTACTGTATATGTGTTTAAAGGCACATGTATACAAACCGTAAGAGGTTGAGCTAAGATTCTAACTTAAAATATACTGTTTCTTGCATTTAAAAATTTTCTTCAAAATTTTTTGGTTACTAGAGTAATGTACAGGTGTATTTGTACATTTAGGGAATCCTGAAATGTTCAATTCTATTAAGACCCACCTAGGATTATATAGACAAGATATGAAGGTGTGCCCATTGTGGGCATTAGCTGAATAAATTATCCACATGTACTACTGAGAATATTATCATTTATACAGTGGAAGGAAATTACAGTAAATTATTTTTAGTGAATATAGGGGAACAAATCAAAAGCCTTTGAGTTTTTAATTTAATTGCATGTGTACTTTACATTGATCTCTTCCTAGTTAGATCCCTAGGAGGAGAAAAAGGGCATATTCTACTTTTCCTCTGGGTTGGACTCCCCATTTAAAAATATTTATAAAGCTTCTTTGAGATTGGGTTTAGAGTCAAGATATACTGGATTTCCAACCCCTTTTTTGTACTAGTTTATATAATCTTGAATAAATCACGTATGTTTTCTGAGCTTCACATCCCTCATCTGCTAAGAAAGAAGAAGTGAAGTGGCACATGCCTGTTATCCTAGCATCTGGGGAATGCTGAGGCAGGAGGATTGCAAGTTCAAGCCCAGCCTAGGAAACTTAGTGACTTAGTGAGACCCTGTCTCAAAATGAAAATAGAAGAAAAAGGGATGGGATATAGTTCAGTGAGAAGGCCCTGGTTTAATCCCTAGTACCCCCCCCCAAAAAAAGATCAAATGTGTCATTTTCTTTTTAAAGTATCAAATTATAAGAACTAAAAATTAAGCATTGGTTCCATAAGATTTGTTTGGAATAAATGAATGATACTACCCTGGAAGAATATTTATTAAGTGACTATCACTAAAGACCTGCTATTTGGATTTCTAACCAGATTATTTTGAAAATTTTGCAGTACCTTATCATTTGCACTATGCACAAGGCCCTCCATACTTAAATTCTCCGTATATTTGGTTAATGGGTTATAGAGGAGGAGGATGAGTAACGGTGCTCTTTCCTACTTGGAATATATGTGAATTATTTTTGGTACAGTCCATCTGAATGTCTTCAATTTATCTGTTACCATTTACTGTCTCCACTTTATAGATGTGGAGATTGAGGTATGAACTAGCCAGACTAATGGCCTTGAGGAATGTGGAGTTTTGTGGCAAGGCTTACATAGCATACTGGCCTCCATGGTGTGTAATCCTCAGTACTTTACTACTGCTACTCACTGGCCAGAGTGTATTCATAGAGCTTTCTGAAGTGCTTCATGAGCTTTTGATAGCTGACTTGTAAATGCTTAGCAAGTAAACAGTAGAAATAATAAATTGGAAAAATGTCCAGTCTGCGATAGTGGTTCTTAAACATGCAATGAAGCATCCTTTGGAAATTCACCAAGAAAGACCAATGTGGTGAAACTTTAGCTCTGTTTCATATAAATTGACTCTGTATTTATCTGTTATATATAGGAATTGCATGTAAGGATTTATTTGAAAAGGTGGTTTCACCGTTCCCTTCCCACCATAATTTAAAAACTAATAATATAGTTGAAAGAACCCTTTCCTCGGAGGCTTAGCCCTAGTTCTGCTGGGAGTTAGTTGAAAATGTTGGGAGAGCCAGGCATGGTGGCCCACACCTGTACAATCCTAGCCCTCAAGAAACTGAGGTAGACGGATTCGCAAGTTCGAGACCAGCCTGGGCTATATAGTGAGAATCTGTCTCAAAAAAAATCAAAACAAAAAAACCTTGGGAGAAAAAGACCAAATGATTGGATGATTTTGAAGGCTTCTTCCAGTCCCCAGATAGCATGATTTAAAGTTCTACTGTTGGCTAAGGGTGTAGTTCAGTGGTAGCGCATGTGATTAGCATATACAAGGCCATAGGCTCAATCCTTAGCACCTAGAAAATAAACAAATACCTGATGTCAAGGCCATAACTAGACTTAAATTTATCTTTTCATTGAAAGAGAAAGAATCATAGGAAAGTATTTCAGATATTAGCCATTTCCAAAGGTGACTGTCTTGTCCCAGCACTCTGCCCTGCTTTTTAGTATATTTGGTCTGGTTAGTAGTAGGCCCGTACTGCATGTTTCTGTCCTAGAAGAATCCTGTTGCTTTGAGCCTTCTGTTCTTCACCAGAGTTATTCTCTTCATGCCTAAGGTGACTGGCACAAAGACATCATCTGTTTGTTTGTATCAATGAGGTCATGTGACCTTGTGAACATATGGTCCAGGTGAAACCTTGACTTTGCAGGTCTTATCCCCTAGACACCACCAAACATTTGTTACATGTGATTAAAATATCACTAACAAGGTTAATTTCACATGCTTTTTGGCAAATGTGGTTAGCAGGATGTGACATGACACAGTATTGCCTTCTTCCTCCATGTGCCATCTCCCTTGAGGCCTCATCTGCCCTCTTCACCCCCATCTTACCCATGCCCGGGCTTGCCTTCCAGCTCACCTGCTCCAGATGGGCGGCACAGTGGGAGGACACTGGCAAAGGCAGATGTGTTTATTTTCCGGAGACAAAATGTTGTGCTGCTGCAGATGGCAGTGCCTTGGAGCAAATGGCAGCCTTTGACACCACTGCCACACAGCCTGGGCATCTTGACAGACAGAGCTGGCTCACTTTTGGTGATGGGGAAATTTGGGTCAGGGAGCAGAGGGGCAGGGGCCAAAATGATAATCATGAAACTCCAGGACTTTTGGTGCTAGCAGCAGCAGCTCTTATAGACAAGACCTAGGGAGCAGTGTTCTTCACCAGACTTCAGTCAGCTTGTCTACTAACTTTTGATTTTCACTGTGGGCCAAGAGTTGTCTATTCATTACTTTTGCTTCCTGGCCTAAATAGGACATGAAATGAACATTGGAAACATATGACTACATTCAAATGGATATTCATTGGTACTGCAAAACACATGTATATCCCAGGTCACATCTTGCAGGAGTCTCTTAGGATTAGGGGTGGCTCATGTCTGCCCCATTGGAGATACTACTCTTCTATTTTTAGTGGTCATTTTGGGTATCCAAAGGCCCAGGGACAGATGTGCCTTGAAGTTGAAGTGCCTTAATTAATATGACAATACTTGGTGCTTATAGTACTTTTCTACCAAGAGAGGAATAAAAATTCTAACAGCTGCCCTTTTAAGCAGTTTGCTTATGCAGTCATTAGGGCTTGACTAAGTCTATTAGGAAGACAAAGAGTGGTTGAAGCATTACACTTACTAGTCTCCTAAGAAAAATGGCTTCAGAAGATTCTTCTTTGAAGCTACTGGCTTTATTAGGAAGCCTTTTCCCCCCTTTTTTTTAAAAAAATGTGTGCTGTTTTTCCCCACTATAGTGCTGATAGAGTTAGGAGTTTGCAGGTGTAAAGCCCTCCCTCCCCATCTCTCTCCAGGGGGTTGTATGTGAGAAGGTGTTGCTTTCTCACTCAGAGAGCATGTATGTGCTACCCTGTTGGATGCCTGCTGTGAGCAGAGAGAACCCCTGTTCTGGTTGAGTGGAATAAGCCTATCAGATGACTTGAATTGTGCAATCCCATAATGCCAGCTTTTCACTTAAAACATCTTTGTTATCCACAGTACGGGTGAAACAATATAGGTAATTGTTGTAGATCTGTATTGTTATGAAACTTGTGTCTTAAGAATTATGTGGTATCCTATTAAGATTTGGCTTAAGCTTAGAGCAGCAGAGTGCTGTGTCTGCTTAATAAGAACAAGCTTTTATTTTAAAAATGTTTGCCATTTGAAACAGATTTGCCCTTTTTTTCTTTTTGTTTCTTTCTTTTTTTTTTTTTTCAGTACTGGGGATCAAACCCAGGGCATTGTAAATGCTATCCAAGTACTTTACCACTGAGTTATATACCATTTTATTTTATTTTGAAACAGGATCTCGCTAAGTTGCCTACCCTGACTTAAAACCTGTGTATCCTCCTGCCTCAGACTTCTGAGTATCTGTGATTACAGAGATGTCCCACCATGCCTCACTTACCTCTACCTTTTAAAATTGTTTTAAATTAGTGCCCTCGTCCAAGTAGACTCAGGTTATGTCTGTGCCTTCACACTCCTCACTCACACTCACAGACAGAAGCATACATATATCCTGGCATCTTGGTGTCTCTTTCACCTGCATGGATATGAGTGTAGGGACTGATCCCAAAAATCACAGGAAGTTTTCTTTACTCTCTCCAAAAATAGATATATCTAAATTGAAGGGCAATGAGGAAGACGTTTTAAGAGGAGAAAGAGTTGACTGTTCTGTTTCTTGACCTGTGAATTTCTGAACCTGTGAAGTAGTTACATGTGTATTCATTATATTCATCAATACGTACATGTAATATTTTATGTACTTATTTTTTGTTTATTTCTTTTGTTTTCTGAGATAGTGTCTTGCTTTGTAGTGCAGGCTGGCCTTGAACTCACTATATAGCCCAGGGTGGCCTTGAACTCTTAGCGATCCTCCTGCCTCAGCCTCCCAAGTACTGGGATTACAGGTGTGTACAACCATCCCTGGCTTATATGTACTTTTTATATGTTTTTTTTTTTTTAAGTTTGAAAAAATAAAAGGGAGACTGAAAGGGCAGGAAAGCATAACACTTTTTTTTTTTTAAGTTCAGATTGACCATTACCTTTGAGTATAAACTAAGAGCAAATAAGAGCTGTGTGTGGTGGCACACACCTGTAATTCCAGCACTCGAGAGGCTGAGGTAGGAGGATCATTGCAAATTCAAGGCCAGCCTGAACTGCATAACGAGACCCTGTCTCACAAAACAAAACGCAACACAACAAAAAGAGAGTAAATAAGATGAACCAGACTGGAAAGAAAAATGTAAGGGAAAGGAAATAATAATCTCTGAATCTTTGTAAATTGAAATGTTCTACCAGAATTCCATACTTCCCTTTCTGATGCCCCTGAATAAGGCAACTTCTTATAGCCAAGATATTCTATGGCTGCTCATGTTCATTCAACAAATCTTCAGCCTCCATTGTCCTAGGGGCTGAGGAAAGGTGCACAGCTCAGTGTGTCCCTTTAGATGGGGAAGTGGAGAATTAGTCAGTCCTATGGTAGAATGTCAAGTGCTAAGATACCTATACACAAAGGTGCTCCGAGAACATAGGTTAACCTGAGCCCCGAAGATAAGCTGTTTCTATGACAAAGATGAAGCAAAACTAAAAGCACAGACCAAGATGTGTGAGAGAATATGGTAGGTTAGGCACAGTGTTTGAAGATGATGTTCAAGGCAGGGGATAAATAGTTCTCTGAGCTTTCTGTTCCTAATTTTATCTGTTTAACTGATGGGGTACTGTATACAACTTGGGCTCTACTGACTAAATATATATAGTTTACACTGTATACATATGTAAACATAAAAGATATTTGTTAAGGCTGACAGTTTTAGGGAAGTCATAAGAGGTAGTCCATATTGTGGAGATTTTGATGAAAAAGCTTTATCATGTCAGGCTAGGTAACACACCTCTAATTCCAGCTACTTGGGAGGCTGATGCAGGAGGATCACAAGTATGAAGCCACCCTGTGCAATTTAGCAAGACTTCATCTCAGAATAAAAGGGCTAAGGATATAGCTTAGTGGTAGAGCACTTGCTTAACATCCATGAGTCCCTGGGTTCAATGTGATGTGGAGGGAGGCTTTATCCTAAAAGCAGTGAGCCTCTCTGGAAGTTTGTTGGCCAGGAAGAGGTTAGTGTGATCAGGTGAAATTTTATTAAATCATTGGTTACTGTCTGGTGGAGCATTTGGGGAAAGAATGAAGGAAGGAGAGAGACCTATCAAGAGTTTACATATCCATTGAAGCTGTAGGAATAACTTGTGTCAGACTTGATTTTAATGAGGAATGCTGTGTTTTAACAGAAGGACTCCTAAAGAGCCTTCCCCAGGAATTCTTTAGTGCCCTGTTAAATACTGTGGACATCTGAAAACATGTACAGCTGTATATGGTCCTAAATGTCCTTTTCCAAGAGACTGTGTTCTTTTTAACTCAGAGAGATGAACCACCTATAATGTTCAGTATTCATAGATATTCATGGCCGTGCCTAGCATGGACAGCTTACATGCTTTGTAGTGTATAAGTGTATAGCAAAGCATGGTTTCTCCATTTGAGTTTTTAAACAACTGATTTGAAAGTATATGGAATCTTAAATTTTTCCTGGAAACTGCCAACTTGTGAAAAAAAGAATTCAAGTGGCCTTGTTGCAAACATGGTGTTGGTTTTACCATTGCACAATCAGCAATTTTATTTTGATGTTATTTGGGGGAAAGCAGTATTTTTGATTAGCAAGTAAAATTAATGTAGAAAACAAATACTGTGTTAACTAGTTGTTATAATAAGGCATCTGTGCCATGTTGCATTTCAACTCATTAAATTTCTAAACTTCTAATTACAATAAGGTTACAACTTTTAATAAGAGAGCCAATCAAACTTGGGGTTGGTGATGGCTTTAGAGAAATAAAATTCATAGAAATTTTGGAATTATTGAGGGGAGGTTTTCAAATCTAGCTCTGTTAAAAATTGAAATATCATAATATTTAAATTTTTTTAGCTCCTGAAATTCAGATTTGTTGGGCACCTACTATTGCCTTCTTCCAGGAACTTTAATACAGGCAGGCACTTAATTCCTTACAATTCTGTCAGATGAGCACTACTACCCTCCACGTTATAGATGGAGCACTTGAGACTCCAAGTGGACTATGGTATACCAAATATACTTTCAGAGAATGACCTCAGGCAGAGAAAAGAAACAAAAACATGGTTGGACATTCATTTTTTGGAGCGGTGTCTTATTTTGGGCTTCTGAAAGTCAGAGGTTTGTTTGACTAGAAGCGTGCACGCTTCCCTATTTCTCTGTTCAATGTGAGAATTTATAAACATCGATTGGTTTGTTTTTTTATGGCCACAAAAGACAGATATGGGCCCTAGGATTTAGCTCAGTGGTTCTGCCGCCTGCCCCGAAAGCGCAAGGACCTGAGTTCAATCCCCAGTACCAAAAAACAAAATGAAAAACAGATATATCTGAACAGGAGAAGAGGAAAGTTGGCAGTCAATTTCATTAAACATCTTGGTTTGTATCCTGGTCAGTATTATATTCAGATTCTGATCAGTTTCCACTTGTGTTTGTTTCTTTGTTTGTTTTTAGCCTGTTATGGTGGCATGTGCCTGTAATCCTAGCATTCTGGGAGCCTGAAGCAGTAGGATTGCAAGTCTGAGCCCAGCCTGGACAATTTAGCAGTTTAGGGAGACCTTTTCTCAAAATATTAAATTAAAGGGATGAGGATATAGTTCAGGGCTAAGACTTGGGTTCAGTTCCCAATGACAGGTGTGGGCAGTGTGCTTTTTTTCAGTCATAGGATTAAGAGGGAACTTTTCAGATTCCAACTCCCTACTTTTTCTTTCCTTCAGTGGTACCAGTAGATACCAGGATCCTGCTCTGCTTTGAGTTTTTTCTTGCATCTCTACCTTGACCAACTTTCTCCCCTGAATGTGCCTATGTTCCCACATGAGTCATTGTTTATGAGGGAAAATTTCACTGTCCTTGCCCCCCACTCTGCTCCCCTACATATATGTTACCCTCAACTTGTTTGTGTTGTCATGGTAAGCTTGGTATACCTCTGCTGTTCTGTCCTGTTGGAATTGTTTCCTTCACCGTCTTCCACAAATGCATGTGCGTTAGAATGTATGTGTTCATGACAGTATAACCTCCTAACTGGCTGCCTCTTCATTCACTGTCATTGACATTGGCTGTACACTGTTTCATTCTTTCCAGCTGCCTCTAAACCACTCTGTTTAAGCTTATTGGGTCCAAGTTGAGCTCTTCACATTTGTGCTACCACTTTGCCCTTTCTTTCTCCCTTACCTTTTTTGTTCAACTAGTGATTCAGTCCTCTCAGTTCTGCCTTCTAAATACATCTCATATTTCATATCTTCCTGTCCATGCCTTCTGCTGACTTAATTTGGTCTTATCCTTTAACTGTTCTCCCCTTTATCATCCAGAGTCATCTTCCATATGACTGTCAGTTACCATGCTAAAATGGCAATTTTTGTAATACTTTTTCTATTTAAAAATCTTCTGTTTTAAGAGGAGAGTAAAGAAAGTACTGGGACTGATGGAATATCAATCCTAAGGCAGCAGGGTTCCTTGACACCAATTAACCAATGTCCTAAGACATGAAAAGAGGCTTGGATCAGAAAATAAATGGTAGTAGTAAATTCTCACTGGCTCTTCCATGGATTGCATACTGAAGCTCGTATTCTTTTTAGTCCAGGAGGCAAATGATAGTATCAACCCATTTCCTCTGCTTTCTACTGCTTCCTCTGCTTCCACTTAATTCTCCAAATATATGTCTCATATTTGCCAGAACCCAAATATTCCACATTACTGTTTCTTTACTTTGATATATGCTGTTTCCTCTGTCTGGAATCCTTTCCACATCTACCTTGGGAGCTCTTTCCAGATCCAGGGCTCCATCGTTGTCACCTGGCATAGATGATAAATGAATATTTATTGAATTTATTCATGTTCCAAATACAGAAGTGAAGTTGGTTGGAGGATCTGCCTATTTCATAATTATTTTCTTTTTTTTGGTACTGGAGATCGAACTCAGGTCCTTGCACTTGCGCAGCAGGCAGTAAAACCACTGAGCTAAATCCCCGGCCCTCATAATTATTTTCTTACAGTCTCAGGAAATTTGTAGGATTTGATTGAAGCCCTCTATAAATTGTGCTTTTATATTCAAAGCCTAGAAGAAATTGAATCTACACAGGAGTTTCCTTAAAAAGGAATATATCCAAAAGGATTAAAGTTAGGGTACAAATGATTCCATATTGCTTAGGCATTAGAGATAGGCAATTCTCTATTTTCTTCCCCAACCTTGGAGCCATATTATAGAGCTAAAAAAGATGTTCAGGTGCCAGATGTGGGATGCATACTTGTAATCCCGGGAGCATCACAGGTTCGAGCTCAGCCTGGGCAACTTGTCTCAAAATTTAAAAAATTTTTTTAAAGGCTGAAGATGTAATTGAGGTGAAAATCCTAGGTTCATTCCCCAGTACCCTGCCCCCTAAAAGGTACATCATAATTGGAAGTTGCTGAATTTGAAATAGTGAATTTCATTTCAGGTACAAATTTGAACCCACATAAAGCTAGTAAATTCTGTTGGTTTTTAAAACAAGCTCCTGCCAGGCATGATGGTACATCCCTTTAATCCTACCACTCAAGAAGCTGAAGCAGGGCTGGGGATGTCTGGCAAGCACAAGATATTGAGTAAAAAAGAAGAAGCTGAGACGAGAATCGCTGTAAGTTAGAGGCCAGCTTGTGCTTCAAAGTGAGTTCAGGGCCAGCCTGAACTACACAATAAGACCCAGTCTCAATTAAAGCAAAACAAACAAAAAACAAACTCTTGATTAAGAGTTCAGAGCACCAAAGTAGAAAAGTAGTTGATCCATTTTATTAAGTAGAAAAACGGGATTTTGACAAGCAACTAAGATATTGGTGTCTTTCATCACAGATATTTATTAAATAGGTAGTACATGTATTGCATAGTTTCAGGCCCTATGGAGGATTCATAATTATGACCTTAAACCTGCTCTTTTAAAACTAAAATATTGGGCCGGGGATTCAGCTCAGTGGTTCTGGCACCTGCCTCACAACTGCAAGGTCCCGAGTTCGATCCCTGGTACCAAAAAAAAAAAACTAAACTAAAATATTGGCCATATGCAATAATAAGTGAAATAGTGAAGTAGAGAACAATAGATGTTGGTATGCAAAATAGTACATTCTGAAATATTTGAGTGTGAAACTGACATTTGCATACTGAATCATATTTTTACACTAATTTCCATTTTGTGGAGGCAATGTGGTTTCCTGGAAAAGCATACAAGACTGGCAGTTAGGAAGTGTGAATTTGGTTCTGACTTCAATGCTGATTACTAAGGTTTAGGGCAAGTTACCATCTCCTCTTTGAACTTTAGTCACCGCATTTATAAAGGGACACTGGATAAGCTAGTTGAAGTCATCGATCCCTTCTATTTGTAAATTGCACTTTTGTAAAATACTTTCACTGCCAAAGATGCGATCTTAGGCAGCTTTGACAGTTAAGTGGATTAAAAGAAATAGAGTGGGCCTGGGGGTTTAGCTCAGTAGTAAAACACATGTTTATTAGCATGCTCAAGGGCCTAGGTTAAATCCCACCCCCCCATCACCATAGCCACTAAAAAGAGCTGGGCATGGTGGTGCAGCTACAAGGAGGCTGAGGCAGGGGAATCAAAAGTTTGAGGCCAGCCTGGGCAACTTAGCAACATCCTGTTTCAAAATAAAATTTTAGGGCTAGGGATTTAGCTCAGTGGTTCCGGCGCCTGCCTTGCAAGAGCAAGGTCCCAAGTTTGATCCCCGGTACCAAAAAAAACAAAATAAAATTTGAAAAGAGCTAGGGATGTGGCTCAGTGGTAGAGTGCCACTGGTTTCAGTCTTCAGTATTACAAAAATAAGAAAATAGAGAAAGAATAGCAGATAGCTTGTTCCTTTCGAAGTCTGTTTAGTCTACTTAGAAGTCTGTTTATGAAAATAGTTATCTCTAGACAGCTCTTCGTCCCATGTCCTGCATCTCTTTCCACATATTAACCCACTAGGAAGGGAAGTATTCCACCTGCACTGCTTAGGATTCCAAGGTACAGTACATTGCAGAAGAGGTTGCACTGTTCTTCAAGGCACCTCACTCATAGCAATGTCGTCCTATTCAATTAGAGGTGGCAAAGGCTGGCCTGGCTCCAAAGGAAGACTGTCAATTCCTCTCCTTTTCTGTGTCCACGCTCGGCAGGATGCTTCCTCACGCCCACCTCTCTCCCCCTTGCTGTGACTTTGGCTTCCGCCAGATGTCACACCGCTGCTTGTCACCGCCCAGACTCTGTCGCTGATTTTGTTGTTTCAGTGTATTTGTCACAACTCTTCTCTTTAGCTGTAAAATTTGTGGAATTTCACTCTCTTCTTAATCACTACAGTTTTCTTTTTTGTAATAGAGGGAATATACAAAGAGTTGAATGCACAAGAGTTGGAGGGAAGGAAATAGTCCATTTAACTTAAGGAAAGTTTCTGTGTGTGCCATGTGTATTCCCCACCTCCAAGAGTACAAGAGTCCAAAGTGGAACTGAGCTCAATTCTGCAGGGCTCAGAGGCCCAGAGATAGTTAAGTCCATTTCAATCCCCAGAAGTACATAAGAGATGTGCTTATACCTCTGACTTGGATTTTATCCTTTTGGCAACTATAAAAAGGTAAATAAGGGCCGGGGATTTAGCTCAGTGGTTTCATCACCTGCTGTGCAAGCGCAAGGACCCAAGTTCAATCCCCGGTACAAAAACAAAAACAAAAAGGTAAATAATTTTATTAACCCTCTGTGATAACATCTTCTTAATCTTATTATTATCTAGACAAATCTGCTAACAATGCTGTCAAATCCTAAAAGTGGTGGTGGTGATAAGAGCCATTCTCTATTATTACTATGTATTGGGCATTGCAGTGAGTACTTTTCTATTTAAATTTTACTACACCCTATAATAATGGATACTTTGATTGTCTCAGAGGACACGTCAAAGTGACCTAAAGCTCTTCACTATAAATAAGCTTATCTCATGTTAAGGGAGAAAGAAATATATTTGTTTAGTACACACATGTATTAAAAGGCAAAATTTTGGTGCTACCCTGATTTAGAAGTTAAAATTCATTTTTATGATTCACTTGAAAATTTTTCTTCTTATATCTGATACAGCTTAAAATTACACATGTTGAAGGGCTGGGGATTTAGCTCAGTGGTTTTGCTGCCTGCTGTGCAAGCACAAGGACCTGAGTTCAATCCCCGGTACCAAAAAAAAAAAATTGCTCAAGTTGGTTGCAGACTATTGATGGTGATCCTTCAGGCTGTTGGGTGGGGAGTGTCTTAACTAAATGTTTGGGTTCATTTGCTTTATGGAATTTAAATATTTAGTTTAGTTCAAAACTATAATATTCACTCTTTGCCTTTGCTGTGGAACATACCTAGTCACTTAAGATACAGTTCCTCCCTGCTTGGGGAACTCATAGCTTTGTCATATGACCTAGACTATATATCTAGACAATCAGAGTAGTGGAGACAAAAGGTAAGTTATATCATGCACAGAACAGGGATTACTTTGTAGAAGATGATTTCTGGGAGTCTCATTGCTGTTTGCATTTCTTCAGAATAATTAAGCAGATTCTCACATGTAATACTGATCATAATGAAGAAGGGAACTAATAAAAAAGTGTCTAGAAAGTGGCAATACTGAGGATGGACACATTTGTAAGGAAACAGTGTGAAGGTACTTGATACATGTTAATTTACTTTCCAGATCTGGATGTAGCTCATTTCTGGGAGGCTCCGGTATGTTGACCATGAAGCAGTTATAGTGTATGTGTCTAATATGAATGCTTTTGACAGTAAATGCCATTACTTCAGGGCCCCTGAAAAAAATCTCAGGAAGGAGAGAAAGGAAACCATCATTTACTACTTTTCTACCAGGTGATGAGTACTTTTTATAAACATCCTTTCATGTCTCTTTATGGAGACACATAAAAGAAGTTTATATTATATCCCAGTGCAAGGTATAGTTGAGGTCCCAATTATCATTTCATAGATTATTATATTTCTGTAGTAATAATACTTATCATTTATTAAGCCTTTACTATGTTTTAAGTGCTAATCATTTACATGCATTATCTCTTTGAATCCTCACTTTTTTCTTTTGTAGTAGGCTTTATCCCATATCTAAGATGAGAACACTAAAATTCAGAAAGGTTAAGCGACTTCTAAAAGTCACACATATGGTAGAATTCAAACTTGGGTCTTGCTTTTTGTTGTATGGCCCAGCTATTTCTTCTTGAGATACTTATTTGTGTTATTGGTCTCTTCTGTGTTTGGTTCTGAATGCCTGACCTATATCTTAAGCTTTTATTTACTTAGCAGTTTATATCTAAAGGGAGCTAGAAAGAGAAGGACGCAGGGCTATGCAAAAAACAACAAATATGTCATTCATAGAGATGCTGATAGTTGGCTTGAAATAATTGTCAGATCAGGATCTATCACTTTCTAATACTGGTTTAGTGGTTTTTTCAATCTTTTCTTGTTGTATTAGACATTAGCCACATATGTATTAAAGCATATGCAAAGCTTTCTGGTATGATAATTAGTATTCATTAAGCAAATATTTATTGAGCATATACTTTATGTTTGTACATAATTAAATAAGCCAATCATACTGTCTTCATAAATTTTATAGTTGGCATAAATATTTGAATGGGCAGGTTGTGTCTTACATATCATTCTTTCCCTAAACATACCACAAGCAGTCACACCTGGGTATGCTATAAGAATAAAACAAAATTGGATGGCTTAGAATTTATCCCATCCTAGAACACTAATGCATGCAGAATATGAAGAAATATAACCATCAAGAAACCTGTAACTACGACTTTGTCAGTTTGAATCCCACAGTTCTTAGAGGAGTGAGACAATGACAGTATACTTTATTTGGAACAAAAAAATAGTGTGAGCCAGAGATCTTTGGTGGAGCATTGTCAGAAGAATTCCAGAAACTGCACGTTGTTACACAGATGTATTGATTTAATTAGTCTAGATAACACCGTTTATTTATGCTTAAGGATTTCACACATGCAAAAGTTGGTAATTCAGACTCACACAATATTTGTGAGTTACCTTCTATACCACAAGTTGTAGCTTCTCAATATCAGCTTTGGTGAGTGTGTGTATCAGATGTTTAAGCATAAATAAATGTTATTATACAGAGCAGTGAAACAGTACTCTTTGCTTCTGGAATTCTGTTGACATAGTTTCATGTAAAATTTAGTGGTGGCTTTTAAGTAATATTAATTGTTCTAAACACAATTTAATTTCAGTATGGGCAAGAGCCTCATTAGAAACAGAACATACCTGGGTTCTGCTGGTTAAGGCTTTTTTGGTTATCTGGGTGATCCCTGAAATTGCTATAATTGCTGGTGAAATTGTTTCGGTTAACCATGCAGTGAATGTTCTGGATAGTGAGTGGGAATGAGGTGAGTTATCCTCTTAGCAAAAAGATTAAGTTATTTTCTCAAAGATAAAAAACAGACAAATCTATATTATTCTCGGGGGAAGAAAGCCAATTAGAATCCCTTTGCTATTCTCTCCTCACTTTAGCTACTTTATTTAATTTTAACTGTAAGAACTTCAAGGTATTCTGTGCCTGCCAGATTTTGCAGTTCTGTTTTCACACATTTTAAAAATGTTATTAGTTATTTTTTTATCTTTACGTAATTTAAACAGGTTTTTTTTCCTTGTTGGTTGTATAAAGTGGTAAGATATCAAAGGAGACTGGAGTCAGGTGTGATGGTGCATGCCCATAATTCCAGCTCCTTGAGAGGTGGAGGCAGAGAGATTGCAAGTTCGAGGCCAACCTGGGCAACAGAGCCTGACTATCTAAAAATAAAAATTTTTTAAAAGGACTGGGGATGTAGTTCAGTGATAGCACACTTGCCTACCATGTACAGTGCCCTGGGTTTGATCCCTAGTACTAGGAAACAAAAAGAAAAAGGAAGTAAAAAAAAGGCTACTGGGATATAGCTAATATATTAGGAATTTAGATAATATATTTTCTTTCAGAGTTTGGTATGTTTCACGTCTATTGCTTTTTTTTATTTTATTTTTTTTTACCATGCTCCTTAGAAGATAAAAGGGTGAAATGAATGATCAATTAATTCAGTTTTACACAGAAAACAGAAGCTTATAGGGGTAAAGCATATTGCCTAAGGTTAAACTTACTGAGAAGATAGTCCTAGATGACCTAGAATTCCAGAGCTTGGCAGAATATATAACATATTACTCATCAAAAATGTGAAAGGCATTAATTTTCTAGGAAGTCTTGACTACTGCTGGTCAATTCTTATTCCTCTGAAAATAGTCACCATCTTATATCCAAGGTAGAAACTTGTTTGGAGGTTAGGATCCTGTGTAATCTTCGAGAGATGTTAGGAACTCTTCCTATTTAGCACAGCTGGCTTAGTAGAATTCCAAGCAAGTATATATACTTTCCTGTGTTTTTCTAACATGGGTTTCTTCAGGCTACCAAATGACCATGTTAATCAGTGTTCAAAGAATGTGAAATGTCACTTTTAGGACTATTAGCTATTATTACTTCATGTTCCTTAATAAGATGTCTCATTTAATGGGCACTTAATTGAATACATGCATAAGTTTTGGGATGGACATACAACCACAGGCAAGGCCACTGCTCACTGCCTGCTGAAGCAAATGCAAGAGCAAAAACACATCCTGAAGACAAAAGGAAGCCATAGAGAGTCCCACCACTGAGGCCTAGGGGCGGAGTCAAACTTAATTCAACATGGTAAGTGGCCCAGCTGGTATAGAAAAAAATTATCATCTATTTGGAGATGAAGTGCAAGGCATCTCAGTCAAGTAATTTATGGTTTTAGACTTGTGGGTAGTACAAAGAAAGGACACATAAGATCAAGTTATAACTGCCTTTTTTTTTTTGGTACTAGGGATCAAACTCAGGACCTTGTGGTTGCGAGGCAGGCTGCAGAACCACTGAGCTAAGTCCCCGGCCCCTATAACTGCCTTATTTGTCTCACTGATGAAAAGTTTTTAATCTAGCTTAGAGGAGGCTTGTTATATTAGAAAAATGTTAATATTTCACTACAGTTCTGGTGTTGCTGTTTCTTTCTTTCTTTTTTTTTTTTTTTTTTTTGCCAGCCACCTTGTTTCTTTCTGTTTGTGGATTTCCATTATTTTTCTTCCAGAGTTTAAAGGTGTAGTGCAGTGATGACGAACCAAGCTTTCAATCGTAACAGCCAGCTAGCTGTGACATGTGTGCCGTAGGTTTGCCACCAGTGGTCTAATGATTGGATTTAAATATTTGAGACCTACTGTCCTTCCCTACCTTAAGCATAGTAGAGCATATAGTTTATCATTGGAGATTTTGGTCCAGATGAACTTACGGGGTGGGTGGGTTTGCTTGTTTGTTTGGGGGGGTGGGTAGTAGACCTTACTATTTTTCCCAGGCTGACCTTGAACTCCTGGGTTCCTGCACTTTTCACTTTGGATGTTGTGGTTGGAGCTGCTGTTTTCTTCAGTTTGTAGCCTGAACTCCCAGATTGTATTTGTTGGCTTCAATAATTAGGAATGATACAAGCACACCCATACTTTACCTTTGAACTGCTTTTGTATAAGGTTCTTGTCCACAGGCTTTAAGAAAGAAGCCTTTTCATGTATCTAAACTACTCCAAATGTTTGAAAAAAAAAAAAAAGTTGATCTCCCTTCACTACCTCCGTGACTACCTTCCAGGTCCTCTAGATTTCTCTTCATTTTTGCTTTCACTATGATTTACTCAGTTGCTGCTAATTTTTTCTTGCTCATCAAGAACTGGAATACTCTCCATTTGCCATGGGAGATGTTGGTGTTAGGCTTTAATCGTCACTTTGCCTTGTCTTTCCTTTCAGACCCCATATCATGTGAACCTTCTCCTGGCTGGCTATGATGAGCATGAAGGACCAGCACTCTATTACATGGACTACCTGGCAGCCTTGGCTAAGGCACCTTTTGCAGCCCATGGTTATGGTGCCTTCCTGACTCTCAGTATCTTAGACCGATACTACACTCCAAGTAAGTACTAGCACTCTAGGGAGGGAGCAGTAGCAGATCCCTACCCTTAGCTGCTTTCCAGTTTTGTCTACCCTTGGAGTTGGATGACTGGATCTTGAATAGAGGATGAATCCATTCTGGAAGCTGCTCTCTTGTGAGTCAGGAGGTTCTTCAAAAAGCTTGTTGATGGGCCAAGGATTTAGCTCAGTGGTTTCATCACCTGCTGTGCAAGCGCAAGGACCCAAGTTCAATCCCCGGTACAAAAACAAAAACAAAAAGGTAAATAATTTTATTAACCCTCTGTGATAACATCTTCTTAATCTTATTATTATCTAGACAAATCTGCTAACAATGCTGTCAAATCCTAAAAGTGGTGGTGGTGATAAGAGCCATTCTCTATTATTACTATGTATTGGGCATTGCAGTGAGTACTTTTCTATTTAAATTTTACTACACCCTATAATAATGGATACTTTGATTGTCTCAGAGGACACGTCAAAGTGACCTAAAGCTCTTCACTATAAATAAGCTTATCTCATGTTAAGGGAGAAAGAAATATATTTGTTTAGTACACACATGTATTAAAAGGCAAAATTTTGGTGCTACCCTGATTTAGAAGTTAAAATTCATTTTTATGATTCACTTGAAAATTTTTCTTCTTATATCTGATACAGCTTAAAATTACACATGTTGAAGGGCTGGGGATTTAGCTCAGTGGTTTTGCTGCCTGCTGTGCAAGCACAAGGACCTGAGTTCAATCCCCGGTACCAAAAAAAAAAAATTGCTCAAGTTGGTTGCAGACTATTGATGGTGATCCTTCAGGCTGTTGGGTGGGGAGTGTCTTAACTAAATGTTTGGGTTCATTTGCTTTATGGAATTTAAATATTTAGTTTAGTTCAAAACTATAATATTCACTCTTTGCCTTTGCTGTGGAACATACCTAGTCACTTAAGATACAGTTCCTCCCTGCTTGGGGAACTCATAGCTTTGTCATATGACCTAGACTATATATCTAGACAATCAGAGTAGTGGAGACAAAAGGTAAGTTATATCATGCACAGAACAGGGATTACTTTGTAGAAGATGATTTCTGGGAGTCTCATTGCTGTTTGCATTTCTTCAGAATAATTAAGCAGATTCTCACATGTAATACTGATCATAATGAAGAAGGGAACTAATAAAAAAGTGTCTAGAAAGTGGCAATACTGAGGATGGACACATTTGTAAGGAAACAGTGTGAAGGTACTTGATACATGTTAATTTACTTTCCAGATCTGGATGTAGCTCATTTCTGGGAGGCTCCGGTATGTTGACCATGAAGCAGTTATAGTGTATGTGTCTAATATGAATGCTTTTGACAGTAAATGCCATTACTTCAGGGCCCCTGAAAAAAATCTCAGGAAGGAGAGAAAGGAAACCATCATTTACTACTTTTCTACCAGGTGATGAGTACTTTTTATAAACATCCTTTCATGTCTCTTTATGGAGACACATAAAAGAAGTTTATATTATATCCCAGTGCAAGGTATAGTTGAGGTCCCAATTATCATTTCATAGATTATTATATTTCTGTAGTAATAATACTTA
>NW_004624764.1:18631851-18657427 GCF_000247695.1 Heterocephalus glaber | reverse complement strand
AAAAAAAAAAAAAAAAAGGCTTGTTGATAAAAGTCCCTGTTTTGCCAGCCAAAATGAAATGTTGCCTATATGTAGAGCTGAGGTTTGTTTGTTTGTTTTAAAAAAGTATTGGAGTAGATATCACAGTAAGTAAAACATTTTATTAGGTAATAGAACTCTTTATGAGAGTTGAGTTTTTTTACTCATTTTGTCTGTCTGGGTGATTATTGACATTTCAGCTGCAGCAAGTCATCAACTACACCAAGTGGTTTGTGTGTTGAATTTGTGAGAATGAACAGTCCCCATAATAACAACTGAGAGTGACTTTGTTTAAACATCAAACTATTTAAGGCCACGAACCTGGACTCTGCTTTTGGTTCTTTTCCTTACTGGCTACTCCTTCCTGCAAGAAAAAATTGTCTTTCTACTTGTCCATAAATTGTTAGCTTGACAAAGCTTCAGACCCATGATGCTTTTCGCCAAGTTCTATCTTCTGACCGCAATCTCAACCTCAGCTTTAGACACTATAGGCAATTAGCACTTGGAATTTTTAGCTTTTACAAACTGTAGATGCAGTACTGATAACCACTTCTCTCCTTCTTTTCCTTTCTTCCCTGTCAGTATCACAAGAATCTGGCATGTTCATTCCTTTTTGGTACTGCCCTCTTGTTCAACCTCAGCCACACTAGAGCTGCAGGCCACATCTTGAAAAAAATTAGCCTTGCCTCCTGGTGTCTGTCTCTTGATTTGCCTCTGTCAGTAATACAGCTGATTTGCCCACCAAAATAACCAGTGATTGCCCCAAAGGCTAACTGCATAATATGTCATCCCAGTTTGCCATGCCTACAGACAGTTCTTTTGGATCCTGTTTTAGGAGTCTCAGTCCCATCCTATGAATTTTCTTCTCATTGTTAAAACTGAGACCCAGCTGGGAAAGTGAGGCTAAAACTCTGGCCTAGTCCTCCCATTTCCTGATTTGCAGCTGGCTAGGGCAGATGGACTTGATTTAAGCTCTGGACTAAAGAGGGTGGCGGGGTGGACTATGAAAAAGAGAGGCAGGCCACTGGACTTCTTCAGAGGCGGGCCCTGGCCAGGGGAGGCAGAATTCCGTCATGCTTACCCTTCTCTATAGCAAATCAATTTGCAATGGCTTGTGGCTGCTAGAGCACTGGGTCTGGGGCACTCTCAGCTGCATATGGAATAAGTTTTTGCAGGCCAGAAGGCTAAGCATTTTTTGCCTTTTTCATTTGTATGGTACTCAGACATGAAGAAGTTTGAAACTTAATCAAAAGCTGCTGAGAGTTGAACTTAATAATGGCACCTCAAATGCTTGGCCTCTGTTTTCTTTCAGCTATCTCACGTGAGAGGGCAGTGGAGCTTCTTAGGAAATGTCTGGAGGAGGTGAGTAGTCCCCTGGGATTGTGAAAGGAATGTTTTGTCTCCCTGTTTGCCAGTATCATTACTGTTCCACGTTTGCTTTTTTTCTGGTCCTTGCCAGAAGGTGTAATAAATACCCACTGACCAGATGTGAAGTTGCTACCAGGGATAGAGTTTGGTGTGGGTTACAAGCTTATTTTTCTCTCATGGGTCACTTCCTCATCAATGTCAATTTTACAGTTTATTTTTCTTTCTGGTTCATCCAAACCAATAGTTCTTAAAATTCATTGAGTATAAGAATCATCTGGGGGGGAAAAAAAAAGAATCATCTGGGGAACTTGTCAAAAAAGCAAATTACTGTCCCTGCCCCCACCCCCATTTCTGATTCCACTGTCCTAAGATAAAGACTGAGAATCTTGAGCCAGGCATGGGGGCGCAGGGAGGCTGAGGAAGGAGGATCAGGTCAGTCTAGACTACATGGCAAGACCCTGTCTCAGCAAACAAACAAAACAAAAAGAAAGAGAAAAGACTGAGAATCTCTATTTTAACCGACAGTCTCAGGTGATACTGTAAGAACTACTGCCCGGGACTTTATACCTACTCTGTTATTGTGCCACCTCTATTTGCCTTACTGTCTACTAGTTTAACATTTCATGAGCCCTTCTAATCTGAAGAGAAACCCTTAGCATTCAGAAATCCATAGAAAGCTTTGTGCAGAAGGGGAGCATAGCCCTTTGTTTTTTGAGGCCAAGAACCTAGACTCTGCTCTTTCCATTTCTACACCTAAAAGTCTTAAGGCTTTGCGTATGAATTTAGGATGAGGTGGCAAAAAACCCTATTAGGCCTTTTCATTCTTTTATTCTTCTTGCAGCGTAAGTATGAACTTGAATTCATGGTCTAGTGAGAGTAGGAAGGTAAGGGCAGGTGGACACGTTGCCTCTTACACAAGCCTGTCTTTTTTAGTCCACAGCGCCCCCTTTCCCTTCATCTCATGTGTATAAATCCCTTTTCCAAGGCAGCTGCTGAGAATAAACTATATGTTTTCCTTAACTATTCAACTGAGAGGCCATATTGGCCCTAAGTGTTAGAAGGGGCTGACAAGGAAGAAGCCACTGGAATATTAAGTACTTTTGAGATTTTATTCTTCTCCATAGATCCTAAAGAGAGGCATTTTAGAAACCCTTATTATCACTTTTTTTTTTTTAATCTTGGAGCCTGATTCTAGACATAAGAGTCATCAGCCTGGGGCCAGGGATTTAGCTCAGTGACACCATGCCTGCCTTGCAAGCGCAAGGTCCTGAGTTCAATCCCTCGGTACCAAAAAAAAAAAAAGTCATTACCCAGAAAAGACTTTGGTTTTGGTAATAGAATGGGCTGTTGCTGCCCAGGCCCCAGCTGCAAAGGAGATGAGAATCATGATAGAAGGGAGGGCTTAAGCCTGAAGGGGTGGACGGTTTGAGAATCAGCTCCTAAGGGAAACATGGAGCAGTTTCTTTCTGGAAGCTCTAAATGAGCATCCAAGAAGAGTAGCTATAGAAGTAAAGATTTCAGAGCTGCATTCCCCAGTACTCTCCAGCCAGGTTAGTAGACTGTTGTGTTTGTGCATGTAGTTCACAGCCTGGCCTGGAGGAGACAGAAGTAGGGCTTGTTCTAAGAACTGTTTTGTGGACATCCTTCTCACCACCCCTCCAGCTGCACATACAGATGCACTCATACTAACCAGGTCCTTCTAATGTGGGTAAATGGCAGGAGCAAACTGTTGGAACCTAGGAGTATACTGCTTCAGTCCAGAGCTTATTCCTAGGGCACTGACCTCTAGATAATAAGCCTCTAGCTTATTACCTAGCAATATTTCAAGAGTGAAATCTGTGCTTACCAGACTAATTAGTAGCAGGCCACTTCTTTCATAGGCTGACTGAACAGAGGCAGGCTCCAGCTGTGCCTCCAGCCGTGCTCAACGCCTTGCTGTCATCCTCCAGCTGTGGTTGGGGCATTCCTCAGCATCCCAGTACCAGCTGCCCATAGAATGTCAGTTCCACAGAAGCAGGAATTTTTATGTTTGTATCCAATGTGCCTAGAACAGAATCTGCATATACTTAATGCTCAATAAGTGTTTGTTGATGGATTTACTTCGTTTCTCTTTTCAGCTCCAGAAGCGCTTCATCTTAAATCTACCAACCTTCAGTGTTCGAATCATCGACAAAAATGGGATCCATGACCTGGATAACATTTCCTTTCCTAAACAGGGTTCCTAACGTCATGCCTTCCCTCCCACTTGCCAGGGAACTTTTTTGATGGGTTCCTTTAATTTTTTCTACTCTTTTGCGGTGCACTCTTAATAGATAGCCAACTCAGAATAAAGCTAAATATGGATAAATTGAGCTTTCGGGTTTGGATCTGTTTACCTACACATCACTTCAGAAAGGGACTAAAGGGAACGTTATCTTTCTGTCAGAACTGTCCTTCTTCATGCCCCTTTCTCTTCATGAATGCTCTGAGAGCCCTGAGCATCTGACAGCTCTATGTTCTGTTTCACTGTGCAGCTTCCCTCTCATCTAGCTCTTATATATCCTTTCTTGCTAATGGCTCATTCCCTCTAAAGCAGTGGGGTTTTTGGCCCCACTGGTTCAATTTTTTTAAATTAATTTGAATAGGTGTTACATGCACTTAGTAAAAACATGCAAACAGGCGCCTGCCTTGCAAGCTCAAGGTCCTGAGTTCGATCCCCAATACCAGAAAAAACAAAAACAAGCATGCAAACTATAAAAATACGTAAAAAATGTTCCTCCTATCCATATAGTCTAATCACCTGTTTCTCTTCCCAGAGAAAATAAAAACTTCAGATTTTTTTTCCTCCTCCTCCTCTTCCTTTTGACTGATCAGAAAATAACAGAGGACCTAATCGCTCATGGCAGTGGTGGTGATAATTTTATGAATACATAGATGTAAACATCTAGCACAGGGTCTGGCAGTGGGAAGTGCTCAGTAAGTATGTAGTAGATTTGTTTGCATCCGGGCCTTACCAGGGATGAAAGAATCTCTGCCTTTGAATTTAAGTGTCCTGAGAGCAGTTTCAGGAAAGCCTGCAAACCACCTTGACTTTTCCCTACCTGAGATCTCTTTCCTGAGCTCCAGATCAACTTTAGATACCTCAGCCACCAATCTTAGGGACATCAGACCTGTCTAATGCTGAGCCTTACCATCTGCCCCGTTCAAGCCTCCCTGTAATGTTCCACCTTGGGGAATTAGAGCCATTTGGCTTCCAGGTACCTAAGCCAGCAACCTAAGCATAATTTTTCCCCCTAGTGCTAGGATTGAACCCAAGACCTCACGTGTGTTAATACAAGCACACTGCTATTGAGCCACACCCCCACCCCTTTTTATTTTGAGAAAGTCTTCCTAAGTTGCCTAGGCTGGGCTTGAATTTTTTCCATCCTCCAGCCTCAGCCTCCCAAGTAGCAAGAATATGTCATATGTCAGCACACCTGGCTGTTTTTAATAAGCTTTTTTTTTGGTGTTTTGAGACTAGGCCTTGCTAAGTAATCCAGGCAAGCCTGGAACTCACCATGTAGCCCAGGATAGTCTCAAGCTGTCATGGCAGCCCTCCTGCCTCAGTCTCCCAAGTGCTGTGATTGCAGGTATATGCCACACGCCCGGCATAAACTTCTTTTTTTTTAATAACTTTAGTCTTAGAGAAAAGTTGCAAAGAAAATAAAGTTTCCTTATCACCCAGTTTCTGCTAATGTTAGTATCATATAGAACCATGGAACATTTGTCAGTACTAAGAAGCCAACATTGGTGCATTAGTATTAACTGAAAAACAACCTTTATTCAGATTTCATATTTTCCCATTAATGCCCTTTTTATGCTCTTGGCTGCCATCCATGCAACCACATTGCACTTCAGTTGGGCATGTTTTTTTGCAGAACTGGGGTCTCAATCTGAGGCTTTGTACTGAGCCACATTCCCTAGCTTTTTTATGATAGGGTCTTGTTTAGTTTTTGTTTTTTGGTACCGGGGATCGAACTTGGGACCTTGCACTTTCGAGGCAGGCAGCAGAACCACTGAGCTAAATCCTCGGCCCAAGATAGGGTCTTATTAAATCACAAAATTGCCCATCCATGTTGGGCTCAAGCTTGTGTTCTTGTACAGCTTTCCAAGTACTGGGATTACAGAGGTATCCCCACCCTGCCCAGCTTGGGCATGATTGTTGATGCCGTTCTTTATCTTCCTTCTTAACATGAGCACCAAGTTCTGTCATTTCTACTGCTTAAATCTCTTAAGTCTATCCCCATTATTTCATTCATGCCCCATCGTTTCATGGACTACAACAATCTACCTTCACTCTACCTTTAATTTCTTCTCCCTCCAGTTCTTTGTGGTCTAAAATACTAGTTTGACCATTCATTCCTTCTCACTTAAAACTTTGATGCTTTTCCATTGCTACAATAAACTGTCTGGTTTGCCATACTAGACATCTCATAGTCCTCCCCAACCTCCCTCCCCAATTTCCTTTCCCTCTTCTGTACTTCACAAAACCCAGGATCTAACTAAATTTAACGGCCTCAGCATATACTCCACAACTTCACACCTGTGTACAAACACCTGCTATAAGAAGGGTAATCACTGCTTTGTGCAACTTAAAGTTCTATGTGTGTCTGTGTGTTCAGTCGTGTGCTCTGGTATTTTCTATTTTTTTCTGGATTTTACTTCTAAAAATGCCAGCTGTGTCCTAAATCTATTTCCTAAAGTTTGCAAAACCCTAGGAATGAAGTGATTCTTTTAACACCCCTAGCCAAACATTGCCCAGAATGGTCTTCCAATTGGTTTCCATCTGCTTGCAGGTGATTAATGCATGGAAAACAATTTATTCCTTCTCAGGCTTAGGGTGGGAGGGCTCAGGTTGGAGAAGAGAGCAGCTGTTTGGCCTCAGGGTAGGGAAGCTCAGCCTTGACTGGTGCAGAGCCAGCTGACACCGAGCCTCTGAGAAGGAAAAGGATGCTGAAATGGCTTGAGAAGCTCTTGGCGGTATCAGCTGAGCAATGGAGGCTGAGCCTGCTCTGGCTGAAGCCCAGAGGTCTAGAGTCCTGTCACTGTGTCCTCACCTTGGTCCTTGCACAGAAGCAGCAGCAGTGCTTGAGTGAAGGGAGGGACATTTTCAAGATTCCTTCTAGGGGTCTGCTGCTAACTTAACTCCTATGTGCGTCATGAACAAGTATATGTTTGAGAGGAGAAAGGCCTGCACCTTGCCCTCACTGCCCTTCGTGAGGCTTGAGGGAGGCAAGTCTTTCAAATGCTGCTCTTTTCATATTTTTCCTGCAACACTATGATCCTTTAAGAAAACAAAAAAACAGGGAAGATCTTTCTGTGGATATAAACTCAAACTCCCACAATTTGAAAATCATGATGCTTATGCAGCCTAAACACTTAATTTGCAGCTTCTTTGCAAACAAGGAGCTGTGTAAACCATTCTGTATACTTTTTCTCCTTTCCCCCAGAGCTAAACCCAGCTAAGCTAGTCAGAAGCTAAAATGCTATTTTGCTGTGGGGAAAAAAAAATCAAATGCTGAGACCTCATTAGGAGTTTCTTATACCACTTACATGGTCTCTACCCTGTATTGCTTCCTTGTTGATGATCCTGACCATATACTGGTAGGAGAACATTGGAGTGCAGGGGGTTGGGAGAACCTCCTTGCTGGGGCCAGGCCTGGGAGTATCTGCACAGGGCCATGAGGTCCAATAAAAATGAAGGGAGGGTTGGATCAAACTGGTATCTGTGGGCTGGGGATTTAGCTCAGTGGTTTCGCTGCCTGCTGCACAAGCGCAAGGACCCGAGTTTGATCCCCGGTACCCCCCAAAAAAAAACAACAACAAAAAACTGGTATCTGTGAGATCTACTCTTGTGACACCAAAGGCATTAGGCAAGTTAATTACAATTTGCGTGTCTGTGTTGGAGGGGACTATGCAGAGATATAGGCAGGGGGAACTAGGCCCTCGAGCAAAAAGGTGGGTATTGCCATGCAGGCATCTGTGTGGAGTGGGAGTTTGGGTGTCTGTTTTTTGTTATTTTTTTTAGACAAGGTTCAGGCTGACCTTGAACTCAAGAAGGCTGCCTTCGAACCCACACAATTCTCCTGCCTCAGCCTCCTGAGTGCTGGGATTACAAACCTGTGTGTCACCACACTTGGCTTTTTTTTTTTTTTTTTTTTTTTAGTACTGGGGATCGAACTTGGGTCCTTGTGCTTGCACAGCAGGTGTCGAAACCACTGAGCTAAATCCCTGGCCCCACACTTGGCTTTTGATATCTTTTTTATGTACCTAAGAGTTATTCCTAGAGTTTAGAGAACTAGGGTGATTGGATGTTTATCGTATTTTTCTTACAGATTACTTTGGAATTACAAATATCTTTTTTGTTTTTTGGGTTTGTTTTTTTTTTTACATGATCAGTGTTCTTCAGGGGCCTTAATCATGTAAGAAGCTTAAAGCAATATATGAGGGAAAAATTTTTTTTGAGGTGTTAGGAATTGAACCTGGGGTTTTGCACTCCCTAGGTCTGAGCTCTGCCACTGAGCTACACCCCCAGCCCGTGAAAAAAAAATTAATTTAAATCAGGTCCCAGCCTAAGACAGGAGGATCTTTAAAAAATGTTTCCCTTTCTGATATCACCAGGCCATAAACCAGTTTTCATATTTATAAAATAGGACTTGGAAAAAAATAAAATAGAACTTGGTGAGGACTGTCTGGTCCTTTCTTCAGGGAAAGGTGTCTGGTACTAAAAAGTTCTTGAGAAACTACCTTCTTCCTTGCTTACCAACCTTTTATTAATACTATATGCCAGGCATTGTGCAAGTGCCATATGTCTTTTACCTGGTCAGTTCCAGACCGGTCTGGGCTGAAGACAAAAATACAGGGTTCAGCAGCATGTAAAGCATGAGATTAAAGGGAGGGAGCCAGTGTGGGTAGAGAAGGCCCTGGGGAGGGCCAGCGCTTCTGTCAAGTGGGAAAGGGCCCAGCACAGACAGAAATGAAACCACTGAGTTCAGAGGAAACCAGTAGTTGGGAACCAGAGTGTTTCAGAAAAGGGCAAGTGGTCAGCCATATCAAATGCTGCAGTTAAATACAGAAAAGGCCTTCGGATGTTTTACATTGTCATTGAATGGTTTCAGTAGACTGGTAGGAACTGAAGTGAGTTGAAAAGAGTTGGGGGTGAGGAAACAGGTGTAGCAATCTTTCAAAAACTTTAACTGCAAAGGAAATAGATGGGGAAAGATTTATATTTTATAAGATAGGAGATCTTGAAATATGTGTGTTTTGGGGAGTGATCTAATAATTCAGTAGAGATTGATAACCCTTAGGAAAGATGCCCAAAGACGGAAATCCTCAAGAAGGCAAGAGAGCTAAATTAGCATTTGCCTAATGCACATACATATACACACACACAAAAAAAATACAACCACCGGCATTCTCACTGATACACATACAGATCTGCCACCAACAGTGACAACACATCACGTAGACCTAATGACCAAATTGATGCATTCACCTACAGGCCCAGCAATTCACAAAAATACACAGCATTCACTTGACACACAAATAGCCACACTGATGTGCCTGGTAGACATCCCAACATCCATAACCCCTCGCAGGGGTGCCTACAACCCCTATCAGTGTGCTCCCCTTTAGAAGCCTCTTCTTATCCAGCCCTCTTCCTAACTCCAGTACTTTGCCTCTCCTAGTAACCTTGCCCTGTTAGGATGCAAATCCAGGCCTGGGTTGAAGAAGACGGGAAGAACTTCATATCCAAATGAAAAGGTTTTATTAGGAGAGTGAGAAAGCAGTTTGAGAGATGAGGACAGACATCAACTGCAGGGCCAAGAGAAACAACAACATATAAATTCTGGGGACAGCTCAGGATGCTGGACACACCCTTCCCTCCCAGCCCACCCACAGTCCTTTGTGAGCAAAACACCCTCTCCACTCTGGTCCAGGTGGGCATCCCAGTGCATGAGCAGAAAACAATGAAATGAATCCCCAACTCTTTGGGATAAAGAAGTTGTGCTGGACATCTTTAAACTTTCAAATGTAATTACAACATACATAAATAAATAGGACAGACATCAACAGGACTGTGATTCAAGTTCTGTGATTTGTGCTTTTTCTTCTTTGTTCCTCAAGGGCCTCTCCTGCCCTCCAAGAGTGGGCAGGGTCCAAAGAGCCCACTGGGGCCTCCTGCCAGCACCCTTTTCTGGGGATAGGAGATTGTGGGATGAGGGTCACCAACTCCTCAGTAGCACCTCTGACTTGTTAACAATGCCCTTCCCGCCGTCAGTAAAAAACAAAAACAAAAAAAACAACTCTTGGCCTGTAGGAGCACCCACTGCTGCCCAGGCACCTTATTGGGAAGGGCTCTTCCACAAGAGGCAACTTTGCCCACACCAATTTCCTATCCAAGCCCTTCTCAGCAAAGGTCATAAAACTACACACATGAAAACAGACACCTGGGCCCTCAAAGCAGCACAGAAAGGCCACCCTCCCTTACTCCAATCCAGATCCATAACTGGGTTTGCTGGATGAATGTTCTCTCTCTGGCATGACTCCAATCCCACCTTTTAGTCCTTGGCCAACCCCAGAAGCTAAGGGCTCTTTTCAGGGTTTGGGAGCCACTTAGGGATGGGGCGAGAGGTGCAGTTATTTCCGATGCTTGGCATCCTTCTCTGAAGCCTTGGTTTCACCATGCCCGCTGCCCGCACTGCTTAGAAACATCTTGTCCAGCCCCTTGAGTGACTCCAGCAGGTAGTTCTGGAAGGCAGTGAGGGCAGCACAGATGGCAGGCCCGCCGAAGCCATGGGTGATGAGGCTGAAATGTGTCAGGGAACTCTGCACTGTGGGCTCCAGGATGAGTGCTGGGCGGCTGTTGCCCAGTGGGGAACGGTCCTGAGCCATCAAGTCTGCGAACTCTTTGCAGATCTGCCTGGTTGGGGAAAGAGCATCAGAGATTAAAGGGTAAGGGCTCTGAGTCCAGAGAAGGACCTATTACATGCTGGGTGATTATCTACGTGATTGCTTGATCCAACAAATGATAATTACTTTTCCTTTACAAAAAAAGGAAATGGCCAGGGATGTAGCTCAGCAGTGTGCCACCTGTCTGGCAAGTCCAAGGTCCTGAGTTCTATCCCTGGCAACCCCCCCCCCAAAAAAGGAAACTAAGGCTCAGAGACATTAAACTGAGTGGCCCAGTATCACGCAGCTAGTAAATAGCCAATATCCTACTGAATGCTCTCCCCATGGATAGCCCATCCACATTCAAAGTGCAACTCATCTATTTTATCCAGAAAACTTTCCTTGATTCTCTCTCCCACCCCACCCAATGCTTCCCAGAAACTTGCCTTTTAAATTATCAGGGAACAGCTCAGAATCAGCCTTTCATAATTGAAGTGATAGCTAGCAGCAAACATTGATTGAGGCCTAGATGTTATACCAAGTACACTGTCATCTCACTTAATCCTCACTATAAATCTATACTATTACTATCTTCATACAGATGAGGAGACTAGTTTCAGACAGGTTAGATGACCTGCCAGAGTGACCGAGGTAGGGTTTGAATTCAGCTCCAGTCTTCAGCCATTATCCATTCCTTTATGCATCCCATGTCTGGCTCAGGTTTGGTCGTCACTTAGCTTTGTGTCACCATGGGATAGCATCTTAGACATGGCTAGGACCCAGGAAGTGGTTGCTGAATGAGTTGATTCATAAATTAGGTGGACTCCACCCTCCATAGGCTCTATATAGCAGAAGGGTAAGACCAGGAAGGTCATCTGGCCTGGGTGGAGTTTGTGTAGGACAGATAGTTGATCCTCAGAGGAGCCTGACGTTTAGCCTTCAAATTTCTCTCTCATCCTCTTCCTTTCCCTTCACCTCTATAATGTTTTGCAGTGAGACTGCTATGGTCTGAATGAACATTTGTGTCCTTCCAAAATGCATGTATTGATATCCTAGCCCTGGTGCTGGGCATGGTGGTGCACACCTGTAATCCCAGCACATGGGAGGCTGAGGCAGGAGGAACACTGCAGGTTCAAGGCCAGACTGGGCTATATAGTTCGAGACCAGCCTAACTACATAAAGAGACTCTGTCTCAAAAAACAAACCAAACAATCCTCCTCTGAGGAGGTAGAGTCAGAGCCTCTGGGAAATGATTTGATCACTAGGGTGGTAAAGCCTTTATGAATACTGTTAGTGTCCTTATGAAGGAGGCCAGAGAGAGACTCCTTGCCCTTTCTACCATGTGGAGGGGCAGCAACAAAAGTATTGTCTATCTATAAGAAAACAGGCCCTCTCTAGACTCTGAGTCTGTCTTGATGTTGGATTTCCCAGCTTCCAGAACTGTTGAGAAATAAACTGTTACCCAGTTTATGGAACCCAAGTTTATGGAATCTTGTTATAGATTCGCCAGTGAACTAATACGAGGACCCTTTCTGAAAAAGTAAGTCTTAGCGAAGTACAAGTTCTAAATAGATTCTGGGGGCATCACTACAGAACCTAGTTTGAAAGTCATTGCAGGAAGCAATCGGGCCCATTGAAGATTCTCGGGCATGTACAGGGAGGCTGAAGGAAAAGGGGGGCTCTAGATGAGGGTCCAGGAGTGAGATGAGACCACTGAGCCTAGGTCAACGTCTGCATCTGTGCATTGGACCTGTGACAGCCCGTGCACGGTCTCCCCACTCACTTGGCAGCTAGCAGCATGCTCTTGCGGCTGTGCAGTTCCCCAGGGTCAGCATGCTGTCGGCACAGGTACTCAGCGGCTGCCTTGGCTGGGAACTCCGTCTCACAGATATAGCCAAAGTCTCTGGCCAGGTGCACAGCCTCTCCTGGGGTGGGAGGGTACAGCGCTGTCATTACTGCCAGGTGAATCTCTAAGCCTGGACCCAGCCTTGAACCTCTGACTCCCTGGTCAGAGACATCCTGCCCCATCCTGTTTCTGAAGATGTCCCCTCTCGTTTCCCTCCCCAGCCCTGCTCCAGCCTCAATTCCCTTGGGACTACCAGGGCTGAGCTCTGAGCTCAGTGGTGGAGCTGGGTCCACCATGTATCCCCAAGCCAGAGCCCAGAGTCACCAGCCTCTAGGGAAGGGGGCTGTTGCCTCCCTCATCTCTTTACCACATCCAAACACCGGCTACTCCTGTCCCCACCACCATGCACACACTGGAAGTAGCTCTACTGCATGTTCACATGGATAACAGAAACACATACAAACACTATATAGTTGTCCCTTGGTATTGGCTCCAAGAGCCCCTCAAATACCAAATCTGTGGATGCTTACGTCTCTTATACAAAATGGCATAGTACTTATATAACTTATGCAATCCTCTTGTTTACTTTAAATCATCTCTAGATTACTTACAATATCCAAAAGAATGTAAATGCTATGTAAATACAGTAGTTATAGTGTGTTGTTTAAAATGTAATGACAAGAAAAAAGTGTTTACATGTTCAGGAAAGACGCAATTTTTTAAAACATATTTTTGAGCTATGGTTAGTTAATTCCTCAAATGGGAACCCACAACAGGGCCACTGTACCTACACATCACACACGTACTTTTCTGTACACAGAGTACATATACAGACTCAAAAAGGCTTACATGAATACACTCACCCTCCACCAGCGAAGTCAACAACGTCACATTGGCGGCCTTCCGACGGCCCGCTGGGAGGTTGAGCCCAATCTTCTCCAGCCGTTCCCGTAGGCACCGGCCCCCATTCTTGGACTTGGCCCTTGACATGTACAGAGAGAAACAGACACCCAACCATGAAGAAAAGAGAGGCCTGCAGGCTAAGTGACCCCTAAAGGGTCTGTTGCCCAATCCCTGTTGACTTGGACATTCTCTGGAATCTTTTAAAAGCAAGATCACAACCTCTTTCTAACCTCTCTGTTTCTGCAATCAAGACTGGGATGAGGGCCCCAGCACCCTGCTCCAGAAGTCCCTATTACTCCCTAGTCCTCTCAACAGCAGAGACAGCCTGGGATGGGGCAGGATGGGGCAGGATCTTAGGGTCCTTTTTCCCACCTCAGCACAGTTGCTGGGGATGCAGAGATACAGAGCGACGCACAGACAGAGGGACACAGGTATGCACACAGTCATCTGGGAACTCACAGATTCATACATACACAAATGAATAATGAGACACAGACACACCCACCTATGGAGACAGGCACACAGAGACCCACAGACTTCAATGCCCAGGGACATCCTCACACCAAGTCAGGATCCCAGAGACAAGTCCCTCTGGGATGTTCAGAGACGAGGAATAAGGAGAGACTCTGCAACTGCACAAATCCCACCCCATACAGAGATACAGACATGTAAACATACATAAAAGTAGCTGCAGATGCACATGCAATTATACACACAGACACACACACAGAGGGCCATACTTTAGGCTACACATTCCTACTAAGAATAACATGAGGCCAGATGTTGTGGCACATGCCTGTAATCCCAGCACTTGGGAGGCTGAGGCACGAGGATTGCCGTGAGTTCAAGGCCATCCTGGGCCCTATAGTGAGTTCAAGTTCAGCCTGGACTACATAGAGAGTCCCTGCCTCAAAAGAAAAAAAAGAATAACACTCACACTCATGGAAACACATACTCCTTGATATCCCCTAACACACACACCATCCTCAGACTCATCCAAGCTTAAAACCCTGAAACAGAAATACCCTTCCTAGGCACAAGGCCATGCACAGAGAGAAACAGACACATGGCTATGAAGACAGACAATGGACTACTATGCTTCCCATCCCCAAATACACAAACCAGTGAGGTCTGTGCTAACATAGAGAATGGACCTAGGGTCCTCCTGTCCCTCTCCTGGAGGAGGGAGTGAAGATGACACACTCTTCCCAAGACTCGGCCTTGTCCAACCTGCCCAGTGCGGGTGAGTCCTCCATCCTTTCTTAGTGCCCTGGCTTCTCTCTCTGACCTTCCTCCTGCCCCAATCTCAGAGAACCTGGACCTGCTCCCAGGGTGTGCATGATGCAGAGTCTCTGGGCCCGGCTCTCCCAGGGAGACTGAGGCGGATGCTGTGGCCTGGGGTGATGTCTCCTGAGGGTCTGAAGAGACCAGGGATTCTGTCTGGGGTGCTGTGCAGGGGTTGTGAGGTGGCCTTCCTACCTTCGGAGGACACCTCCCAGGAGGGAGGCATTGAGGCACTCAGGAGGTGAGAGTCGCCGCTGCACCTCCCCCACCGTCACCTTGTACTTGGATGTTGAGCTGAGTAATGACAGCCGGCCAGGCACGGAGCAGAAGACTTCACTGGGGTTGGTGATGCCGCCAACCAAGCTGTCTTTGGCCAACGAGAGGGCTGAGAGGCTGCTGGCTTTGGAGGGCATGGGGACTGCAGAACAGAAGCAAGGGAAGAGAGAGGGGACACTGAGCCAGCGGCCACAGGACAGGCACCAGTCAGCTGTGGAGCAGGTGCATTGATGACTCACCAACTGTGCACATGGAAAGATCCAGCACTTTCAGAGGGATGTTCTATCATCCTTGCTTTACAAAGGGAGACAATGAAGCACACTGGGGTTAAAGTGATCCATCAAGTCCACTCAGTTAATAACAGTGGACACTGAATCCAGACCTGTCAGGCTCTTGAACCCATGAGCCCTCACTGAGCCTCTTAAAACTCAGTTTTAGCAGAGTGTGGTCATTTTGGTGGATGCCACCTGAGAGGGAGGTGGACAGAGGAAGTAGAGTCTGAGCTGAAGGAAGGATTCTTGGGTCACCACAGCAGGGCCCAGCCGGGTCTGGGTAGTCACAGGGAGGCCCAACTCCCCCTTCCCATTGATGATACCCACCGTCCCACCCCCTGAGATCAGTGAGGGGCCTGGGGGGCTTTGGACCCCCACATCCTGAGACCAGAGACGTTATGGCCTCAGGAGGCCTCTAGCCCTATCCCCCTTCCTGCCAGGCCACTCTGGGGTGCTCCAGGAGACAAGGAATAAGGAGGTATGCCCTACAGTGCCTTCCCCCAAATACTTCTAATTATCTATGAAGGGTATCAGTGAAGTTAATTTTCTAAAATCCACCTAGATCCTCTTAGCCTTAAAAGAAAAGTTCTTCTTTCCTTCTAACCTCCATCTTTCTGCTGAACTGCAGGAGGAAGGGAGAATATTCAGGCCCTGGCCTCTTCCAAGGAACTCCCAGGCCTTCTCTTCTTTTAAGGAAGTGAGAGCCTCAGTAGAAAAGGTCTTCTGTGCATGTTGGGAGTGGGGGTCCAGTGGGAAGTCTGGGGCTAACAGTTACTGAGCACCCACTATGCTGTGTCATGTGGATGTCCGCCTGAGCTCTTAGACCAACCCACAAGGCAGCTACCTTACTATTGCCATTTATAGATGAGGAGAGTGAAGCCCAGACAGGTAGGATAGTGTGCCTGAGATCAGACAGCTGGTAGACTGAGAACCAGTAGCAAACCAGTACTGCGATCTCTCGGGCTTTCTGTCATTTGGAAAATATTTGCTGAGCACTCTGTGCCAAGATCTGTGCTGGCCTTGGGAAGAAGAAGTCAACACAGCTCATCCTGTTGCTAGCCTGGCAAAGTCCCCACTTTTACCCTCTCCTGATGAGAATCCTCACTCTCCGCCCAGCCACCCAAACAGAAACTTCAGGGACACCCTTGGTACCTCTCTCGGCTGCCACATCCCACCCACTGTGCTGAGTTATGCTCACTGTGCTGAGGCTTTAATACCTCAACCTGTCTCAGATGCAGCCCTTTCTCACTTCCTGCCTTCCTGTCTGCACAGCCTCTGCTCTGGTCCCCTGTCCTGCTCCAGAGGGATCTTTCTGAAATATGCATCATGAACAGTTACTCTGCAGCTTAAAACCCATCAGCGCCTGGTCGGTTCCCTGAAAGGCGGATCTCAGCCCCACAGCTGAGCAGAATGAAGGTGAGTGCTGGAATAGAGCTGGTATCCAGATTCTCATGTCAAAATGAAAAAACTTGGGCTGGAGGTATAGCTCAGTGGTAGAACAGCTGCCTACTATGCATGAGGCCCTGCATTCAATTCCCAGCATAAATAAATAAATGGAAGAAATAAAGTTCAAAGAGACCAAATTATCACAGCAAGCACAGACCAGAAATGGATCTTGAACTCTGGCCACTGACTCCACAGTTCACATCCTTGACCATCAGTTATAATGGCTCCTGTCTAATGATTTCACACGATCCCATTTGTCCTTTAGGCTCTATACCACACTGACCAAATATAACATGAGCTACAAGTTCAGCATTGTGGCACACACCTTCGTGTAATTCCAGCACTTGGGAGGCTGAAGCATGAGGATCAGGAATTCTAGGCCAACCTGTGCAGCTTAGTGAGACACTGTCTCAAAAAAAAAAGTTCACATATGTAAACTTCTTAGTAGTTACATTTTTAAAAATATAAAAAGAAACATGTGACATTACTTGTAATTAATAATTAAAGAACATATAATAATTTAACATATTAAAATAAATCAATATATTATTAATGCAACCAATATTATATTCTATAGTAGGTTAATAATATAATCAATGTATCAGTATTTTTTAAATTAATGAGAGGTGGGCCGGGGATTTAGCTCAGTGGTTTCACCACCTGCTTCGAAAGCGAAAGGACCGGAGTTTGATCCCCAGTACCAAACAAAACAAAACAAAAACAAAAACAAATAAGATTGGGCCGGGGATTTAGCTCAGTGGTTCTGGCACCTGCCTCTCAAGCACAAGGTCCTGAGTTCAATCCCCGGTACCAAAAAAAAAAAACAAATAAAATTAATGAGAGGGCCTGGAATGTAGCTCAGTGGTGCAGCACCTGCCGGGCAAGAATGAGGCCCTGAGTTTGATTCCTGATATCAAAAATAATAAATAAATAAGTAAAATAAATGAGATATATTAAATTATTTATTTTACTTGGTTTTCAAAATCCAGTGTGCATTTTATATTTGCAGCCCATGTCTATTTAAATGTCACATTTTGAGTGCTCAAGAGCCACACATGGCGGTGGCCCTAGACTTCAAAGGTGGGGAGCACAATAGATCACATATGTGAGAAGAGGATGTGGGGGAGACTGCCGCCTGAGTGTGCTGCACTGGCCACTGACCTCATATTCTACTGAGCAGGGCCCTCCCTCCCCGGCCTCAGGTTAGGCATGAGCCTCTGCACACAGCTTCCCGGGCCCCTCCATCCTTATCCCTGTCCTCGAAGCTCTGAACTGTGTTTGTCTGCCCCACAGCTGTCTCCCCACCATGTAGCAGTGCTCTGAGGGCAGGGTCTCCACACAGGTGGCCATCAGTGAACATTGGGTGAATGAGTGGAGCAATCTGGAGACCCAAAGTGGGAAACAGGACGGTGGTTCCACTGGCAGGGAGTGGTGAGGGAGCCTCATCTTTTGCTAGCAACTAATAAAGCTGCCCTTCCTCCCTGGATCTTCATTCAGGCACCAGGGCAAGGTTAGAACTAGACTAAGGTCAGTGAGGTACTCAGATGCAACATTTAAGATGGCACTAACAACTCAGACCACGATACCTGGTATTCTAACCTTATTGGTAATGCATGCCTGTAATCTCAGTGCGTAGGAAGCTGAGGCAAGAGGACCATGAATTCAAGGCCAGCCTGGGCTACATAGCAAGTTCAAGGCCAGCATGGACTATATAGCGAAACTCCATCTCAAGGGCTTTCTGCAAGTGCTTTCTCCTGCTGATGGCAGCTTTATGCAAACATAGGTGCAGCCACGTGCAAATGCATAGCCATAGGGACACAGGGACAGGGTGAGCTTTGTTTACCTCTTCTTCCCAAACACATGACATGGGAATATGTGTTCCTGTGTATGAGTAATAGACCCTGCTGCTTCCCCAACCTGTCGCTTTTTCCCTCAAAGCTCTTTCCTCAAAAATGGCAAGAGGAATGCAGTCCGAGATCAGGGGATTTAGCCCAGTGGTTCCGTTGCCTGCCTCGCAAGCTCAAGGACCTGAGTTCGATCCCCGATACCAAAAAAAAAAAAAAAAAAGAACCAGGTGAGCCAGGGAAGGGGCCATCATGGAGGTGGGATGTAAACTAATAGACTGCAAAGCAGACACTGGTATTTGTTTCCTACATCCATAAGGCACCCCCACCACAGTGACTCTTGAAGCAGGTCTACCCATGGTGTCCCCTTGGTCACACTCAGAAGCCATTCATCTACTCACGAAACCCAGAGTTGACACAAGAGCTCCCAGTTATTCAGCCTGTCAGTCAAGGCACACACAGCCAAGTCTACCCAGAGGTGGTAGCCATTGTCTGGCTACTGAATCTGAGGTTGTGCAGTACACTTTTCCAGCAAACATGGTAAAATTGCAGTTCTTTGTAGAAGGAGACAAAGTTTCATGACAGGTTCAGCAGAGTTAGTTCTTAGGGCCGGGGATTTAGCTCAGTGGTGCCACCGCCTGCCTCCCAAGTGCAAGGTCCTAAATTTGATCCCCAGTATGAAAAAAAAAAAAAAATTAGTTCTTAGTTACAACACCAAAAGCATGATCCATAAAAGAAAATAATTATAGATTGGACTTCATCAAAATTCAAAACTTTTGTACATCAAGGGACAATACTAAGAAAATAAAAGGGACCAGGCATGGTGGCACACGCCTGTAATACCAGCTACTCAGAAACTGAGGCAGGAGGATCCCAATTTTGAGTACCACTTGAGAAACTTAGTGAGAACTTGTCTTAAAAAACTAAGGCTGAGGGTAAGGTTCAATTCTCAGTATTGCAAAATAAATAGATGAAAGGGGCTGGGGATTTAGCTCAGTGGTTCTGCTGCCTGCCTCGAAAAAACCAACAAAAAACAAATAGATGATAGATAGATTAAAAAAAATTTAAGCCTGGAAGAAAATATTTGCAAAATTATATATCTAATAAAAGATGTGTATTCAGAACATATTTAAAAAACTCTCACAACTCAATAAGATAATCTAATTAGAAAATGGTCAGTGTGTGGCATGGTGGCACACATCTGTCATCCCAGCACTTGGGAGGCTGAGACAGGAGGCTTGCCACAAGTTCAAGGCCAGCCTGGGCTATATAGTGAATTGAAGGCCAGCCTGAACTACATAGCAAGATTTCATCTCAAAAAAAAGAAAGGGCTGGGGATTTAGCTCAGCGGCACTGCGCCTGCCTTGCAAGCACAAGGTCCTGAGTTCAATCCCTAGGACCCCCACCCCCCAAAAAAGAAAGAAAAATGGGGGCTGGGAATGTAGCTCAGAGGCACTGCGCCTGCCTGCCTGGCAAATGCAAGGTCCTGAGTTTGATCCCTGGTACTGCCAAAAAAAAAAAAAGAAAAGAAAAGAAAATTAAAATAAAGTTTAAAAAAAACAAAGAAAGAAAGAAAAGAAGGAAGGAAAGAAAATGGTCAAAACATTTAAAGATACTTGACTAAAAGTCATAGGTGAATGGCTATTAAGCATGTGAAAACTGCCCAACATTGTTAGCCATTAGCAAAATGCAAATTAAGATTATACTGAGATACCACTAGGCAGTTATAATTTTAAAAATACCAACTGTAGGTGAGGGTGTGCAGAAACTGGAACTTTCATACCTTGCTGATAGCAATGTAAATAAAATAATACAGGGCCGGGGATTTAGCTCAGTGGTTCTGCTGCCTGCCTCGCAAGCGCAAGGTCCAGAGTTCGATCCCTGGAACCAATAAATAAATAAATAAAATATAAAATAAAATAATACAGGCACTTTAGAAAACAGCTTGGAAATTTCTTAAAAGTTAAACATAAATTTACCATACAGTCCACCAACTCTACTTCTAGGAATTTTCCAAGAACAATGAAAACACATGTCTACCCAAAGACATATATATGAACGTCCATGGCAACATTATTCATACAACAAAAAAGTAGAAACAATCCAAATGCTGATCAACCAGCTAATGGATAAACAAAATGTGTGTTGTGTCCATGCTGTGGAATACTGCTCAACAATAAAAAGAAAAAAATTACTGATACATGCTACAATAGGGATGAGCCTCAAAAACGTTATGCTAAGTAAAAGAAGCCAGAAGCAGCAGGGGGTGGTGACGCACAACTGTCTGGGAGGCTGAGGAAGGAGGATAGCAAGCTTTAGGGACATAATTTAGGGACACCCGGTCTCAAAATTAAGAAGGGCTGGGGATGTAGCTCAGGGTGAGGTCCTGGGTTCAACCCCCAGTACCACAAAAAGAAAAGAAAAGCTAGAAGTAAAACTCTGCATATCTATCTATTCTATCTATACAATGTGTCCAGAATATGCAAATTTACAGACAGAAAGCAGATCAGTGGTTGCCTAAGGCTTGGGGTGAGAATGAAGATTAACTACAAATGGGAATGAAGGAATTTTGAGAGGTGACAGAAATGTGAATTGTGGTAGTGATTATGCAACTCTATACATTTACTAAAAATCATCAGATTGTAGTCTTATAATGGGTGAATTTTAGGTATACAAAAATTACTTCAGCCAATTACTTTTTTTAAAAAAAGGAAGTTCCAGGGCCATACATCTTTCCAGGGATTCACATTCAGTGGATGTGAGTATGGGCTCAGAAACTGCATTTTTAATCAGCACCTCCAGGGAATCCTCCTATTTATTATGCTGCCTTAGACCACACTTAGGGTCTCTACAGTCCAGTCTGGCGGGAAGGGATACAGCCTGAGGAAAGCAAGCAGGAGGGGCAGTGACCCCTCAGCCTTCTTGAGTCTCCTCCATCTGCCCTTTGTGGGACCTTCAGGTTATGTTTCCTTCTCATCAACTGCCAGAAGGTTTCTTCTAAGTACACTCTTATCCTTCACTCCCCTGCTCCACACTCTTCTGTGGCTCCCACTGTCCTTGAGTAAAGTCCAAACTACCTGCATGGGTAGGCGCTGTTCTTTTAGTTGCTGTCTGGGGCAGACGGTAGCCAGGAGTGTGAGGAAGGACTGTGGAAATGCAAGGTTAGAGCCCATCATTAGGTAAATTTTTGAAGCTATGTAATAGATTTTTAATCCCCTCTCCCCAGTACTGGGGATAGAACTCAGGACACAACTTTCCTGAGGTACTTTCCCGGCCCTAGATTTTTTACATTATTTTTAATTTTAATAAGTTACTATTTATCTTGACTACTGGGTTTTTTGGTACTCTCTTAAATCTTGCCCTGGAGACAAGTACTTCACTCTGCTCACGCCTCCTCAGCCCCAGACTGTTTGGAAACTTGTGTGGCAGCTCGAACTCTCCCCACCTCCATTTGGAAGTTTCCCCAGAGCCAAAGAGACCGGAGTAGAGGGCGATGTTTACATCAGCCTCTTTCCCGAGAGCCCTGAGACTGGACCACCGGGGCCTGCCCACAGGGATTCCCAACCCCAAGCAGGCAACCGCTCACTGTCTTCCGGAGGGACATATCTCAGTTCTCAATCCTAAACCACTCCCCTCCAGCTGTGACTCTGTGCTGCTGGAACCTGAAACGCACACGAAATTTTAATATTTCCATCCTATCTGGTTTTTGCACAGGGAAGGCATTTGCCCATGCTATGCCTAGTGTGGTGTAAGCAGCTCGACCCTTTCTACACCCCCTTTCCCCAATGTATTCAGAAACCTTATCGCTTATTCATTTAACACTCACTGAACCGGGTTCAAGAGTCTCGCCTCTAGGAAGCCTCCCAACCTCAGGTGCCCACCCACCTGCGAGCTCCATCGGATCCTGTGCAGTAGCTCTCACTCACCCCACCCCGCCCTTCTCGGCTGCAAAATACTGTGCAGCTCCGTCTATCTCATCAGTCCCGCCTACTTCCTGGGGCTCTGGGTCAGGCTGTAAAACTGTAGGTGACCAATGTGCACATAAACGGAAGGCTCCCACTTCCCCTCGGGTGGGCCTCAGCTAAATCTCCCATCCCCCCACACGGTGGCTGCCAGAGGCCGGCCCGGGTGTGCGGCCGGGTGCGCGCGGAGTCGCCGAAGATTGTACAACCCCGGTCTAGGGCCTGGGAGCTGCCAGGCTGTGCTCCACGACAGCACCAACGAGATGGTGGCCTGAACCCCTCTAACCTCCACGGAGCAAAGCCGCGACTGAGGTGAGGCTGGGGCCGCCTCAGTTTCTGCTTTGGTCGCGAGACCCCAACTCTTTGCGGCGCAGCCTCCCCTGGGAAGAGCTGGGGGAAGGGGCCCTTTGCTTCCGCTCGCCCAGGGCGACTTTCTGTAATCCACCTCCTGGCGGCATGGGGTTCCACACCGCTCCCAGCAGGTACTGGAGGCCTTCGAGAAACGACCCTGGCTTCCTGTGCCTTCGGAAGGACCTGAGGACGATGAAGGGCTCTAACCCACTACCCCGATGGCCACCCAACGAGCTAGCGGCGAGGCCGAGTGGGCCGGGAGCGTCGGGGCCCCGTGGCGCCTCGCAGCTACAGGGCGCCGCTAGGTGGGGAACGCGGCAGCTACGCCGGCGTCTACCCTCTCTCCTCCCCAAAGGGCTGCCTGGCAGTAGACCACCACGCTCGCGGTGCAGGAACCTGGCCCTTCCTTCGGCAGACAGCCCGGGTTCTGGCCCCTTCCTTCCTCTTTTGCTGCAGTGCCCGGGGCTGTGACTGGTCATCGCGGCTCAGGTCCCAGGCGCTCCAACAATGCTCCACAGTGTGACAGGCTAGCACCGACCGGCTGGCAGCCGCACCTGCCCCAGGGAGCCAGCTCTCAGCACCCAGGACAGTGCAAGCCGCACTTACTGTGTCCTTGGGACTGCCTTCGGGGATTCCTGGCACACCTAAGATGCGGGAGTTCTGGAAGCTAATGTCCTCCCAAAGAAACCAGTGCTGGGTAGATTTCAGTCTCTTCTCAAACGAAGTCTCCTGGTCTGAAGTTCTGGGTTAAGGTAATCAGAGCAACGGCAGATCCTTCTACCCTTCCCAAAGGCAGAGGTCCCTAGGCATCTTCCCAAAATGCAAGGTCTTGGCTCAATGAACCCAGGGCACCTCGCCCTTAACCTGGGCAGGAATCAGGAACAGAGGGGTGGGGGGGACTTGCAAGGATGGTCTTATTTCCAGTAGACAGTGGGCCAAGCCCAGCAGCAGGCTCTTAGAGACTGCAGATCCAGTTCTCCTTTTCATCAGTGTCAAGATAGAAGCTGTCCAGTAATCCAACAAAGCCTGGGTGGGGCGCACAGCTGGTTCAAGGTGTCCTACCCAGTGTCCTCCCCAAAACCTCAGCTCCGGGTGATACAGCCCTAATTCTAGGAGGCACTCTCGACACTCCAAGTGGTCCAGCTAACTCCCAGCTCCTGGTAACCCTAACCCTATTCCCCATCCTATGCCCACCAGCACCCTCCTCTGAGAACCCGAGGTGGGGGGCAAACAGAGCCCGGGCTTGAATTCCCATGTTTGAAAAACAACTCGCAAATCCTGTGGGGGAGGAGTGGCCACTGCCATGCCCCAAATTCCTTTGGGCATCTACCCCAAATCTAAGGAGTCTGTCCAAGGCCTGGGTCCCTCTAAGTCTATCTCTGTTTCTCTTAGTATATCTCTGTCTTTCACCTTTCCATGGCACAGCCAAAATTCCCAGGTGTAAAAATCCACCAGGGGAGGATCTCACACCACTGGCATTTACTAATGTAAAAATGACACGAAAATGCCCCTGAAAATACACAGGGAGGGACCTGCACACCTTAGAAATCCTCAGATACCAAAGGACAAATTTCAGGACACAACAGAGATCCTGTTGCATACACTGAAAACCTCAAACACAGAGAAATGTACCCCAACACAGAGAAGTGCAGTCCCTTCACTTCACACACAGGTGTGAATCCCCAACACACTCACAACAAAGACATACACTAGCAAATACTGACACCTAGAAAGGGAAGATACAGACATGCACACAACCCGGAACTCGAAGACACACCCAGGAGCAAGCAGGCCCTGACCCAAGGGGACACAGCTTAACACACAATATTCACACACCGGGTCTCCAATCCTTAACGCTGAAAGAAAATTGCCCGGTGGGAAACGCAAGGCCCCCAGATCCTTGCCGGGAAGGAAGGGGCAGAAAGTGCCTGCCAGGGTCCAAAATGATAAAAGCTCTGTAAAATGGAAATCATTTACCGAAATTTGTGGGAACAGCACTTCCATTCCCACCTCTTAGGAAACACGGAAGCGGTTTAACTCGTTCTGCAAATTAACTCCAGATCCACCCAAACGCCCTGGCGCGGAGAGGCCCGGCCCATGAGATGAAGAGAGTGCAGCGGGACCCTTGCCTGGGGCAGGCTCCAGCTGAACGCCACAGAACCCAGCCCGCCCTGCTGCCCCAACATCTGGCCAGACCTCCAGCCTCCGCTGCCCCTCTGCTAGGCTGGAAAGAGTGTTCGGTAGCCACAGAGCCGGGCAACGCATGAAGGAAATGGGCCCGTTTGCCCGAGCCCGGCACCCTTTCGCCTGGCTCTACCCTGGCAGTTGAATGCCATTCCTTACCTTTCTTGATCACAGACTGGTCCAGGAGGCTCATTCCCGGTTCATCCATGGCCTGCAAATAGTAGAGGGCAGCGGTGAGGCCCGTGTGGGTCTAGCTGTCTAGTCTTTTCCCAAGCCCCAGCCGCCCCGGGTCCCTGTCTGCTCCGCCCCATGCGCAGCACCGCGCCGCCAGGGGCGACGACAGGCGGGACCGGGAATCGCCGGCTCGGCACTATCTGCGGCTAACGCGGGAGTCCTAGGTACTCACCGTGCCTATGAAGGCCGCTACTGCACCTCCCTTGCCCCAGGTGCAGCTGCCCCAGCAGGCTGAGACTGTGCGTAGCTGCCCGACCGGGCTCAAGGGCACCACGGGGAAAGAGAGAGGGAGGGACGGAAGTGACTTGGTCCCTGCCGAGGGCTGCTGCCATCAGGCGCCCCTCAACGATTTGATGCCAGGTCGCCTTAATAGCCAGGCAGCGTCTAACCAAGAACACGGAGTCACACATGAGAAGCGGCAGGCTGGGAGAAAAGTCGGGTTCCCGAACGTGCACTTTTGCTTTCAGGGTCCAAGCCCATCCCTGGCCTCTCCGTCTCACCTGTAGGTCTTCCAGGCCGGGCGGCGCAGCCAGCCCGGGGAGGCCGAGGGGCGCGTCCGCCAGGCCGTGCGCGCCGTCCGCCAGGCCATGCAGGAGCCGGGGCACCGCGGCGGCGTAGTCACGGCGCGGGTCGAGGCCCAGCGCGCGCGCAGGCGGCGCCAGCAACCCCGGCGGCTCG
>NW_004624764.1:18607758-18631681 GCF_000247695.1 Heterocephalus glaber | reverse complement strand
GGGTAGGGCGGCGGGAAGTAGGGCGGCTGGAAGTCGGCGGCAGAGGCGGCGGCCGGCGTGTGGCAGAGCGGCGGCGCGGGACCGTAGGCCGCCTGGGGCAGGGACGACAGGCGGGCCCCGCCGGCCGCTGCGCCCAGCCCGTCGGGGCGCTCCTGGGGGAGGAGGGAGGGCGTGAGGCGACCCCGGCAGCTGAGAGGGCCCCCGCCGGAAAGGACCCTCCCGAGCTTGCGAGGGTTTTGCTGCGGTCCGTCCCGCTTCCCGGGGCCCAGGGTCTATCACCGAATGGCCCGCGGGCGCGGACCTCAGCCCGGGACAGCGGCCCCCTGCCCATCACCCCCTCGCCTGGTAGCGGTCCTGAGGCTCCCTCTCTCCCACTTTCCGTTTGCGCAAGGGCGGGTCAGGACGGTCCCGGCTCGGACTCCTTGATCCCCTGGCCCTTGCTTCCCGGGGCCGCCGACCTCGGGACGACTCACCATGGCGGAGTAAGTGTGCACCAGCATGGGGTGGGCGGCGCGGGGTGCGAGGCGTGGCGGCGGCGAAGCCCTCGCCCGACGGCGAGCGCTGCGGGAACGGGCGCGGGGACCCGGCGCAGTCCGCAGGGGTCACGGCGCGGCAGCTGGGTGCAGCCCAGCCCCGGCCCAGCGGCAGTGAGGTCCTCAGCGGTGGGTGCCCTTGGGTGGGTCCATGGAGACGGAACGGGCGGGCGCTGATCACACTTGGAAAAGTCGGTCAACGGGTGCCCAGCGCCCGCCCTTCTCCCTCTGAGCGCAGCCTGCTCCATGCACTACGGTTATAGAGGCGGGGGCGCGCCGGGCCTCCGGGGGCGCGCATTAAAGAGACAAGCCGGGGCCGCTCGCCTCCTTTTCCCCAGTGGCCGAAAAAAAGGGAGGCGTGGCTTTGGTGGGACTGGTCCGGGAGGGAAGGGAGAGGCATGAATTTCACCCCTGCTGATCTGAACTGCCCTTTGGGCTTCAAGCTCTGAGCTCAGGGAAAACAGAAAGATTCGATGTTGGGATTGCAGGAGCTCTACATTTGCTTGTCTGTGTTGCATCCTTGCCTTTGAGCAAAGCATTACTCGTTGCTGGCCTCAGCTTCATCGTTCATAAAATGGGTACCAGTCCTTTAATCTCTCACCTGACTTTGAATGGGGTGGACGATTGTGAATGTGGAAGAAGTCTCTGGACTGGAAACTCAAACTGCATCAGCTCCTGTGCTTGCTTGCGTCACTGTAAGGTCTCTCGAATGGTTCTGCTGCAAAACCCTTTGAAGGTACCCACTTCACTCAGGCTTCCTGCGCTGGTGAACCCCAACGCCAACCCAGAGCCATAAACTGGGTGGAGAGTGTTGCCTGGGATGGGGTTTTGCATGAGCTGCACTCAAGAAGGGGTGAAGATGTGTCTGAAGCCACAGGGGCTTGGGCTGACTGGGTGTGAGCCTGTGACTCCAGGTAGCATTGAGTGAATTGTGTGTAACTAACTGAGCCACGTGGAAGGGGTGTGATTGTTACACTAACACCAGGCACAGGCTATGTTTTTGTGTTATACCACGGCAGGCACTGGCTGTCAGGCATGTTCTAATCTCTGCAGTCAGTCCCTCTTTTCTTCTCCCAAAACTCTGCCTTCCTCTCCTGGAAGCAGAGACAGGAATTAAAGAAAGGAAAGTGAGAGAAATGCCAAAGAACAAGGAGTAAGAGAGCAGAAGGAAGATATTTTAAAAAGCAAGAAGATACACAGAACAGGGCATAGTAGAAATAACCACAGTGAACATTTATTACACAAAGTGCCAGCCTCTGTGCTGAGGAGTTAAAGGATCTTATTTTACCCTCACCATGGCCCTTTGGGATGGATGTCCGTATCACCCCCATTTCCAGGTGAGGAACAAGGCACAGAATTGAAATGACTTACCCACAGTCAAGCTAGCTAGTTAAGGGTCGGCACTGGGGTCATTTTCCCCCAGCCTCTCTCTGCTCAGGATCACTATTCTACATTGCCTTAGAGTCAGGTACCTAGAAATCAGTGACTGTGATCCCACCCAAGTCTCTTTTCCTCTCTGATCTCAGTTTCTGCAATATCAAAAACAAAAATGTGGAGAAAGTCAGGGAGGATTCATTGTTTTCTTACATCCCTTTTTAATGAAGTAGGAGATGAGAATGTAAAGGTAACGATATAGACATAGAATAGGTGAAAAGGCAACAGGAAGGTAACACCACTAAGCCATGGAATGTATAGCTGTAGCTGAGAATTCCAGAAGGCACATGGCTGGTGCCAAGCTCAAGCCTGGGTCATCTCAGCCTGGGAGGCTATGAGAAAAAGGCTAGCAGCCAAGAGTTCATCACTAAGAGCTTTCCAGCAAGGGTGATGTATGCAGCACAATTGGGCACCTCAGATGTCAGGAGTGAGAGTGTGCATTTGTACATGTAAGTGTGTGAGAGTCTGTGGCAACATTCCTCCTCCTCCTTCCCTCGGCTTCATCAGTAAGGACCTCAGAAGTCAAGCTGCAGGGCAGATGTCAGTTCACAGCATGCAAAGTGGTAGAGGCCTCTGGGAGAAGCCCAGAAGTGGCAAGGGGGTCCATGACATGCCTAGCTGTGGGATGCCCCTGTTCTCCAACAAGCCTGGGAAGGTCAGGGTGACAGGATGGGCTGTCTGTCTGGTGGCTCCCTTGGGTTTCCTCTCCCTACTTCCTTGCTGCTTCCTTCTTGTCTCCTCCTCTCACCACTTCTGTCTTCAGTTATTCACTCAAAGAGGAGCAGCTCCTGCCTAGTCTTCCTCTCTAGTCTTCACAAACTCATTCATGCCCACTCACTAGAGATCTGAAACTGCCCACACAGCTGCCAACTGGACGTCTCCTTTCCATCAGATATCTCCTTGCAGTCATCTGTATTTCCAAGTCAAGGTTGGATTCAACATCTCCTCTGCCCCTACCACCAACCCCCACCTGCTTTTCCTCCATAGTTCTATAGCTCCATAAACAACATCACTATCCTTCGGGTTCAAAACTTGCCCACCACCCCAGAAGAGTCTGGGACTTTTTCCTCACCTCCACAAGTCAATCCTCACAGAGTGTTGCTGTTTCTAACCCTTAAACATTCACCCATGGAATGAATGTGGAGGAAATCTGAGGTGGGTACCTCAGAAGGCATATGCCACCCCCTCTCTCAGCACTTTAAGCTACCTCACTCTTTCTCATCGACCTATAGTTCTCAAAATGTGGCCCCTGCACCAGCATCACAAACTTTTGTGAACTTAGGGGTGCCAATTCTTTTTTTTTTTGGTACCAGGTATCAAACTCGAGACGTTGCATTTGTGTGGAGGCAGTGGAGAGGTACCAATTCTTGGACTACACACTATACCTACTGAATCAGCAACTCTGAGGACAGAGCCTGGCATTCTGTTTTCCCCCTCCCCTGAGGATTGAACCCAAGTCCTCCACACTGAGCCACACCCACCCCCAACATTTAAATTTTTTTTTTTTTTTTGTGCTAGGGATTGAACTTGGGTCCTTGCACTTGCAAAGCAGGCAGCGGAACCACTGAGCTAAATCTCTGGCCTTAAAATTTTTTTTGAGACAGGGTCTTGTTAAGTCCCTAAGCTTGAGGCAGAAGGAGCACAAGTTCCATCCTAGCCTGGGCAGTTTAGCAATCTGTGTTTTAATAAATCCTAAGTGACTTATTTAGTGACTCAAAGGGTGAGAGTTACTGTGTAGGCCAGCACGACAACCCTCTAACTGGAACCCTGGCTTTATATCTCTTTCAATCCAATTCCAACTCCATTTAGCAACAAGAGTGACTGGACCATGTCACCTCTTTGATGAAAACTCTCCTGGGGCTCTCCATGGCCCATCTTCAGGAAAAAAAAAAAAACTTCAAACACTCCAACCAGCACTTCAGACTCTTTCCTCACCTGGTCATGAATGACTTTACAAGAAGTTTAAAGGAGAAATAGAATATATGTCTAGTGCTGTGTGTGGTGCATGTCAGGTGGTCAATGAATGCCTATTAAATCTCAAATGAATAAATGGATGACTTTATGAATTCCTCAGCCTATTAAGAAATCCTGGGCTAGGGATTTAGCTCAGTGGTTCCAGTGCCTGACTTGCAAGCGTGAAGTCCTGAGTTCAATCCCTAGTACCAAAAAAAGAAAGAAAGAAAGAGAAAGAAAGAAAGAAAGAAAGAAAGAAAAAGAAATTCTTCCAGGTACAGTGGCACACACCAGCTACTCAGGAGGCTGAAGCAAGAAGATCACAAGTTTGAGGCCAGCCTGGGCATCTTAGTTGTGAGCCACTGTCTCAAAATAAAAAATAATAATAATTAAAAAGGGCTGGGATGTAGCTTAGCTGTAGAGCATCCCTAGGTTCCATTGCCGGAAATACCACACACACACACACACACACACACACACACACACACACACACATCCTTCAAAAAGGTTGTATAAGAACACAACCCTCTAGCTATACATAGGACCCAGCTGAGATCATCTGATAAATGAGTAGTTCCACTTATGTCTGCTGGGATGTTCTCCATGGTCTCGGGTGCTTTGGGGCTCCTGAAAGGTACAGAATCCTATGATTTCAACTCAGGGGACTTTCTTTTCAGGGCCAAGTGTCTCCACACTTTCAGAGGCAGGGATGTGAGGATTTCTGGTTGCCCATTTTCTGGGACACATGCCTACATATGAAGCCTGGGGTGTGCACAGGGATGCATGTGCAGATGCCCCTGGGAAATGGAGCACGTTGCGTGCACAGAGATACATGAGAAACACATATATACATAGAAACACAGGATGTATAGTGACAAGCAGATGTATATGCTCAAACACACATGGACTCCCACTTGGCACACTTGGCATATTGTTCTTTTTCCCAGGCACCTTTTTTCCTCTTTTCAAAAAGTGAGCTTGCGTTTGGACTTTATGTTAAGGAAAACCCAAGTTTGCCTGCTTATTGACAGAGCCACCTCCCTCCTCTCAGCTTTTGACAACCTGCTCTAGGCCTCTTGGGGAGTGTTTGTGAAGAGGGGAAATCTGGTACAAGATGCCAAGGCTCCACCTCGTGGTTACATCGCACAACTGCAGCTCAGATCTTCCTTTTTCCCTCTCAGCTGAATCACCAGCTTGGTCTGGAAAGGTATGCCTAGCCTCCTCCCAGTCCAGAACCCAGAACTCTCTGACCATATGTCATTAGAGTAGTGAACTTAGCCTACTTTGCTGGGTTTAACTCTTCCACTGCACAAGGGAGAGCACCTTAGCAGCAGGGACCATGGGCAGTTGTCACTTGCTTTGGGGTTCTTCCCGTCTCTCCACTTCTCCAGCTGGTCTCAATTGCTCCAGTGATTCTAAGGACCTCCTATATAGACAACTCCCAGATCTGTCACATGCTCAGACCTATCTCTGAGCTCCAGACTATAGAAAGCAACCACTCCGTGGATATTCCGCAGACAGTACAAATTCACCTCTTACACTGAGTTTATATTTTCCACAAATTTATTTTCTCCCAGTGTTCCCCACTCCAGTGAATGGCCTCCTTATCCACTCAATGGCCCAGATCAGGAATCTGGAGTCATTCTTGACTCCTTTTCACTTCTGATTACCAAGTGCTATTATGTACCTAACTCTCCCTGTATATCCCCATCCTCATTGCTACTGCCTTAGTTTTGACTTATTACCACCTAAGCTCCCTGCCTCAGTTGTGCCTTTTGCAGTCAATCATCTTTCTAAAATGCAAACTGTATCCTCCTTAATCTGCTCAAAAATTGGCAATCTGATCCCACAGCATGATCTTGTATCTAAGCTTCTGGACACGGCACACTGGACTCCTATGATCCGATCCAACCTCACACTGATCTGATCCACTTCACAATGCACTGTGGCAAATACACCCATCATTCTTCTGCTTTGCTACTCACGCACTCTTGGGTCTCAGCACAAACACTTGCTCAGTTTTCCTGAACTTGCATAGCCAGACTGAGGCCCTTCATGCTCATCACATTTTGTTTGAACCTCCATAGAAGCCATTGCTTATATCTTTGTGTTGCCTTATCTGTCTCTCCTCTACACTTTAAGCTGCTTGAATAAGGGGTCTACATTTTAACCTTAACTCAGAGAATTCACGCTGAGAAGAAGGGTTTCAGTATATCTAGGAAGTAAGTGAATATTCCTGCTATGCATAGCCAGCCACAGGTAGGCAATAGAATGTGCTCAGTGAATGCTTACAGGTTTGAAGGCGTGGGTGAAGTCTGCGGATGGTGTTGGCCTTGGGCTAGTCTGGCTCCAACCTGACAGCTTTGGCGCAGACCTGCTGAGGCAGAGGTGCTTGGCTCATCTACTGCTCTCTGGCCCTCCCCCTTTTCCCTTGGCATAAAGTCAAGCCACATTTAGCCTGTATGTTTTGTTAGGCCAGTAGTAATGTAATCAGTTACCAAAATTCAAAAGTGAGATTTCACATAAAAATTATTTCTAACTAAAAAAATTTCTAACTAAAAATTGGAGGATGTAGCCAGGCATGGTGGCATATCCCTATAATCCCAGCACTGTGGGAGGCTGAGGCAGGAGGATCCCACATTTGAACCCACCCTGAGCAACTTAGTGGTTTAGTGACACTCCACCTCCCTCCAAAAAAGGGCCAGCAGTGCAGCTCAGTGCAAAGGCCCTAAACTCACTCCCCAGTACCACACATCCACCCACAGATACAGACACAGACACACACAAGGGGAGGGGGTGTGTGTGGCACTGCTGCTTGACAGCAACCCACTGATGACAGGGGACAGTGTTTCCTTTGTCCCCAAGAGCCCCCTCTAGGCCTGGCCACACCAACCGCTGAATCTGTGAACCTGCTGTACCAGTGAAGGGTGTGGGCTTGGGAGCTGAGGGGCTGCGTGCAAGCTTGGTCCAGCTGTAACACCTTGAGCAAATCACTTATCTATGCCTAAGTATCTCCATCTGTAAAACTGGAATTATGATCCTTTTTTCCCAGGATTCCCAGAGCTGAATAACACTTATAAAGTGTGCTTGGCAGGACATGTGTTCAGCAAACGGTAGTCATGAGCGGATATAGCCTGAGAAGGAGAGAGGGGTGCAGGGCACACCACACAGGAGGCTTCTTGTCACCAATGAACATTTATTGAGTGTTCACATGTGCACAGCTTTAAACTTGGCGATCACAGAACGCACTGGGGGAGGGTGGGGGAAAAGCAAGGGTTCAGGTGGGGAGGGGCCCTCCCCTGCCAGGTTCATAAGAAAGGTAGTCCCTGCTGGAGCCGCCAGTCGCGGCTCTGTGCAGAGAGGAGTCATAGCAGGGGTGGGAATTGAAGCCAGGCACCTCGGTGGCAATGGGGTGCAATCACTGGGGAAACATGCGGATTTCAGGGAGGTATCCCTCTTGTTCCTGGCTCCAGCCAGATGGTATCAGGGGGACAAGGATCAGATGCTCAGGTATCCAAGCAAAGATAAGGACAAGCAAAATAAATAACCCCAACCCCCCTTATCACTCTGCTGCAACATGACACAAAAGCTTAGAGACTTGGGCCCAAGCACTCTTGGGTTCCCTCAAGGAAGTTTGGGTGGAAGGAGGTTCCCCACGCGCCCTGGGCTTGTCTGCCCCAGGCTGCCCTGGAAGGACAGGGCAGCTCAGACCCTGGTCACTAGAGTTGAAAGGAAGAGCTGCGATGTCAATGGCCTGAGCCTATTCTCTGCCCAAGAGGGTCAAGGGCAAGAGCCAAATAACCAATATAAAGGACATGGATCTGGGGGGCCAGAGGGGCATCACAGCCTAGGGGAGGCCACGCCCTGGCCGGCAGGGCACATGGGCTACGGCAGTCAGCTCCTGCCAGCCCTGTCCTACTCTGGGACCTTCCTCCTGCAGAGGAGCCAGACATTGGGCACAATGACACCTAGGGCCCCCCTCCCTGGGGGCTGCTCCAACCTTTCCCGGCCTGGTGGGGACAACCGCATTAATTTCCAAGCCCATCCCTGCCCCCATGGGGGCCTGGGGGGCGGGATGCAGTTCCTTACACTTGAGTGGTGGGCACCATGGCCTTGCCCTCAGAAAAGCCAGAAAGCTGGGGTGTTTGGGGGGAAGTCTGGGGAGGGGAGTCCAGTTTGGGGGCTTCAGGGAAGATGCCTCCTCCCTCCTTCCCTCGCTGCCCGCCTCCGGGTCTGTCCCCAGTGGACACCACTCAGGGCTCTGACAGGCACTGCTCCAAGGCAGCCATTCGGTAGTGGCTGGCCGTTTCCTCGCCTGCCTGTAGCCTCATGGCCTCCCGGCACAGCCGGTTGGCCCGAGCCAATTCCACCAGGACGCCCTGATAGGCAGCCACCATCTCAGGCTTGACGGAGTTGGGGCTGACACTGCCTAACAGCTGGAGCAGCTCCTGTGGCCAGCGGGAGCGCAGGGCGGCAGGGGCCAGCCAGGGTAGCAGTGGCACACAGCCTGTGAAGGCCTGCATACCCAGGAACCAGAGCTCCTGCAGGTCGGCCCAGATGCCCTCGTAGTCAGGGGACAGGGCCAGCACTGCCTGGTCAGAGCCAGGCGTGGGCCGAGCCACATGTGACTGTGATAGGAAGAGGATGGCGGCAGCGAAGAAACCTCGAGATGCTGGGGTTCCCTGAAGAGCTGGAAGGCACAGAAGGAGAGATGGGATAAACTGATAGGCCAGCCCCTCACCTTCCCTCCTGTGTGGACACTCAGGGAGTGGAAGCATTACCTATAACCAGACTCCCTAGGTTCAAAGCCTACCTTTGACACTGCCTGCTAACTACCTTCGGCTGGTTTTTGCAATTTGTTGAGAGAATTAAATGAAATAATCTTGGTACTCTCCATCACCAAGACCTTTCTAGGTACAGGAGGTAGGAGTGAGCCACATGTCAGATGTGAGAGGGAACCATCTTCAGGGTTCTCTTAGCAGGGACCCCATCAGCTGGGTGGCTTAGGGCCCTTTACCCGGCTGAGGATGCACCAGTTTAACTCAAGGACCAGAAGAGGGTGCCAGAGGGGAAAGGTGAGCAGGGACTGGCTTTGGCATACATCTGTGAGCATTCCAGGAGTCTGTTCAGCTAACCTGGAGGCATCTGTGGGTGAGCCAGCACCAGGACCATGACATGATGGCTCTACCAGAGGCTCACTGAGAGTAATGTTGGGGGGGGGGGTCCCGGTCCACAGGGACATGCTCCCCCTCCCACTGCTGGGTACCCTGCTGGGATCCCCACACAGAAAACAAAGAGGCAGCTGAGGGTATGGGCACGTTACACCCTGTTCCCGGGCATCTGCTCAGCTCCTCCAACCTGACAGATGGGGCTCAGGGAACAGGCAGGGACAGAGGGGCCCAAGCAGACACCCACAGCCAAAGTGGGAGACACTGAGGGCTGCCAGGGGCTGGAGGGGACACCCTTCCCCCTGCACACAGCCAAGTGAGGCAGGGCTGGGGAGAAGCTGTGTGCAAAGGGGCAGGGTGCTGATGCCTGTCACTAGGAGGGTGAGGTCTAAGAAGTGAAAAAGCTCAATGGAGGGAAGTGAGGTTTCTGACTCAAGGCCTGGGTGGGGGTGGCTCCTCCTTGAAAGCATTGGATTCCGAGTCCTTGGGCTGCCAGGGATTCCAGGTGCCTGTGCCTGTGCCTCTGAGCAGTCCTGTACTCAACACCCACCAGACCTTGCCTTAAAAGTCTTCAGAAGGAAGAGAATATTATCATTTTGGGAAGAAGGGTGGGGGTGGCAGATGGAGATATACTGTAGAGATTTCCTCTTGGTGGGAAAATTCTGCAAAACCATTGTCTGAAATTGGGGACTGATGCCCAGAACATAAGAGATCCACCCCGGTCTTCTGCTCTCCCTATCAGGCCTAAGTCCCCCAGGGCTTACCTGGAGAGGTGCTAAGGAGCCTGGCCATGAGGAGACCCAGGGTGGCCACGTTGGCAGCTAGAAGCAGTCTCCCTTGTTGCTGCACTAGTGCAGGCAGTGACGTCATCAGAGTGTTCATCAGAGATGTGAAGCAGGCATCACGCCTGGGGGAGAAAGGGAGGGAAGGATGAGTGAGGGCAGAGGGTGAGTAGATCAGATCAAGGTTTTTGGAAAACCTGGGATGCAGGGCTTCAGGCTTCAATGGGCCAGGGCTGGGCCTCTTTACCCAGCAGGGTAAAGAGTTAATGTTGAGCCCCACCATGCATCTGGGGAGCAGAGGCTGGGTTATGGCTGGAGCAGGCAGACATGCTCAGAGATAGTACCTGGAGACACAGATATGCCAAATCTCTGAGGAGGACTGGCTTTGCCTACTGAGACCCTTCCATTTTAACACTAAGAGAAACCCACAGACACAGGGAAGCAGAGTAGGAGGTTGCGCTTTAAGACAATGGGACAGCCCTCTTTGCTTCCTCCAATATCCTCCCAGCCTCTCCCGAGCCCCTCACTTGATCAGCCCCGGTGCAGTGACCACGAGGTTGAGGAAGATGTGGCAGCAGGTCTGCAGGCCAATCTCCACACTGTCAGGCAGCACTGAGGTGTCATGGCCAGGGGATGTGAGCTCCCACTGCTGCAGGAAGTACTTGCACAGAAGTGAGGGGGCCCCCTCCTTGATCAGGATCTCCCGAGGCCCATCTTCAACGGTCAGGTGGCACCAGCCAGGAAGAAGGAGCCTGAGGGTGTGACAAGGACAGATGTGTGCAGGGTTGAGAGATGAAGGCGCAAAGATGTCTTTCTTTGGGCCGGGGATTTAGCTCAGTGGTTTTGCCGCCTGCTGCGCAAGCGCAAGGACCCGAGTTCGATCCCCAGTACCAAAAAAAAAAGATGTCATTTTTTCAGGTCACCCTGCCTAGGAGAAGTGGAAGTAGAGAAGGACATGGCCTTGTAGGTACTCCAGAAAAGGCACAACCTTCAAAGTCACAAAGGCCCAGGACCAAACTGGGGCTCTGCCAGTGTGACTGTGGGAAAGTTACTTTAACCTCTTCGAGCCTCAGCTTTCTCATCTGTAAAATGTGGAGGAGGCCTTGTCAGATGTGCTGTGTGGGTCAAATTAGATTGCTGTGGTAAAGGGGACAGCTAAATACCTGGGTCATAGCAGATGCTCAATAAGCATTCTCTCTCTCTCTGGAAGTACTGGGGATCTAACCCAGGGCCTCATACTAAGCTACATCCCCAGACCCCCCCCCTTTAAATTTTTTGAGACAAGGTTTCATAAAGTAGCTAAGTAGCCCTGTATGGGCTTGGATTTGTGATCGTCCTGGCTGCCTCAGCCTCCCAGAGTGCTGAGATTATAGGAATACACCACCACATCCAGCAAGTTCTCTTTTTATTGAGAAATCTTGGGTTGGCAAGTAAGACTTGGCTTACACAAGTTGTGTGGGAACAAACCCCCCAAAACAAATAGAAATAATCGTACGGTAATTCTCGGGTCCAATCAGGAGTCTGGCACAGACTAGTTTGGGGTGAGATAGAGTGCGATTTTGTCACTGTGACACTTCTTGAGAATGGTCTGGATAAACTGTAACTACCAACTCACCGGAGAGCATCCCCTGGCCAGGCAGGTCCTGGGGTTGTAGGGGAGATGGCCAAGTTGGCTACCTGCTGTGAAAGGTCATTGGCCTCTTCAGCCTCCTCATAGAGGGTCTTGGCGTAGCGGACAAGGAAGGGGAGCAGCTGGCACACCTCCTTCCGCAGGGATGAAGTCTCCTCGGCCAGCCAGGCACCCAGGATCCGTACCGAGGCAAACACAAAGGGCTCCTTCTGCTTCTCTGGCCCCACCTGTTGCCACAGGACCCCAGTGAGATGGAGCAGACCAGAGAACCCACTCCTTCACCAACCTACCGGGCAGCCTAGGAAAGAGACAACTCGAAGGGAATTCTGTCCTATGAGCCCTTCAAAGTTGGGTACCAAGCCTTTGTCTACCCCATGTGCCCAGGACCTAGCATACGGGAGGGACACACCCATGAGAGCAGGCCTTCTGTACAGGTCTGCAAAGTGAACCGGATCTCAGATAACATACCCGGTACTCGCTGATATTCCAGCTGCATCCCCCTCTCCACCTCTAAGATAGCTCAGGGCTAAGGGGAAGCTCTCAGGTCTACAACTAAGTTGCATTCCTCTTCTGGGGTGGGAGGACAGATCCTACCATGTGCATACCCCAATAGTGGGGAGGGGTACTACCTTTTGGACTAAATTGGAAAACAAGGGGAGAACTTAGCATGGTTTGCTGGATCTATGCCTGGTGAATTCCGTGGCTGGAGCACTCATGATTGAATCCCTATGGGTAGAAGAGTGGGCCTCTCAGACAAAGGAAGGGTGGGTGAGGAGGTATGGACAGCAGAACCTTTACAGAGGTTCCTGCTCCTTTTCCCTGCACCACTACAAGTTTGTATGTGTGCATATGTAAAACACCACTACAGAGTAAGCAGAACAGACTGCTTCATTTTTGTGTGTGGTGTGTAGTGTGTGTGTACCAGGGAGTGTTGTATGAGTGGGAGGTTACTGTGTTCTGTGTGTATGTGTGTGTGTGTGTGTGTGCTGTGATGTGAGTGCACATATGGCATGTGGTAGGTGCCTGTGTGGAGGCTCACGGAGGGAGGGAGAGGGAGGGAGAGGGAGGGACGCTTGGCCACACTACTCCTGGAGTGCACACAGCATTCTACCCTTTTCCCTTACCTTCTGGCTCCTGCACTGGCTCCCCATGCTGGGCTACCTCTGTGGGCCACTATGCCCTTACCTGCTGCAGGTAGTGGATGACAGCTCCAATGGCCTCCTTCATGATGCTCACGAGCTGCACCTTCTGTGGCTCCTTAAGCAGTGACTGCTCACAGCGGGTACACTCCTGGATCCCCAGCTCCATAAGGGCGTAGCAGGCAGTCACCACATCCTCTTTCACCTCTGTGCCTGTCTCCTCCAGGGCCAGCCGTACCTCCACGCATGCCAGATTCACCAGGAGGGCCAAGAACTTGCTCCCGGAGCTGCCCGCTGGGATCCAGTCAGAGCCGCAGGCGTGAGCCAGGCGGGCTGCCAGCTTTAGTGCAGGGTTGCGTTGCCAGGAGCTCAGCTTGCTTCCCAGGATGCGTGCCAGCCCAGCCTGCAGATCCCGGAGGCATTCAGGGGGCACGGTTGTTGGGGGCAGAAAGACGGGCAGCAGCTGGCAGAGCTCAAACTTGCTGGCATCCTCAGCTTTCTGGAAATCCTCACTGAGGCCCCTCAACACAGCCAGCAAGTCGGGCTCCGCCTCCTTCCAGCACTGTGTCTCCGCAGCAGCCAGGAGCCCCACCAGGAGGGCCAGGGCCTGGTCAAAGCCATAGCCATGCCCCAGGTATGCCTGACACAGGGCAGACACAGTGCCACCAGCAATGAGGTGCCGGGGCCCTCGGGGTGTGCCTGCTACAGCTGTCAGGCACTGGTAGGTGTCATCGATCATGGAGCGGCGAGCAGCATCGTCGGGGTCCCCCCGGGCTGTGAGAAAAGTGCTAAGGATGGGGATCTTGTTCAGGACCTGGGGATGGGTGGCCAGTTCAGGGTCACTGCAGAAACAGGCCAGCAGGGCCACGCCTAGGGCCCGGAGAACGTGGTCAGGGCAGCCATCGGGTGCCTCCTTGGTGGTCAGGAGACGATTGGGAAAGGTGAAGCCAACGGCATCAAAGATCCGCCGCCGTGTTTTGGCATCAATGTCACCTGCTTTGACTGCCTTGGTCACCTATAGGGGGTACATGCTATCAGCAGGATGAAAGAAAGAGGTAGAAAGTTGTACTGTTCCTTCCTTGCACCCTGAGGCATTGAGGACTATTAACAGGATTAGGTTATGCAACAGGACTCATGCTGGGGTCATTTCAAGAAGCTCTTTCCTTCTCCTTGAAGACAGACAGGTGTGACCTCTGTATCCCTCCCATCTATGATTAGCCCATGGAAGGGAGGTGCAGTCCTACTCAACTACTCACTTGGGCAGTTCCTCACCTGGCCAATTGAAAAATTCTTCCCAGTGTCTAACCTAGACGCCCAAAACCAGGGTTGGAAGGGGCTTAGAACTCAAGTTTAAAATCCCCCAAGATTTGGGGTCCTTCCCTAATTGCTGTCACCAGAGAAGTCTCTGATCCATTTCCGCCACCTTCTCAGGGGAAATGGCTCCTGTGTGTCGCCGCTCTACATGTCAAAACATTTCCCCTTACATTTCACCTAAACACCTCCTCTGTTGCAGTGTGAGCCCTTGACTCCAGAGCCTTCTCCCTGTTGCCATGGCAAACAAGCAGCGCCTGTACTCCCCCCTCTCCCCTTTTAGCACTGCAGCTCCTGCTCTGCTGTCCCCAGCTTGGGTTTTCCAACAGGGCTAAGACCTGAACCACCTCCCTTACTTCAACCTACATGGCCATGCCCTAAGACCCCTCCTCAGTCACTTCTAGTCCTTTAATTCTCTCAGGTCCCAGAAAAATCATCCCTAGCTCTCAAGTACTCTGTACTAGTTACTACCTGCTGCTGTTACCCTATGAGTCAGATCCCATCTGCTCTGGGACGCCCCAGAAAGCAAACACAGGCAGCCTCCTCCAGGGCCCCCAGTGCCATAGCCTATTCACCCCCATTCTCTCCTTTGCCCCCATTCTCAGGGGAGCAAGAAAAAAAAACAGTACATAGGCAGCAATTTTGGCCCTTCTTTGGTGGCTCCAGGGTTCCACCTATATAACCTTGGGGACTCACTGACCCCATTCCTTAGGAGTCTGACCACCCAGCCCTTCCCACCTCCCATCCCAATTATCAGCAAGTTCCTTACTAGCAGCAGGGCTGCAAACTGCTCGCTGTCATTCTTGGCCTCACGGAGGGCTCCCAGGTAGCGCTCCAGGGTGGGGTTTCGGCCCTCTGCCTGGTTCAGAGCTGGCTCGCAATCCGAGGCCATGATGCCCGCCTTGCCCAACTGTGAACACAAGAGGGATTGAGCATCCCTCTGCAGAGGAGGGACAGGGCGGGGGCGGGGGTGGGAGTGGAGGATGGAGGGAGGGATTAGCACAGAGGAAGGGGAGGAGGGGGAGGACTTGGAGGGGTGGCTTCCTCAAGGCTGACCTCCCTTGGGGGAGCCCCTTTAAGAGGCTGGACCTGCATATCCTCAGGGATGAAGGGACCCTGGTCCAAGGTCACCTCCAGAAAGTGGGAAAGGAGGACCATGCATCCTGCCGCTCAGCTGGACAGCTTTCCTCACCAATCTCCTGGGGGTGGGAGTGAGCTGGCTCCACTGCTCAGCAGCCCCTGGCACCAGCGGTCAGGTTTTATCTCCTACTACGAGGCGCACTGCGAGTGTGTGGTGAGGACAGACAAAAGAATGGAGACATACATGGGTGAAGTTCGATTATCCAAACTCAGGCTGACACGGGGAAAAGGGCAGCCTAGGCTTCCTTTCCCCTTCCTTCTTCAGAGGCAGGTGATAAGCTTCGGCAAAAGTGTGAATGCAAACTCACCAGCGAAGGCTTAGAGGCCCCTCTGGGGACCCCACCCCTCCAGCCAGGGCTCTCAAGATGCCCCCACAGGCTCCTAGCCTTCTCTCCCATCCCTCCCTCAGGCAGCCAGAGGCTGCAGGAGCAGGAGCAGCAGCGGCAGCAGCGGCAACAGAATTAACCCCTTCAGCTCTCCGTCCTTGCCCTCCCTGTCCCGCTATCAGCTTGTGAATACCAGCAGGGGCTGGATAAGCAAGAAGGGGTCGGGTAGCTCCTGGGACAACAGAGACTCCAAAAGCTGGATAATCGAAGTGACCCTGCTGAGATGGGGATATTGCGGTGAGGGGGTTCCTGGCGGTCACCACCTGTCCCGCAGCAGCCAGATCACAACACGACATTGATGAAGTCACGACAGGGCGGCGATGAGATCACATTTCACGATGGCGCGGTTATGTCACGAAGAGATCACAGTAAAATCACGACATGGGGGGGGTGGAGAGCCCCCATGGATGACAGGGCAAAATTTTAAGAAAAAGATATATACTGAAAAGGGCTGTGACAAAATGGAGTCTCGACAGGGCACGATGATGTCGCGATATGGCACGATGAAGTCGCGATAGGGTCCCCGGGGTGTGTCTGTATCGATCTGCGCCGGCTCCGAGAGGCTCCGGCTGGGATGCAGGGGAGGGCTTGAAGGGGGCTGAGCTCACCAGGCTGCGGCCCGGAGCGGCGAAGTCTTCTCAGGGCGCGATTCTCCTGGAGCTTGGGGCCGCTGCTCACGCCGCGTTGCCCACTCCTGGCTCCAGGCTGCTGTAGCTACACCCCCACCCCCGCATAGCTCTAGACCAATCCGCGGGGACCTCACTCCGGGATCTGGCCAATGGCACTACAGGGCGCTAAGCCGTAGGGGGTGACGCCGTTGCCGCCATCTTCCTTGTGGGCATTGCCCGAGTCTGGGGTCTGAGGCTCTTGCAAAAACAAGGGTGCAGACTACCCTTGGAGAGCGGGAGGCGAGAGGCCGGGGGCCCAGACCCTTCGCTTTGTGCGTAGTTCTAGCCCCAGGGCTGTCCCTCCTCCCCCTCGGGCTCGCGGCTGGAATTGCGCTTCCGGAGGGTGGGGGCGGGAGGGCTTCATTAGCATGAAGATTGTGTTTCCGGGTTGAGCTCCGGGAGGTGGGAGGAGGCGGTGTTTCCGGTCGCCGTCGCTGTCCAGGGAGACTGAGGCGAGAGGGAGCTGTCCGGGTGGGGAGCCCGCACTACCTTCTTCCTTTTCTTCCTCCTCCTCCTCCGGGTGAGGGGAGAGAAAGTTGGGGCCCCCAAGCCCATGGACCGGGAGGAGGCGGAGGCCGCCGAGAGCCAGGGCCCCGCTGTGTGGCCCTGAGCCCCGGTAGGTGGCCGGGGCGGCTGGCTGCCAAGCCGGGGACCATGAGCTCAGGGGAGGGACAGGCGGGACGGGCGATGTCTGGGGGTGCGCCGACCGGGTGTTGGGACCCGGAGGTGGCGCTCCTGACCCGGCCAGGAGAGTCACCTGCTTCCGGCCTTACAGGTGTGGAGATTGAGACCCAGGTTAACTCTTGATGTTTTGGGGCCCGGATCTGGTCATTCAGGTCCCTCCATTCCCTGACAGTCAGATTGACAGATAGGGATGGGGGCGCTGCCACCCTTCCAACTGGCTGGACCTCTGCAGCTTCGCCCTTAGAATCTGTCTCGGGTGTTTGACCTCCCTAAGGAAATAGAAAGTTGGTGCAGAATAAGGGGGGCGGGGTTCAGCACGATGTGTAAATAACAAGAAACCTGCCTAATTCAGGATTTTGAAAGTTTTGTCCCCCTTCCAAAGGGTCCTGCAGTGGCTGCATTGAGCACAAAGATGAAGTGAAAGAAGTTAAAATAGAAAACCTCAGGCAGGTTTCAGGAATGCTTTGCCTGCTCTCACCTCATGGTGTCTGTGCCCAGCTGACAATAGAGGTCGTTAATGAAGAGCATTAGCCGAATCTCCTGGTGCTTTCTTGTGATTAACAGACTGGAAACTAGGAATAAATTGAAGAGACGACCTCCCAGAACAATCTGTTCATTTTTCTAGCTATTTGGAAAACAGTGTCTGCAAATATAAGCAAAGCTATTCATGGCAGTCTGTTCTGTAACTTTCCCAAATATGAGACTTTTTTTCCCTCAAAGCATTACTCTTGATTACTCACACCCGCTGAATAGGCTGTTTCAGACGTGCTCTGTTCTTATTCAAACATATCTTATTGCTGTGTACATAAATGGAGTTCCACGTATGTAGCTGACAGACTGAACTATGATACATCCCCCATCAACCTGAAGTATTAAGTAAACATTACCCCCTGCTCTGTCTGAACAGCTGCTGCAACAGAGAGTGCTTTTATTTCGGGTGTGCTTGTAACGCCCTAAATGCCAGAACTATAGGGAGCTTTTCTAGATTTTCATTTGTCAAGTATTGTGGGGGTGTGTGTTCTTTCCCTGGGTTGTTATCCTTTGATTCGATAACAAACCATTTGGATCTTGGTGATGTGGTGGTGGTCTTGCTTCTGGTCAGTAAGTCTTTAACTGGACCCTAGCAGTGATTTGTGCTTGTAGGCAATTGTAGCTTTCAGCAGAATGACTGGTTAGGAGTGCAAATGAAATTAGCTCTACCTCTCTTATGCACTGCTTGAAAGACATTGCACTTCTAATCAGCTTGCTAGTCCAATGGTGTTTATTACTCCTGTTTTCAAAGCCTTTTCATTTTTTTTCTGCTTTTCCCACCCACCTGCCAGGCTATTGATGACAGGTGTTGAGTCACCTTGAGTTTTAAAACCTTTTGTGGTAGGCAGAAGTGTGTTGGGTAAGAATCCACACATTCGTGCATACACGCACGCACACACACACACACACTCACCCATTCCATCTTGGAAGGGCAGAGAAGTTGTTGGATATACTTTCTTAAACTTAATCTCCATTTTATAATCTTTTGAACATGTCTCTTGCTCCCACACCTCCTTACTTTTCCCCTGCTCCCTAATATACAACTACAAAACTACAAAAAGTACGAATGGATTGAATTGAGTGAGAAAAATGAAGTCCTTCAGATGCTGATAGCTCAGTGAAATCCTTTTCTTAGGGTACATCTCAGTTTGCCAGTAGTGTTTGTGTATTTGTCTTGGCATAGGCAATGTTGATATCCCTGTACCTTGGCTGGGGAAGAAGGGTTGTCAGCCTATGTCATTTGCCAGAGGTGGTTGACAGTGCATATTTAGGACACAGATTTTTATTCCTCTTCTTCCTCTTTGTCATCCTACCCCCCTCATCTTTTTTAAAAAGATGGAATCTTGCAGTTTTGCTCAGGCTGGCCTTAAACTGCTGGGCTCTAATGATCTTGCCTTGGTGTGTCAGGTGGCTGAGACTACAGGTGCACATCACTGCACAAAGCCAACAGATGTTTGAGTTGCTTAACTCCTGTCAACTCATAATATTGTTAAAATTTTTATAATAATTTATACAGTATATAAAGTTATATAAAAAGGAAAAGACTTCTGGAAAAAACAGATTTTTTTCCCCTGCTGGAAGGGTTCTGAATTAAGCAGCCCCTAGATTCTAGAGTAGCTAGCACAGTGCCTGATACAAATATTTGCTGAATGTATGTGTGTGGGTTTAAGCCAGGAATTGCATATGACTCTTAGGGATCAGAAGGATAACACTGAAGTAAATTTGATAGATTTTTTTGAATAATAGTGGTGGGTATAGTAGCAAGCTGAAGAGTTCATGCCCTACCTAAGTGCAATCATATTAAAAAGTTTTTACAACACCCTCATGTTAGTTTAGTTAAGAAGTCTAATCCTTTCATAGGTAAGAAAGTATATTTGGTCAAAGTCACAAAGCTGTTAGCAGAACTGGAACTAACAATGCTTTTTTCAGGCTGGTGCTCTTTTCATTCTGCCACATAGATAATTTATTGTTAGATTAGACCATAATGGAATATAAAATGTTTCAGTTTCACAGTGGATTCATTTTATATCCCTTGCCATGTTGTTATCTTGATAATTATAGACTATGTCAAAGCTCAGGTTTCAAATTTACTGGCAGAGATGAGCACTGAAAGACAAACTTGAAATTTCTCTTTCTCCTAATCAGTCACATTTGCTAGCATCCCACATTTCCAGGAATCAATTATTAATTACTTGGCATTTAATTTCTTCTGTTTCTGCCTTTCTAGGGTATTGGTTCCAGCTGTCTGGAAGGCCATGGCGAGGAGGCTGGGAGTCAAGCCAAGTCCTGGTTCCTGGATTTTATCAGGATATTGTTGGCAGACATCTGTGAAGTGGCTGAAAAGCCTGTACCTGTTTTATACTTGCTTCTGCCTCAGTGCTCTGTGGTTGTCAACAGGTACCATTTTGCTTATAGATTCAAGATTTAAAAAGGGTACTCTGTAAATCCCTTAGTTCATTTTAAAAACTACTAGGAGACAGAAAAATGATCTGCTATTTACAGAAACTGTTATCTTTTTAGTGGATCTTTATTTTAAGGAACTGGGGATTAACCCAGGGCCTTGTACATGCTAGGCAAGTGCTCTACTACCGAGCTACATTCCCAGCCCTGTTTATCTTTTGAGACAGGGTCTCACTAAATTATCCTTGTGATTCTCCTGCCTCAGCCCCTCAAGTAGCAGGGATTACAGGTATGCACCACTGTGCTTGGTTTGGTGGGGGTTTTTTTGTTTGTTTGTTTGCTTTGGCACCAAAATTTAAATTTGATTCTTTACGTTGATACAGTCATTTTGAGATTTGATAAAGATGTATTGAAAATAAAAAGCTTTCAAAGTTAGACATATCTGGGTTCTAGAACTAGATGTTTCTACTTAATGGTTAGGGTCTTAGGCAGGTTACCTAAGGGTCTTTGAGGAAGTATAAGATCTATCTCATTTCTTTTTTTTTTAAGATAGGGTCTTGCTATGTAGTTCAGGCTGGAGTTGAACTCACTGTGTCCTCTAGGCTGACCTTGAGCTCTCTGTGATCCTCCTTCAACCTCCTGAGTTGAGATTACAGGTGTGTAACACCATGCCCAGCTAAGATCTGTCTCATACCTTGTGGTACCATATAGCACTCTGAGTGTGTGTGCTCCGTAAATGATACTTTGCTTCTCTAGAAAAATCTATACTTACAAGAAGATATGCTTTTTCCATAGAAAGGGGCTATATTGATAGATTTCATACAATATGGTTTCCTCCTTGAGATATGTCACCCCTTTAGAACCTGTCAGGAATCACCGAAAAAGGCTAAATTTCAAAGGATGATACCCTGTATTTTTTTTTCTTTCAATTTTTTTTTGTTGTTGTTGACATGGTTCCTTTCAGAGTATAGAGTGTAGGAAAACAGTGATTTCAAAACTTCTGAGTATGCTGCTATTTTGGTCAATGACCAAAATCTTTTGGCTATAGAGACCACTGTTGGGGATAACTAGCCTTTTGCTCTTAAAATCACAAAGATTTCAGTTGCTTTCTTAAAGCAGTTGGTGGTCACGGTCTTGAAAGCCAAGGAATTACTATAGTTAACAATTTTAGTAACATCAGCTATGGAGTTTTTGTTGCCTTGCATTGGTGATTGATGATTGCATAATTATGGAAGTGGAAATTACAGTTGATAGCAGACCTAAATGTTTTTACCCCAGGTGATACTTTGTTGGCTACTTCATGGCAACATTTTATGTAAGATCATTTGAATTAAACAAGTAAGTGATTTTAGCACCATCAAATTAGCAGAATCACATTTTGTGTGTGTGTGGTACTGGGGATTGAACTCAGAGCCTTTCTTATGCTAAGCAAGTATTCTATCACTGAACTACATGCTGAGCCTTTTTTAAGATTTAACTTTGAGAAAGGGTCTCAGTAAATTGCCCAGGCTGAAAAAAATAAATAAATAAATTGCCCAGGCTGGCTTCTAACTTGTGATCCTTTTGCTTCAGCTTCCCAAGTATCTGGGATTACAGTCATGTACCACCAGAATCCTAAATATAAACACTGCATATTTTATCTCATTTAATCCTCATGCTAACTCTAAAGCAGTTTTATTCTTGCTTTAGAGATAAGGAAATTGAGCCCTAGAAAGGGAGAATGACTTGATCAGCAAGAATATGACAGAGCCAGGATCCTTACTCAGGTTTGTTCACTCCAGATGTCAGGCTCTTTCTTTTCTGCTACACTGCCATCCAACAACAGGTGATCTTTTGTAGGACCAAAGAATTTTTTTTTAGCTGAGAATGATGATAAGTTGCTTGTTATTTGAGGGATTCAAAGTACAGGGAAGAAAAGAGTTCTGAGCCTTTCTGTATTTTCTTCTTTAGTATACTTCTATACTATATTCTTCTATACTTGGTTAAACACAGCATTGTGGGCTCATTGGGCAAGTCTTTAGTACCCCTTGAACTTGGTACTTAAAAACAGCACCCCAGTCAAGATGGTGTTAGGAGTGGTTATAGTGGGAGTTAGATTGTTCCAATGCCATTTTAGAGAAATTTGGAGAGTTTTAATATTTTGCTTGTTTGTTGTACTGAGGATTGTGAGGGCCCTCACACTGAACTACATCTCCAGCCCTTTATATATTTTTTAGAGTCAGGGTGTCACTAAATTGCCCAGGCTGGGCTTGAAATTGTAATCATCCTGTTTTAGCCTCCAAGAGTGCTGACATTACAGACTTATGGCACCATGCCTGGCTTGATTTTGTTTTTCTTTATGATTGAATAATATTCCATTGTGTATATATACCACATTTTCTTTATCCATTCATCTGTTGATGAGCATCTAGGGTGTTTCCACAGCTTAGCTATTGTGCATTGTGCTTTGGATGTATCACTGTAGTATGCTGTCTTTAATTCTTTTGAGAATATACCAAGGAGCAGTATAGGTAGACCAAACTGTATTTCTAATTTTATTTTTTTGAAGAATCTCCATACTGATTTCCATAGTGACTGTTATAAATTTACATTTCCACAAACAATATAGAAGAATACCTTTTGCCCTTCATCCTTGCCAGGCAGGTGCGGCACCATGAGCTACATCATCAGCCCCCTTGACACTTTTTATTTATTTTTTTGTTTTGTTTTGTTTTTTTTGGTATGGGGGATCAAACTCGGGTCTTTGCACTTGCAAGGCAGGCGACAGAACCACTGAGCTAAATCCCCAGCCCAACACTTTTTATTTTTTAAATAATGTCTCACCAAGTCACTAAGTTGCCCACACTGTGCCACCACACCTCTATTTGTTGAATCTTTGTTTTGTTTTGTTTTTTTTTGGTACCAGGGATCGATCTCAGGTCCTTGCGCTTGCGCAGCAGGCGACGAAACCACTGAGCTAAATCCCCGGCCCTATTTGTTGAATCTTGATTTTTTTTTGTCACATCTTGATTTTATTTCCTATGCTATTTTTATTTCCTTCCTATTGAGGAAGTCTTTACCTGTGCCTATGGTTTCAACTATCCTGTTTTCTTCCAGTAATTTCAGTTTCTGGTCTTTTTTTGGGAGGGGATGGTTGAGACGGTCTCACTGTGTAGTACTGGGGTTTGCACACAGGGCCTTGTGCATGCTAGGTAGGTGCTCTACCACTGAGCTACAACCCTAGGCCTAGTATTTTATTTTTATTTATTTATTTATTTTTTTTCCAGTACTGGGAATTGAACTCAGAACCTTGTGCTTACCAGGCAGGCATGACACCACTGAGCTACATCCCTGGCCCATGAACTGTATCCTGGATCCCATAATATTTTATTTTTAAAGCTATTGTGAATAGAATTATTTTCTTTTCCTGATTTCTTTTCTGGGAGGTTCATTATTGGTGAATAGGAAGTCTCTTAATTTTTGTGTGTTGATTTTGCAGCTTTTTTTTTTTTGAGACAGGGTCTCACTGTATAGTCCAGGCTGGCCTTGAACTCACTATATAGCCTAGGCTGGCAATCTTCCTGGCTCAGGTGGGAGTATAGGCAAGTACCATCATGGCTGGGGTTTTTTTTTTCTTTTGAGATAGGCTCTTGCTATGTAACCTAGGTTGGCCTTGAACTTAGTATCCTCTTGTCTCAACCAGTCATGTGTCACTATGCCTGGCCAAAGGTATATATATATATATTTTTTTGGTACTGTGGATTGAACTCGGGACCTTGCGCTTGTGAGGGAGGTGGCAGCACCACTAAGCTAATTCCCCGGCCCAAAGGTATATTCTTGATTACTGTTGTCATTTAGTTTATGACTTATATGAGTTTTCCCTGAAAAACTAACCAAAATAAGGGACTTCTACAGTTACTCCTCTTCGTGTTTGCCACTTAGTAGTATACTCCATCTTTGGTAGACCTCCAGGTACCCACTCAAACACACACACACACACACACACACACACACACGCACACACACATATATTTATTTATTTTATTTTATTTTTTTCTTTTTTTGCACCAGATATTGAACTCGGGACCCTGCGCTTGCGAGGCAGGTGCCAGAACCACTGAGCTAAATCCCCAGCCCCCCATTGACTTATATTTAGTGGGCTTCTTTTTCATTTCTGCTTTTGAG
>NW_004624764.1:18588024-18607185 GCF_000247695.1 Heterocephalus glaber | reverse complement strand
TGGTGGGAGTGCAGACTGGTGCAACCACTGTGGAAGTCAGTATGGAGATACCTCAAAGAACTAGGACTAGAGGTCCCATATGACCCAGCTATTCCCCTGCTGGGGATCTTCCCAAAAGAATTAAAAGAATCATACCACAGTGATATATGTGCACCCATGTTCATAGCGGCACAGTTTGTGATAATAATTTATTTGATAAAAGATGGTCTGTGTCTTACCTATGGCCTATTGAGTAGCTGGTTGCTGTTTTTCTATTTACTTTTATTTTTAAGTGACTTAAAAATAGCATTTTGGGCCTGGTGATTATCAACTGGGGAGAAATGTGAGGGGACCCCAAGAACTCAGAAATTCCTATAGTAGCTTGTTAACTTCTTGAGAGCAGGGATCTTGCTTCTTTCACTTATGCTAGGTGTTCCAAGTAAGTACAAAAGCTTGGTACATGGTAAATGTACCATGAATATATATGTTGACTGAATAAATTAATAAATTAGCAATAGGGGAACTACCTTTTGAAAATTAAACTATAAAATCAACACAATCAGAGCACAGGTGTCCAAAAGTACCTTAATGAGATATAATACTTTTGAAACCAAGAAGGTGAAAATAAAATCTTAATATATTAACATATCTAAACAAAGAACATGTGCATCTGAAGAGTTATATGTGTAAGTTAGTTGCCCAGGGCTAACAATTGGCTATGAAAACTTTTTCTGATTCTTCTGTTTTTGGGAAGGAGATTATACAATTACTTAGTAAGTATTTTAGGTACAGAGAAAAAGACATTCAATTTGGAACCATTCTTTGAGAACTTACCGAGGAGTCTGGTCCTAGGCTAGTAGTCATTGGAGTAATAAACATGTGCACAACACAGCCCCTACCCCGGGAGAATGTCCCGTTCAATGGAGGATGTAGATGTATAAATACTACAATATGGTAAGTGAGAAGATGGAGGGATGCCTTGCAGAGTGCAGCTGCAACCAGAGAAGAGCCATTTAGCTTAGAAGTGAGGGGCAGATCTAAGGAATCCTTTCCAGAGAAGCTGATGCTTGAGCAGTTTTAAAGGCTGAAGTTGAAGGGTTCAAAAGATATTCACAGGCAATAGGAATGTAAGAGCAAAAGCACAAAATGTGAAGCAGCCTGGTGTTTAGAAGAAAATCAATAAGCTGTTTGGTGCTGCTGGAATATAAATAATTTTGTTTTGTTTTATTTATTTATTTTTTTGGTACCGGGGATCGAACTTGGGACCTTGTGCTTGTGAGGCAGGCGCCAGAACCACTGAGCTAAATTCCCAGCCCGTACTTTTCCTTTTTTTCTTTTTTTGGTACCGAGGATCAAACTCGGGTCCTTGTGCTTGCAAGGCAGGTGGTGGAACCACTGACCTAAATCCCCGGCTGTTTTATTTTTTGAGACAGGGTCTCACTGTGTATTTCAGGCTGGGCTTGTACTCACTATGGAGCCCAGGCTGGCCTTGAACTCATGGCAATCCTCCTGGCTCCTGAGTGCTGGGATTACAAGGGTGTGTCACCATGCCTGGCATGGAATATAAATAGTGAAACTGGATTAGCTATTCTTTTTTTTTTTTTTTTTTGAGACAATGTCTCGATGTGTAGTTCAGGCTGCCCACTGGGATTCTCCTGCCTCAGCCTCCCAAGTGCTAGGATTACAGAGGTGTACCACCACACCTGGTTTGGATTGACTGTTCTTCAAGAGGTAGGATGTGGCCAGCTCACAAAGGATTTTGTTTGCCATGCTAAGAAGCCTCAGCTAAAATCTTTTTAGGGAGATAGTCTACAGATTTTCTTGATTTTTACGGTATAATCCATAAGAAAAGTTGAGGATGAGCCAAGCATGGTAGCCTGTGCTTATAGTCTAGCTACTTAGGAGGTTGAGGTGGGAGCATCCCTAAAGTTCAGGTTTGGCACCAACCTGGCCAGCATAGCAAGACCCTATCTCAAAAATGAAAAAGATTTGGGTTGGGAAAATAGTTCAGTAGTAAATTGCTTACCTAGCATGCATGAAGCCCTGGAATTGATCCTCAGCATTGTAGAAAGAAAAGTTGGAGATATACCCTAATATATATTTTTATACATTATATGAAGTAGTATTGTACTCATATCATACATATATATACATACATATGTATATATACACATACATATATATATACATATATATACATATGATGCCCAAAACAGAATTTTAAAGGGATCAACTAAAAAAATATGAAATAGTATTTTCTTTTCATGCTTCCATCTGTGTACCTGGGTTTTTTTCTTTCTTTGAGAGAAGGTCTCACTATATAGTCTAGTCTAACCTTGTACTCACTGTGGAGCCCAGACCAGCCTCAAACTTGCTGTGATACTCCTGCCCCATCTCCCAAGTACTGGGATTATAGGTGTGAGCTCTTATGCCTGGCTTATTTTTCTGTGGTTTTGTTTTGTTTTGTTTTGTTTGAGACAGGATCTCACTATGTAGTCCAGGCTGGCCTCAAACTCATGATGTTGCCTAGGCTGGCTTCAAACTTCCAATTTTGCTGATTCAGTATTCCAAGTGCTGGGATTCAGGGCACCACACCCAGCAATGTCACAATATATTGATACTGTGGTGGTTATTCTGTAATGCTGATACACTTTTAGATCAATTTTGTTGGAGTCTAGAAGAATGATAATGGTAAAATGGGATGAAGATAGAAAGTGGAAAGAGGTCAGGACTAGAGATAAGGGCAACCATTAGGAAGCTAATGAAATAGTCCAGGAGAAAGTTCCCCCAGGTCCTAGAAACTGCTAATCTACTTTCTCACTGTTGATTTGCTTATTCTGGCCATTTCCTGTAAAAGAATCATTTACAGTCTTTTATGTCTGGCTTCTTTCACAATATATAATGTTTTCAAGGCTTATCTATATTATAGCAGGTATCAATACTTCATTCTTTTTTATGATTGAATAATATTCTATTATATGGATATACCAACTTTTATTTATCTATTCATCAATTGATGGCCACTGTTTTTCTACTCTTTGGCTGTTATAAATAATGATGCTGTGAACATTCTGATTCAGAAAACATAAGCTCCTTTCTGATATCCCTGAGACCTTAGGTCTGAACTTCTATATTAAGCTCTCATGATGTCTGTATATCTTTTGATTATTACACCACAGTGGTTAAGGGTATGGTTTCAAGCTTTGTGAGGAGAAGTTCAGAGGCCATGCTGTAGATTGTGGTCCTTACTTCTAAGGTGAGGCTTTCCTGGTGTCTCTACTGGCATACGGTGTTCATGTGATTCTTTACTCTGGCAGGGCCGGAGTTCTAACATTCTCCTTTTTCTACCACCCCACCCCAGCACTTTTTGACCTCTGGTGATTCTGTTTTCACCTCAGCTCTGTAGCATATACCATCTAATAAATATCAGATGGACTTTCCATGTGCCTTCATAGTCTAGCCCAGTGATGGCAAACCTTTTAGAGCTTTCAGTGATACAAACAGCCTGCTGCAGCACATATGCCATAGGTTTGCCACCACTGGCAAACCTAGCCCTTAACCACAGACTGGCTGGAGACCCTCCCACCTGGGGCTTCTTCTCTTTATATCTCCTTACTCTCCAGTATATCACCTCTCAAATTCTAGCCAAATGTAGATCTCTGCTGCCTGGGCTCAGTGAGACTCCTTTGTTCTGTTTAGGTTCTGGCTTTCTATGTTGCAGTTGGAACATTGTCCCTTAACAGAGAATTGGGCAATTGTGGGGCTCACTTCATGCTTTCCTTCTGTCAGGATTGCAGCCTTGCCTGGCTTTTATCTCCTGACTAAAAACAATATTTTATATTCAGTTCAGTTCCCCCTGGGCCTGCATCCAGTGCTGGGGATTAAATATTCAGGGTCTTGTGCATGTGCTAGGCAAGCATTATACCACTGAGTTACATTTCCAGCCATTTAAAATTTTTATTTTGAGACAGGGTCTTGCTAAGTTGCCCAGACTGTCCTCAAACTTGTGATCCTCCAGCCTTAGCCTCCTGAGTAGCTGAGATTTCAAGAGTACACTACCATACCTGACTTGTTTTATGGCAGAAATGGTAAGTGTGGTACCAGTTACTCCACAGAGCAGAAGGATACTATGATTACTTGTTTATATGTCTGTGTGCTCCACAAAACTGTTTTACTCAGGGTTACATCCCTAGCATCTAGAACCTAGTAGGTATCAGTGAAGTTTTGTTGGAGTAACCTAAAGGTAATGGTGGAAATAGCACTATTAGGGAATGTATACGTTAGGGAGAATTGTTCTTTTCTGCTGTGTTTTTCAACCTCCGTCCATCAAATGTTCAATCTCTAGGAAGGAACAATATTTTCAAGGTAACTTTTGCTCTTTATTTTTTCTCTGACTCATTTTATAAACAGCAGAGTGGTTTTCCTGATTGATGATGTTAGAAGAGAAACCTATTGTATGGAGTGACAGGTCTTGAGGATTACATGTGTTTTTGCCTGCCATGCTCCATGGTCTCCCCACATCAGGACAGCCTGCATTTTCCCAGCTGAATAGGTTTGATCTAGTATAGGAAAGCATAAGAAAGCCCATTTGTGAATTACCTATTTCTGCCAGTTTCTAGTAACCCTTATCATGTATTGTAAAAATGATTTTTCCCCCTGGTACTGGGCATTGACCCCAATGCCTTTGCACTGAGCTACACCTCCCAGTCCTTTTTATTATTTTTTTAATTTAAAATTTATTTTTTTGAGATAGGGTCTTACTCAGTCACTAAATTGCCCAGGCTGTGCTTGAGCTTACGGCTTTCCTGCCTCAGCCTCCCAGAGTGCTGGGATTACAGGCATATACCATAATGCCCAACTAAAAATATTTTTATCTTCCGTAACTGTCCTGCTGTGTATTTTAATAGTTTCAAACTTTGGGTGCGAAAGATTATTACCCTTAGCCCCCACAAAGCCTGCAAAGCCTTGGCTTAGCAAGACATCTCTCCTTCACTAGTTGCCATTCTCTTTGGTTCTCATTTTCTGCTGCATTCACTAGCCCAGTGAATGTCTGTCAGTGTCCCTGGCAGACAGAGGCACCTCTGGGATTTGGTCTCACTTTCCTCCTTTCTTTGTCCTTATCTTTTGGTTGTACTTTGAGGGCTCTACCCTCGATTATGACAGTCAGGCCAAGTGGTATCTTTTTTCCTTTAAGAGGATGATGTATTTTGAGCATACACTAGTCTTATCTTCTGGGGAAAAGCATTTTGGGGAGACTTTTTAGGTAGCATTATATCCTTACTCTTCTTATATCTTCTGGGTGCCTAATTTAGGGTAGATGACTAATGGAATATATCTTACAGCAATGAGCCTTCAGCAAGAACTTTCTCCTGCCAAACTGTCCCACATTCTTAACTACATTGCAGTACAGGAAGTTAATAAATTATTAATCCTAAATCTGTCTCCTCAGATTGTAGGATAATGACTTGAGTGCATGGCAGCTGGGGGAGGGTAGAGTTTTTGGCTGTTAACACAAACCATACAAGCTTTTTGATTCTAAAATTCAGCTAGCATTGAGAAAGTGTATGGGATCTTGTTATATCACAACTTAATTGACATAAGACTGATCAAAATCCCTAGTTAGCCTCTTTCCCCAAAAATGATATCATAGTCTCTTTCTTAAACACTCTTCAGTAAAAGATAATCATCTTAAGTTCTCTCTATCTTGGAAAACTGTATTTTGGTAGGTTCTTTTTGTCTGTTAGAAAAACTATGCAAACCTAAACTTACTTCCTACCTGTGTGGCAAAGTGAGGAGGGATGAGATAATGGCATAATTGGCAGTGAACCCAACTCAATTCATGAGCTGTTTTAAATTGACCCTCCTCAGGAATTCCTCAAGAGAAGAAGACAGCAGAGAGCTTATAAGATCAAAATAACAATTTCAGGGCCATGGCATAGCCTTTGGGCTTATTATTGAGATTTCATAAAAATCCCAGTAATGAGAACAGCTTCTAATTCAAGGCATTTTATGGAATTAGCGTGAACATGGGTCAGGAACTGTGTGTAATTAGTGTTTGGACAGCTGTTCTCAGGTGAGCAGAATTGAAAAGTTTGAGTCAAAATGGACACCTCTTCAAGACGTGTGTGCATGTGTGTATGCGTGTGTGTGTACATGTACTAGAGATTGAATCCAGGGCCCTGAACATGCTAAGGATGGTTCTACCCTAGAGCTATACCCCTAACCCCTATGGCCTGCCTTTTAAAATTTCTTTCTGATTCTTCATCTGGGAACTTCTATAACAAAAGTTTGCCCATGTGGTTAAGATTCTTTAGCCATTTTTGAGTCTAGACATATTGGCTGTTTCAAAAAAATTGAAAGACTCAGTCTTGACCATCTGCATACTCATCAGCTAGAGGTCAAGAGCATGGAACATGGGCTTAGAGTCCAACTGGCCCGAGTCTGAGACTTGGTTTCATTATGAACTGGGAGGTGTTACTAAAACCCCCTTTTTTCAGGTTCCTCATCTACAGAATAGAAATGGTATACCTATCACAAGATTTTTGTGAGGATTAAATAAAATATTTATGCAAAGAACTTAGCCTACTCCCAGGTTCATTAGTAAAATTAAATGAATATTAGCAGTAGTTATTATAATGTGATAACATAAAGCCCGGTTTGGTTAGTCTTGTCTAATCTTAGGTTGACCCAGTGAGCAGCAGGTTTGAATTTTCGGCTGGTTTTCTAAGTCTATTTAGTTGAATCTGAGTCCTTACATTATTAAAAATAATGTAGGTAGCTGGCCTTTCTGCTCTGTTGGAGAAAATGGTCCTCCATTCCTTTGGCTTGACAAGCTTGACAGTGATCAAAACCCATGATGATGTGAACTATATTGTGCATTTTTCATGGTTACAACATACCACTAAGGAGGGTGACAGGTCACTTGTTTTTTCCACCAGCTAAGGAAGCTTCTCCTTTGGGAGAGGAGTCTGTTCTGTCATGACACCACCTTGCCCTCTGCCCTGATTCATTTCCCCCAACTGATGAAGTGCTCACACTTGGCATGGCCTTGTTCCAGGACAGGTTGGTCCTGTCTTTTGGTTAAGATAGTGTTTTGGCTGGGGTTGGTTTTGTGTCACATGTAGCTTGCAGAGTTAGTCTCTTCCTTCCTACAAAGCATATTGGATTGTGTACCTACTATTATTATAGGCATGAAAAATACAGTGGTGAGCAAGATAAATATAGTTTCTGGTGTAATAGCGGTTGTTGTCTATTGACGTCTTTGCCCTTGTTGGGGAACAGAAGTCCTCTTTCCAAGAAATGATGTTGTTGGTATTAAAATTCCCTCCAAAGAGTCTGAGGGCTCCCTAAGATCTCAAGGTAATGTAATTACAATACAGACCCAGTCTTCCTTCCAGAATTCTAAAAATGTAGGAGACTAGGCAATTTGATGTCTCAAGCTGGTCTCAGTAGAGTAGCCTACTGCTAAGAATTATGTAGGTGTAGAATTAAGCCCTTGTTCACAGTATGATATGCCTCTAGCTTTCCTTCAATCCATCCTATCTCTTACCTTTAGTTATCTGCATCCCTGAATAAGCAGTGGGTGTAATTATCTTGAGATACAGGAAGAGCCTTTGCTCCTGACTTGGAAGTGGATATGCTCTTGTCACTTCATGAGTGTTAGATATACCTAGCCAGTCAGCACTTGAAGGCCCTTTTCTGCAACATTGTGCTTCTGTCTATTTGGCATCAGGTTTGTTGCTCAGGCCCTAGTTGAACAGTTCCAATGCTTAGCATCAGGCAAATACCAAATTATTTAAATCCTGAATTTCCCTGATCACAGAGGGAAACTACAAAACCCTAAGAAGGAATTATGGATGTCCCTGAATGATGAATTAACCATCACAGACAGTGTCTAATGAGAAAGAAAAGCAAAAGGAATGCTGGCCATGGCTTATCTGGAATTCTACCCACTGTAGATTCTGCCTGTGAAGATGGGTACCTATAGTATCTCACCCCAATTCCTCTTTTCAAGCTCTTTCAACAGATGATAGGATTTTTAGGAATGCTCTCTTTCTTCCAACTAGATTGACATTATGCTTTGATTCTAATCCAGCAGCACATTTGAGTTTCAAATAAATGTGTGCTCATGAATTTTCTCACTTTTAGGTAATAAAAGGAATGACTGGTATTAACAGACCTGAGAAGGGGGGTTTACACTTTTGGAGTCTTAATTTCACATTCAGGTTTACAGTTGTTGTTTTTTTTGGTACTGGGGATCAAACTCGGGACCTTGTGCTTGTGAGGCAGGCACCGGAACCACTGAGCTAAATCCCAGGCCCAAACTGTTGAATTATTGCTATTTTTTTTTTTTTTTGGGGTACTGGGGATTGAACTCAGGACCTTTCGCTTGTGAGGCAGGTGCCGGAACCACTGAGCTAAATCCCCGGCCCTCAGGTTTACAGTTTTAAGAGAATTGCCATCCTTCCTGTTAAGAAATGGCTGATTTTTTTTTTTTTTTTTTGGTACTGGGGATTGAACTCGGGACCTTGCACTTGCAAGGCAGGTGCTGGAACCACTGAGCTAAATACCCAGCCTGGCTTTCTGATTTTTAAATTATTATTATTTTTTATATAACTCAGTGTTTATTGTCCTTACCAAAGGACAACTGGAGTCAGCTAGAGGTTTATGGAAATAGGCTAGCTAGAGTGAATGAGTCTTAATCAGAATAAATGAAGAATCTCTCTAGAGAGTAGCTGAGAAGCCATATTCTGTTTCAGAAAGTTAAGTAATCTGCATCCTCCTGGGTCAGGCTGTGGCATCTGTCCTGAAACAAAATAGCCCCGTGCATGTGCTGAAGCAAAGCCAAGCTTCCTTCCTACCTAATGCACTGTGCTTCATCGGTTTCTACCTACTTGGCTTTTAAGATTGCTCTCAGCTGTGTTCCCCAGCGTGCACTTACAAACTGCATTCTGACATTTCTCACAATGTACTTTTCAAATAACAGGGTGAATTTTAATATTACACCTTCTGTGAAAGGTTAAAGGGGAGGATTTGGCCTGTAAGCTCAGGTAAGCAGACCTCAAACAGGATTATTTGGTGAGGGTGGCTAAGGCAGGGGCAAACATTTTCAGGCCTGTCCCTGGAGACTTTCTCTGAGAAGCATAACCCTCTTTTCCTTTCCCGAGCTGTGATTGAGCTGCTTCACCTCCACTCTTTTGTATTTCGTGTGGGGGTTGCTGCCTCTGTTAGTGAGGAAGGCATGGCAGAGAATGAGAGCCCTTTGTATACCAGGCATTCTCCTGTGTGGCTATGAGGGAGTGTGTTTGTAAGAGAGAAACCCTGAGACTCATTCGGGTGTCCTTATTACTCCGCTTACAATTAATGTCACTTTTGAATCAGCAGAGAAATGTTGCCATTTTACAGATGAAGATAGGAAAAGGCTAGTTTCTCTGTGGTTAGAGAGAGCTCATAATAGATAATTTGGCAGTCAGTACCTTGACTAGTTTGCCCAAATTTTTATTTCTGTTGCTAGAATGTGTAAATTATGATCAACTTGAAAATGGAGAAATAAGAAAGAGAAAGATCTATGTATCTAAATACATGTCATAAAAATGAACTCTATTGAAAACCACATGTCTGCAGTAAATAAGACATGAATGTCAATACCAAATTCTCAGAATGTCATTGCTGCATTAGGGTGATGAATTGGGATATGCCTTTCTAATGTTTGTGATTCCTGGTCCTTTGTAAGTGTTGTCTCACAATCAGAGCTTTAAAATATGCTAATTGCATTTTAATACCTTCTCTAGGATACTTAGTTCAAGTCATTATTGATAACTCATAAATATCTAGGTGTTATGTATATACTACAAACATACACATTCAAATACATTCAGGCCAACAAATACTGTACCAGGCAAAATAAAGCCCAGTTGCTGCCATTAGAGAGTTCACAGTATGGACGCAGAGGTAGATGTGGAACATAAAGAAGCATGATAAATTCTAAGATGCACTCTGGGAGCACAAAGAATGGGGCAGAGAAAAGCTGAACCTTGTTCTATAGCAGGCTGGTGAGACATGGGACATTCTAATTACTTTGAACCTCCTTCTCCCAGATTCATCTGAAGTGGTTTTAACCTGCAGAGCTCTTTTTCTTCTTTATCTCAGAGGGAGGGATTGAGAGAAGAGAGGATGTACAGCTCTGCAAAGTCTAGAGAGTAAGAGCCCTGAGAAAATTATTTCTGTGCAGCTACAGATTGGCTTTGACTTAGTTTAAATAAACTGGCTCTCAAAAATTCTAAGAATACTAACTACTCACACAGTTCCACTTTCATTTACACACAGATGAGAAAGCATCTGTAGCTCTGCATTTTATTTTCTATAAGCAAAAGTGGTTTGAGATATTTAAGCTTTTGAAGCTTGGTTGTATTGAGTCCTCACATGTCCCAGTTTAGCCTACTGCAGAGGTTTTCTTTTTTTTTTTTTTAATTTAAAAAAAATTTATGACACTTACATAATGCTTCAAAAAGAGACACTTTCAATGGATAAATTGACAAACTTTTTCTCTCTTGGCCATATCTGCTGAAATAACACTTCATGGCTAGCTGTATTCTTTATTTCCTTTCAAGCTTACTGCTTTTTAAAAAATTTACATACCACTGCTGCAGCTTTCTAAATGACCTTTTCTTTTGAAACAAGAAAACAAACCAGCAAGGAAGAAGGAAAAAAAAATGAAGAAGGAGAAGAGAAAGGAAAAAAACCAGACCTTCCTCAAAACAAAACAGTACTCTGATTCAAGGTTCTTTGTGTGGGTTTTGAGAGGAGGTTGACAGGATGCAAATAATTTATCAGCCCTTAATAACTGCAGTCAGATGGCAATCAACTGCAGGTTCTTAACAATACCATCTACAAGTAGGCCATAGGGAATTGCTAGATTCACGACATCATATCTGGGTGCTTTTCTTTTAGAGAAAAACATTTTTTTCTTTCAGAACCACTTTTATGTACAGTCTGAAGTTTATCTGCTATCATTTGCTACCTGTGCTTTTCGAAGTACAAAGACAGTATTTCATAGAGAGGTGTGGGCTCCCTTCACGCTGTGGCTTGGAGGCGTGCTCTTCTTGCTGACAGCATTCTCTAGAGTCTTTTAGTCATAAGGTGGTGGGAGAAAAAGCAAAGCAAGATTCTGAGTACATCATATGCAGCAATGTAACCCCCCTAGTTACAGGGTTTTTTTTCTAAAGTTCATGTTTTAATCATTTGCCTTCAATCTGCCTTTAAATATTATAAAGCCCTTGGTGACTGGATCATTTTTTGAACAGGTGACTTTATGATAGGAGAGCTATTTTCAGCTACACCATGACTTGATTAATACTTGATTGTGAAAAATGGCTTTGGGCAAAGCCTTGACACATAAGTCTTTTGAAATGTGCTAATGACTGTGTCCAATTAATGCAAACTTTTTCTTTATTAATTAAAGTATCAGGTAGATGCTAAGGATGACAGCATTGTGATAGAATGATTTCCAGATTTTCACCTAGGTGACCAGAACTTTGGAGGTGTTTTTTCTTTTCCTTCTCATCATCACTTAAGAGAAAGGCAGGTGAATGGATCTAGGTGTCAGCAATGATAGATGGCTGTTTGCTTGAGTAAACTGGCAAGCTAGGCCCCACTGTTTCTTATTTCAAAAATTTCCATGATGAAAACCTCTCTCACTTTTAAGTGGAGTGGTTTGAAATAGGTAGTTCAGGGAACAGAATTTGGTTGATCCTTTCATGAGGAAAGATTGGCTTGTGATTTGAAATGATTTTCTAGTTTAGGCTGTAGGCAGGAATGGCTGTTTCCTGTTTCTTATGTTACTCACTTATCTCTTCATCCACTTAGCTTTTCTTCAGTTTCTCTCTGCACATCTCTCACCATACTTTCCATTCATTGCTTTCCTCAATTTAATTTCAAAAGCTCTAATTTCTTAGTGAACTGGGAACTTGCTTTTGTCTCTAGCCTCATCCTTCTTTCAGCCAAGGAAATTCATTAACATTAAGGATCTGACTCAAATGACTAAAACTCAAGTGATTTTATACTGGAGCTGACAGTTTTTACTAAATTTTGTCAGTTTAAAAATAAATTTAAGCTGGGTGTGGTGCCGCATGCCTGTAATCCCAGCACTCAGGAGGCTGAGGCAGGAGGATCACTGTGAGTTCGAGGCCAGCCTGGACTACATAGAGAGACCCTGTCTCAAAAAAATTAAATATTAAAGGAATTTCTAAATTTACAAAAACCTCTTCAAATGCTTACTGTGTACCAAGCATCTTGCTGCATTTACAAACACAAAGATACAAGATACAACCCAGCACTAAAGAGGACAGAGTGTGTGAAGTAGAGAAATGTGACCCAAGTGCAGAAAGGCTGTGACAGGTATACATAGAAGAGAGGCAACTTGGGGTGAAGATTGCATTGGAGAATCCTTTTGGGAAAAAGTGGTGGCTGAGCTGAAATAAAGTATAGCAACAATAAAAATAAAAATTATGGCAGTTTGGGACTGGGGCTGTATAGTGCAGTGGTAGAGTGCTTGCCTAGCATATACAAGGTCCCGAGTTTGATCCTCAGAACCACAGAAAGCAAACAAAAATAATGGCAGCTGATATTTACTGAGCCTTTATTATATGCTACACATGTGGCGAGTACTTCACATAGATTATCTCCTTTAATACCCTTAATGACCTGCTGATTAAGTACTGTACTGTCATCATTCCCATTTTCCATATGAAGAAACTAAAGAGTTTGGCCCAAGATGACCCACTTAGAAAGTGGCAGAGTTGAGATCTAAACACAGGCAGTCTCATTTCAGGACCCAAACCCTTAACCACAGATTTTTGGGGTAGGTGAGAGAAGTTATTGAATAGGGATGTTTATCTGGATATAGAATTTCTTTGAAAACAAATTTCAACTCAGTTTTCTAGGATTCAGAGTGAACATCAGCTTGGGGACTGAAGGTATTTTCTTGTTAAACCCAGTTTAAATGAGATTGGTTCTAATATTTCCTTTACCCTACAGTTATTCTGCTTTAAGTAGGTAGATTAAAAGGACCCCTTCCCCTTTTTACATATAAATGTTTTTATTTTCTAGGGAGGTTATATGGTAGTTTTTTCTTTTTAGCAGTTGCCACAAAACCAGTACCTTTTAGGCTTTTTTTTTTTTTAATTCTTTTATTGGTACATTTTAGGTATACAATATGTTTACATTTATCATTGGGTGCTTGTTCCTGTACATGATGTATCTTGGTTTTTATTTTTTTCCCCATTATCTGTGCACCCTTCACCCCCTTCACCCTTCTCTATTTACACCTTTTAGGGTTCTTTAGTTCTTTTTTTTTTTGGTACCAGGGATCGAACTCAGGACCTTGCGCTTGCGAGGCAGGCGCAGTGCCACTGAGCTACATCTCCGGCCCGCTTCTTTAGTTCTTATAGGAGAGAACTTGCTCTTCTGGGCTGGAGATTTAGCTCAGTGGTTCCAGCACCTGGCAAACGCAAGGTCTCGAGTTCGATCCCTGGTACCAAAAAAAAAAAAAAAAAAAATTTCTGAAAGAAAGAAAAAGAGAGAACTTGCCCTTCTGAGCATTCTTGACTAGCCAAGTGCTACAAGACTCAGATTTGTGATTGAGTCCTTGAAAGCTTGTTTTCCATCTAGCAGAACATCAGGAGTTAATGTCAGTAGTAGCCAAGGTATATCTGCTGGGCAGCTAGTTCCTGGGGAATTTAATCTTTGATCAGAATGGTTTTGGGGGAAAATGGAAACACTATAGTCAAGGAAAAGGACTCAGAATATGGATACAAAGCCTAATAGTCTTTTTTTTTCCTCTAATGGTCTTGATAGCAGTTAGTTTAATTTCAACAAATCACCTACCCTGTAACATTTAACAAACTGTGCTCTTAACAAAACTAGGCACACAGCAAAGGGCAGTGAGTAGTAATTATTTCCTTTTCAAAGGACTGTTTTGTGAGGCAGCTGCCACCTTTCAGTTCAACCTGTGTGCAGTTGAAGGGAAAAGTATCTGCCCTTTTGAAAAGGAGAGAGGGCAATGGTTATTACCCTGGCTTTTTCCAAACTTCATAATACCTGATTGTGCCTGTCAAAGGATTTAGTTTCCCCTCTGCCTTGCCTTCTGAGTATGCTAACTCCTGCAGGAGAAAACTGGTACAGAGGGAAAATGGGACCATTTTTGTATTTATCAGTGGGTATGCAGGTGACAGACATGTTGACAGGCACAAGGAAGGTGGAGGGTACCCCCTGAGGTAGTTTGTTTTTGAATATTCTGGTGAATTGTTTTGAGGATGATAATGTGCCTGCTTAGCCCAGTTTTATATGGCAGCCATCATGGCTGAGAGTCACTGGTTCTGACAAAATGCATACTTTTTGATGATAACTATGGGAAGACAGATAGTGTAGCCATAGTTTCTTGGCTACAGTGCCAAAGTTAAGGCTTCTGGCTATTAATCAATAAATATTATAAGATTATTAAAGGAAAACTTTGGATTCTTGGCCATATTATAAAATTGTGAGATTTTAAGAGAATTTTAACTTCACTGAATATTAAAACTAAGTTCATATTTTACTTATAAAATATCCTAACCATGTATTGTTTTCTGCAGGGATACCCCTATCCAAGAGAAGAATTTATTAATTACTCTTTATTTTTTTCTTTTTTCTTTTTTCTTTTTTTTTTGGTACCGGGTATCAAACTTGGGACCTTGCACTTATGAGGCAGGCGCCAGAACCACTGAGCTAAATTCCCAGCCCTATTTTTTTCTTTTTAAAGGTAATACTGGTGCATGGTTCTCTCTACTCCCATTTCCACCATCACATTCCATTCACTGGGATGCAATGCGATGAATTTAGTTAAATTCCTGGCCACCCTAATAGTGTGGCTTCTAAGGTAGTGGGTGTTCTGTCTCTGCTGTCTGTGTGGTTGCCAGCCAGTGCAGTTTCCAAGTTTGCTGGTGGTGTCAAGCTTCTTACCTGAGATTTAAGAATGCCAGCGGCAGCAACACTGTCTATAGACATTTCCAGAATTGTTCACAGCTTTCTAAAGGTATTAATGAATTTCCTTCCGGCAATAATTCATACATTCTGCAGACTTTTCCATTCTGCTGCATGGAATTCTGAAACCTGGCATAGATTCTGTGCCAGATTTATTAGAATTCTGTCTTTTGAAAGGTAGTGATGTAAATAACTATTGCTAGTTAGAGCCTCTTGTTTGGGTAATCCTCCAGATAATATATATGGGATCTCTGTCTGCTTTGCCATGGTTTTAGACAGACATGATTGGCTTACCCCATTGTTCTCACCCTGGGCAAGCAACTATGAGTTCTAGACGTTCCCAAAAGGTTTTTAGTCTAAAGTTCTATCAACTCTAAACCCTTTTTTGTAAGGATTTAGTATTTCTTTTGCTTGGGCCCTGGGAGCAGAGCCAGGCTATGACAGCGTGGGCACAGAGAGAAACTAATCTAAAATTGGAGTTTATTTTCATTTTACCTTTTATCCGCTTTACTTCTAGAATCCAATGTTGGCTCTACCAATGCTTTCTTGCTTCCTCCTCTCATGAACTCTGTTTCCCAAGAGTAACAACAATGAAAATTGAATCTTGGAGAGGATACATTTATTCTTCAAAGGTTAAGTTTCTAGTAAATACTGGCCCTAGAACTAAAACTAGAATCAGTGTCTTTTAACCCTTTAAGATGGTTAACTACCTTTTAACCATCTGTGAGGAAGATGTATAACCCCCCTGGCCGTAGAACTAAAACTAGAATGTCTTTTAACCCTTTAAGATGGTTAACTACCTTTTAACTATCTGTGAGGAAGATGTATAATCCAGTGAATCAAGAACTGTTTTTCTTTCCATGTTTTTATTATTGAACACTCAATGGAGCAACATTAAATAATATGTAATAAAAAATAATTCAGTTGAAATCCCACTAACTAAACATGTGAGCTGAAAGATCAGAGAATCTTTTCCTTTTTGGGAAGCTTTGGGATTAATTTTCTTAGTAACATTATAGCCAGCTAACCTCCCCCAGGCCTCATATTTCTTTTATTACTAGTTACTGTCAAAAATATAAATGATTCTGATCATCTGCCCTCTCCCAGGTTTTGTTCCTTTGAGATGAGACAAAGGATTCAATTGTCAGGTAAGACTCACTTGAATCAGAGATCTTACTCATTACTAAGCTCCAGTAATTTTAAGAATACAGCAGTCAAGAGAACAGTGAAGTGGGGAGTCTGGGACATTATGTATAACTCCCTAGGTTCTTTCTTTCCTCATTGAACATGTTCACTGTGGTGCATAGTAATGGGTTTGATCTCCAGCAGAGGCTTCTAGGTCACTTCAGAAAGCATGGACAGTATAGCTGGGCATAGTGGAGCATGTCTGCAACCCCAGGACTCAGGAGGCCGAGGCAGGAGAATTGCTGCAGGTTTGAGGCCAGCCTGGGCTACAACAGTGAGTTCAAGGCCAGCCTGAGCTATGTAGTGAAAGACCCTGTCTGAAAAAAATCAAAACTGATATGTACTTTCTCCATAGCTTCAAGTTGAAATCCTCCTCCCTCAGCTTCCCAGCACATTGTCATTACAGTTGTGTGGCACCATGCCCAACTAACATTTCTTTTTTGTACCCAGTTTATTGTATAGCCTAGCTGTCATTTTTCAGGAAGGTATGGAAGCAAAGGGAGGCCTGGGTAGGACAGTCTTAAAGTGCTGTCCCCAACACGTTTTTATGTCCTCTGCCAAACGTCTGGATTTTCCCAGAGAGGATAGTAACAACTAGGAAATAATTTTTTTTTTTTTTGTACTGGGGATTGAACTCAGGCCCTTGCGCTTTTGAGGTAGGTAGCAGCACCACTGAGCTAAATCCCGGGCCCAGGAAATAGAATTTTTTGTTATCTTCTCTTTGACTTTGAAATGCCCTTGGCCATTTCCCCCTAGTCTAAATCTGTTTCCACATTTGACTGGATAAGACATTCTTCATGACTTGTCTCAAAGCTTTTGCCATTTTGTATTAAGGGTGGATAGGCAGCCATCCTATCATCAGTTCCTTAGATTTTTTTCATCCTCTTCTTTTTCATGCCTTTACCATTATGATTTGTGTGAGTTTGATGTGACATTCCTGTATAACTTTGTGCTTTTTTTCTTTTTGGTACTGGGGATTGAACTCCAGTCCTTGCGCTTGCGGGGAAGGCAGCGGAACCACTGAGCTAAATCCCCAGCCCTATAACTTTGTGCTTTTTGACTCATGGGCATTTACTATTACTCCTTTCTCAATTTTTTAAATGTTTATTTTTTGTTTTTTTAAGACAATGTCTCACTATGTACTTCACGCTGGCCTTGAAATCACTGTGTATCCCCAGGCTGACCTCGAACTAGCAGCAGTCCTCCTGCTGCAGCCTCCTGAGTGCTGGGATTACAGGGTTGCACCACCACACCTGCCCCCCTCCTAACTTTTAAACTGTGACAAGAATCCATTGAATTAATAAACCTTACTTGTTCTTAAACTTGTTAGTTGAGATATTAGCTAGAAGAATCTTGAGACTGGTTTTCTCTTGGAGAAATACTTTTTTCCTTCTAGTCTGCAGATGATGGCTATCCATTCTCCCATATCGCAGTTACCTTTGAGTTCAGAAGCAAGGTTTATGTCCTTATCATTCCTCACTGTCAATTTTTGAATACTACTCCTCCACTTCCATGTAAAAACTTTGGCTCTTTGAAGTTTATATCACTTTCTACCCTAATCATTATTCCTCTACCAATGCCTGTATTCACCTCTTTCATTTGTTGTGGCATGCAGCTCTCATTCCTTTCAAAATCCTGCCACCAACCTGGATATTTCTGTCAACTGTTTTTTAAATTTAAAAAGAATTTTTATTAGTACACATTTGCTAAGTACACAATGATTACACTCATTGTGGGGAGTTGGTGCATGTACAAAATACATCTTAATTCTTTTTTCATCTTCTTCCTCTCCCTTCCCTGCACTTCCCACCATCTCATGGTCCCCTTTCCTTTTGCAAAAGATCTGTCTCCCTATTTCTTGTTATTTTTTTTTCAGTACCAGGGATCGAACTCAGGACCTTGTGCTTGCCAGGAAGGCGTGGCACCACTGAGCTATGTCCCTGGCCCCTTCCTGTTATCTTTTATTTTATCCTTTAATTTATTTATGTTTTAGGTTTCTCTTATAAGAGAAATCAAGTGATATTTAAGCTTTTGTGTCTGGTTTATTTCACTTAGCATTATGGTCTCAAGGTGCACCCATTTCCTACAAATGACTTGATTTATCCTTCTTTATTGCAGAGTGGTATACTACTGTGTAAAAGTACCACATTTTCTTTATCTGTTCATCTGTTAATGGACATTTAGGTTGCTCCCAAGATTTAGCTATGATGAGTTGTGCTGCTATAAACATGAGTATGCATGTATCTCTGTCATATAATGTCTTTAACTCTTTCAGGAAGATACATAGGGTAGATTAGCTTGACCAAATGGAATTTATAGTTTTAGTTTTTTGAGGAATCTTCATATTGATTTTTACAGTACCTGTACTAGTTTACATTCCAACCAATAATGTAGGTTTCCTTTTTCCCCACGGCCTCACCAGCATTTGTTATTATTTGATTCTTTTGTTTGTTTGTTTGGTTGGTTTTGGTACCGGGGATCAAACTTGGATCCTTGTGCTTGCAAGGCAGGCGACAGAACCACTAAGCTAAATCCCTGGCCCTCTTGTTTTTATTTGAGACAAGGTCTTGCTATGTAGTTCAGGCTGGCCTTGAACTTGAGGCAATCCTCTTGCCTCAGCCTCTAGAGTGCTGGGATTACAAGCATGTGCAACCATGCTCTGCTCTTGATTTCTTGATGATGGCCATTCTTTGAGGAGTAAGATGGAAAGTCAGTGTTTTAATTTGCATTTCTTTAATAGCCAGAGATGTTGAACAGTTTTTCATATATTTACTGGCCATTTGTACTTGTTCTTCTGATAAGTGTCTATTCATTTCAGTTGCCCATTTTTTTCCCCATTAAGTTTATTGGTACATTTTAGGTATAAAATACAGTTACATTCATCATTGGGATCTTGTACCATTACAGGAGTATCTTGGTTCTTATTTTTTTTCCCCCTTTACCTGCCCTCCCTTCACCCCCTCCACCCTTCCCTATTTG
>NW_004624764.1:18568745-18581903 GCF_000247695.1 Heterocephalus glaber | reverse complement strand
ACACACACACACACACACACACACACACACACACACACATGTTTATCCAATTGAGATAAGGTCCTTCTATACCAATTTTCTTGAGGGGTTTTATTATGAGTCATTGTTGGATTTTGTCAAAGGCTTTTTCTGGGGCTGTTGAGATGATCATGTGATTTTTGTCCTTGATTCTTGTATTACATTTATTGATTTGCATATGTTAAACCATCCTTGCATCCCTGGAATGAAGCCTACTTGGTCATAATTTATGATCTTTCTAATGATTTGTTGCATTCTGTTTATTAATATCTTATTGAGGATTTTTGCATTTATGTTCATTAAAGAGATTGGCCTGTAGTTCTCTTTTTTGATTGGATCTTTGTCTGATTTTGGAATCAGGGTAATGGTAGTTTCCAAGAATGACTTTGGGAGTATTTCCCTTTCAATTTCATTAAAGAGTTTGAGGAATACTGTCATTAGATCTTCCCTGAAATTCTTGTAGAATTCATGGTGAATTCATCAGGTCCTGAGTTTTTATTAGCTGATAGGTTTTTAAAAAATTACTGCTTCAATTTCATTGCCTGTTATTGGGTTATTCAGTGCTTTTATATCTTCTTGGTTCAATTTTGGTAATTCAAATTTACCTAGGAATCTATCAATTTCTTCTGGATTCTCCAGTTTATTGGATTACACAACCTGGGTGTTTTTAGGTCAGCCATCCAATACTTGGCCACCTGATTTCCTGATAGTTTATTTGTTCATTGATTCTTTCAGTACTTTATTGATACATATGTATGCATGTATTTATTTATGAATTTGTTTGAAAATATTTTTTGAGTACCTACTATGTAATGTGACAAGTCCTTTGCTAGAATTTGAGATACAGTGATAAAAGAAAAAACACATACAAAACAAATATGGTCCTGAAGCTTTAAAGTGTAGTGAGAAGAAAAGATATTGAGCAAATGGAGGCTTCTCCAAGTACATGATGGTTGAGCTGAGACTTCATATTAGGAGTGAACTGGATGGAGAAAGGAGGCAAGAGTTCCAGGCATCAGGAGCTACATGTGCAAAGGCCCAGTGAGGGGAGAGAGAAAGGCCCAGTAAAGGAATGGAAGAAGGCTTGTAGGTTGGAACAAAGCAAAGAGGGGAGTGCATAATACAAGATGAGACTAGAAAGGTAGGCAGTGCCTAGACGTTTTTTGTTTTTTTTGGTAGTGTTGGGGATTGAACCTGTCACTTCACATATGCTAGGCAATCACTTTTCCACTGAACTACACTCCCACCCCTACCTTAAGGACTTTGATCTTCATTCTAAGGCCCTAGGATGCCATTACATTTTTTGTTTAACTTTAAAAAATTTATTTTTAAATGATGGCACATGTAAATTATACAAATTCACACACACAAAGGTGTAAGAAGGTATTTAGTGAACAAACAAGTCTACTTCAGTTTCTCTGTCTTTGCTTCCTAAAGGCAACCCTGCCAGTTTGATAGTTATTCTTCCCAAAAGTCTAGGCGTGTGTGTGTGTGTGTGTGTAATACATATATATATGTATTTTGTATACACATATATATATGTATTTTTCCCACAAATTATTCACATTATTCACACTACCCTATACCTTTCTTTTTCACATAATGTATCCTTAATATCTTTTGTATCAAGACTCTATAGTAGTATCCCTGCAGCTGCATGGATCTTCCGTGATTTATTGATCCAGTTCTCAATTGATGGATTTATAAGTAGTTTCCAATATTTTTCTGTTTTAATCTCTATATAGCTAATATTTTTCATACATGTCATACAGTGCTAGTGCTAGTGTATCTGTACAATAAATTTTAAGTTTACCTACCTTTATAAAGGTTGTATTTTTCTTCAGAGCACTTATATTAGTTATAGTCTTACATTTATTATTGTGTCTGTTTTAACTCTGACTCCCCCCGTCTCAGTTATAAGCTCATCAAAATAATACCGGACATAGAAACAGATCCTTGATAATATTTCTTGAATGTATGAATGAATAAGGAGGTAAGAATAGTAGTGAGATGAGAAGTAAGAGTGCCTGGAGTTTGAAACCATGGGAAATGAAGTAAATGAAGGTAGGAACACTCAGGATGACCAGAAAGCCCAGTGCTGATGAGATGGAGACCATTTATTTACAGGAGGCCCAATTAACAGTTGGGAAATGTATTTTTCTTCAGTTTTCTCAGGACAGTTAAGAGTCCTCTGTGATTTCCATTTTCCCAGGCAGCTGAGGTTATGAACTTAAATTATCTGTCCTGGAGAGGTTGCAATGATGGACTGTTGAATCTTAATTGGATAAGGAGGGAAAAGAAGATGAATCCTAAACATTTCTCCTCTTCCTTCTCTTCTCTTCTTTCTGAATAGTCTTATCCATGCTTGTAAATTTAGTTACCCTGTGGGAGAGAGCAAAGGTCTTTTCAAAAATGGACAGAAGGCTCAAGCACAAAGATCAAGGCCTGAAGAATAACAAGGGAAGGGTCAGGCCACACAGAAATTTTAAAGCTATTGCTTTAGAGCCAGGAAGATCACCCAAAGACCATACAATCAAAGTCTACTCTGTTCAGATGGTTTTATTTTTAGTTTTGTGTAACTGACATCTAAATAAAGAACTATCATTTTTTAGCTGAGTGTGGTGGTGCACACCTGTATTCCTACATAGCATTCTGGGAAGCTAAGACTTAAGGATTGCAAGTTTGAGCCCAGCCTGGGAAGTTTAGCGATTTAGTGAGACCCTGTCTGAAAAAAGAAAGAAGGTTCTGGGATGTAATTCAGTGTAAAGGCCCTGTGTTCAATCCCCAGTACCATAACAAACAACACAACAAAACAAAGTATCATTTTTTTTTTTTGTATTGTCACCAAAAGGCAGCAGAAACATATTCCGGGCTGGAAATATGAATCAACATTTAAGAGCAGTTTGAGTGAAAGTAGTAATTGAAGCCACGGGATGGATGAAATTCTGTAGGAAAAAATGATATTTCACTATACTGAATCACTTTTAATTCTTCCTGTGTTCTTTCTATGCTTCGTGGCCTTTGATCTTTCTAGTTTCTACCTTCTTACCTCCTTTGCTTTATTTTCTTCTCATCTTTTAGGTCCCAGGTTACTTATCACTTCCTCAGGGAATTAGACCATGTGTGCACTTTTATATTTAGCTTCTTTTTTGGTACTGGGGATCGAACTCGGGTCCTTCCTCTTGTGAGGCAGGCAGCGAAACCACTGAGCTAAATCCCCAGCCCTATATTTAGCTTTTACCTCTTAGCATTACATTGTGAACAGTTTTCTGTCTTGCAACATAGTCTTTATGATGACCCTTTAAACATATGCGTTGGGATCAAGTCCATTAGGCCATAATTTACTTATCTATTCTCCTTGAATGAACTAATGTCCTGAAATATACAAAGGTAGAATAGCCTGTCTCTCAATTGTGGAAGGCAATTACAAAAGCTCAAAACACTTGGAATTGTTTTAGAGAGGATTTTAGCCCCAGATGGGAATTTAACTAGACATGTCTTTTTAAAATAACCTCTCTTCCCCTGAAATTTGATAATTCTTCTGTTTTATGTCCTAAGTGGATATGAACCTCTGGTATGTTTCAGAGTATATAAATTTCAAAACACTTTCAAAAATATAAAGGGAGAGCTTGGCGTGGTGGTTCATGCCTGTAATGCCAGCACCGTGATTGGCTGAAGCAGGAGGATCACAAGTTCAAACCCAGCCTGGGTAACTCAGCAGCTCAGCAAGACCTTGTCTCAAAATAAAAAATAAAAAAAGGGCCCAGGCTGTGTAGCTCACAGTGAAAGCCCTGGGTTCAAGCTCCAGTACTGAAAAAAAAGAAGAAGAAACGCAAGAAGACAAAGACCCTGTCTCAAAACCAAACCAAACACCCCCAAAGGGCTGGGGATGTAAGGCAATCCCCAGTACTGGGGGGAAAAAAGAACATATATATATGGTATATGTTCCTTCATGAGTGAGGGACTCACTGGATAGTAAATCTGCTTTTGAAGAACACAGATTTATGTGATTGGTCAGGAAAAGAATAATGAAATAAGATTGTAAGCTAGACACCCAATGATAAATGTAAACGTATTGTATACCCAAAATGTACCAATAAAAGAATAAAATATTTTAAAAAGATTGTAAGCTAGATATGAAACAATATTTTCATAGGACAATAAAATTAAACTGTTGAGGCTATCTTTTATACTGGACAGAAATTTATTACATTTTTTTTTTTGCGGGGGGGATCGAACTCAGGACCTTGCGCTTGCAAGGGAGGCAGCAGAACCACTGAGCTAAATCCCCAGCCCCTATTTATATATATTTTTAAGACAGGGTCTCACTATGTATTTCAGGCTGGCCTTGAACTCACTATGTAGTTCAGTCTAGCCTTGAACTTGCAGCAATCCTCCTGCCTCAGGCTCCTGATTGCTGAGATTACAGATGTGTACCACCACATCTGGATTTGGACAGAAATAATTTATATCTCTAAAAGAAATAATTTATTTCTTATTCATCTAAAAACTAACATCTAAATTTAGCCTCTAATCAGTAGTAAATCAAAAGTCAAACAGTGGAATATTAGAATTTGGCAAACTTTTTCTTAAAGGATAAGATATTAAGTATTTTAGATTTTGTGGGTCTTATGGTTGCCATTGTACTACTTAATTCTGTCATGGTAGAGCAAAGCAGTCATGGACAATATATAAATAAATGTGAGTCTGTTCTGATAAAACTTTACATCGACACTGAGCATGGTGGTACACACCTGTAATCCCATCACTTGGGAAGCTGAGGCAGAAGGATTGCTGCAAGTCCCAGAGTGAGACCTTGACTCAAAACCCAAAAAACTTTATGTACAATGACAAATAACAGCCCATGTTGGCCCCCAGGCATAGTTTAACACTGCTGATGTATTGAGTCTGTAATGGTAACCTTTTTTTCATTCTTGTTATTGTTAACTCATGGCACTCTTTCTCTTTTTTTTTTCCCCTGTGATCAGTCTGACAAAGTTTTAAAAACAACCAAATTTTGGTTTCATTGATTTTTTTCTTTTTTTTTTGTTATCTGTTTCAGTAATTATGCTTTCCTTTCAATAATTTCTCTACTTACTTTGGGATTTAATTTGCTTTTTCCAGCTTTTATGATGGAAGCATAAATCATTGATTGATTTTTTTGCTTGTTTGTTTTTTTAGTACCGGGGATCAAACTCGAGACCTTGTGCTTGTGAGGCAGGCGGCGGAACCACTGAGCTAAATCCCTGGCCCTCATTGATTTTTTTTTACAATTAAATTTAGCTTTTATTTTTCCAGGTCTTTCTGAATGCATATATGTAAATAGAATTAACTTCATTCATTTAAAAATATAAGACTATAATATGTAGATGTTCTGTACCTTGCTTTTTTGACTTACAAAGGTATTATGGGTATATTTCCACAGCTACGTATAGAGTTCTATCTCATTCTTCTCAAGTACTGCATGATATTCTATAGTAACTATTTCCATACCAATAGACACTTAGGTTCTTCAGATATTTCACTAGTAGAAGCCTCCCTACAATGAATATCCTCACATATGAGAAGGTTTCCAGGAGAGAGGTGCACAGAATATTTTTGTTAATGGTGTAATTTATTGAATGTCTCCTCTTTGATCATCAGAAGGAATAAACTACTTTTGCATGACTTACCATACTGACCACATTTGATGACTCTTAGAATTTTCTTACATTGCTTAAGGACTGAACTTCAGAGCAAAGGCTTCTATATTCATTGCCTTTATAAAGTATGGATTCTCTGATGTTCACCAAGGCCTGAGTTGTGCCTGAAGGCTTTCCTACATTTTTTTCTCATGCTAGTGTGATGATTTAAAAGAGATGGTAGTGGCATAGTTTGCTTATAAAGATTATTTCATATTCTTGTTTTTTGGGGGTTTTTTTTGGTACTGGGGATCGAACTCAGGTCCCTCCACTTGTGAGGCAGGCGGCGGAACCACTGAGCTAAATCCCTGGCCCTCATATTCTTTATATTTATGAGTTGCTCACCAATATGATTTCTCTGGTGACTAATGAAGGAATTGTATTTGAAGACTTTCCCAAATTTCTTGCATTTATGGTGCTGCTTCTTTGTGGAGCTTCTGTCCCTCCAATCCAGGCCTCTTTCCATCTTGACACTTCCTTGTTATCCCAGAACAGGTCTTTCAGAAATATTTTGCTGAATCTTTGTTTCAAACCAGTACTTCTGGACTGCACAAGTACCTGACAGAACTCACAACTCTACTCAGGGATCCGGCTGGGTTGAGAGAAGCACTCGGGCACCAGATTCTGGTAGTTTTCTGGTATCGTATCCCTGTATAGGGCCCATTGAATGGAATTAGGTGTCTCCCATCAATCTGGGTGAAGGCCACAGCCATACGCCCTAGTGTCAGTGGTTCCTAGATCTGGCTCTTGGTAGTTTTGAGGCCATCTGTCCCAGAACTCTTCTCCCCCACCCCCACCCCGGGCAAGAGCAGACAATCTTGTTTTAGCCAATAGTTGCGGAGGCTAGGAATCCAAAATTAAGGTATAATTATGGTTAATTTCTTCTGAGATTCTAGTTAGAATCTTCCCTTCATCTCCCTAACTTCTGGTGGTCACTGTTAATCTTTGCCATTCCTTGGCTTGCAGTTGCATCATTCTCATCTCTGCCTCACATGGCATTTTCCCTGTTTCTCCAAATGATTGTAGACTGCAGGCTGGCTTCTGTATATAGTGCTTCTGATTCAAGTCTAGAAGACTGCCTTTATCTTTCTTTATCTCCAGTTGATTATAGTGTACACATTTGGTCTGCTGGGATAGTTACTAAGTTCATATTTTGTGAGAGTCAGGTTGGATTTGACTGATTATCATCAGTTGTTGCTTTAGAGTCAATTATGTGTACATACAGATATAAGTATCCATCTCTTTGATGCTTTGATTCTATTGTACATTTTCTCTATGTAACTCAAATATATACATATATATATATATATTTTTTTTCTTTTTTTAATGTTATAATCCCAAGTCTGGGACTAGGGTAAGGAAAGTGCCCAGAGCATGAAATTTAGAGAAGCACTCCCTGTCAAGGTTGTGTGAGCCTACTCTGAATTCATAGGTAGTCAAAAGAGTGACTACCTTTTAAAATTTTATTCTGGGGGTACCTCTGTTGCCTTAATTTTCCTCTATAACCCTGACCACAATGGTTACATGATATCTGTATAACTCAACCCTTAAAAATAAACTTAACCTAGGGCCAGGGATTTAGCTCAGTGGTTCCGTTGCTTGCCTTGCAAGCACAAGAACCCGAGTTCGATCCCTGGTACCAAAAAATAAATAAATAAAAATAAACTTAACCACTTTCATTTAGGATACATTTTGTTGTTACTTCATCCAAGAACACAGAGACATGTAATATATCTCCAGAATCAATGCCATACCAGAAATAGTTCAAGATCCTAAAGTTTATCCATAAATAACATTAGCTAGAATTCTGGACCACGTTATCTTGTGTACCAACAGTAAGTCGGTATTATACTTCTTTTTCCTTTTTTGTGTCTTGTCATTCAGAAGTTCCTCCTACTAGAATCCCTCTTATGATTAAAATTTTTGATAATCTTCACTACTACTTTGGCTGATAGTATGATAAGCAAAACCACCTGACTTTGGCAAACAGTTGGTTAGAAAATGGATAAGGCCTACATGAGGTCAGGAGTGATCAGTTTGTGTTCTGGCAGTTTAGGGGAGGGAATACTTCAGCTTGTTCTTCTGGTTCCATAGTCTTCTTCACATTGAAGGTGAGAGATCAGGTGTTGGAATGGTGCTCCTCACAGCCCCATATGCTTCCACCAAACAGCTCTTTTTTATTGTTGGTTTTTCTGTTTCATAAACTGTGATTCAAAAGGCACTATGTATCAGAAACTCACTGAGAAGGGCAACCATTGGTGAATGTGGAGCAATTTTCCTACAAACTAAAATATCCTGAGCTAAAAAACACTGCCTTTTGCTTCCTCTGTTCCATTCAATAGACAATTTTCTCACCCTCTTAAAAATCTGTCTTCAAAATAGCCTGAAATGTTGGTGTTCGGGGCTCTGTTTTTGTTTCATCTTAAAATGTTTTCATTCTTTGTTTTTAGATGCCAATGAGAATAGGTGCCAGCAGGAAAAGATGCAATTTGGAGTTGGCCTGAGATCTGGGGGAGAAAATCACCTCTGGCTTCTTAAAGGAATCTCTTCTCTCCAGTCATGTTGGGCTGCCTGCTGCCTGGACTCTGCCTGCCATGCCCTTTGGTGGCTAGAAGGGATATGTATTCAGGCCAACTGCAGCAAGCCCCAGAGCTGCCAGCCTTTTAGGACAGAATCTTCCAATTCCATGCTGGTATTTTTTAAAAAATCCCAAATGGCAGATGATTTGGGCTTTCTGCCTGAAGATGATGTACCTGGACCACATTTTCTGGGACTAGATTGGAGCAGGGCATCTTGGAGGAGACAGAGGCAACCCAGAGCTCCACTGAGACCTGTACCTTCCAGTGACCAGCAGCACTTAGTCAGGAAGCTTCAGAAGAGACAGAGTCCCAGTAAAGTTGTTCCATCTGTAGTGACACAGCATTCTAAAGTGAATGAATCCAAGGAAGTAGGTGTTCTGACTACCAGTGGCTCTGCAGAGGTAAGCATGTTATGAATAAGGAGCAGAGAAACTTAAATCTCTTCTTGTATTTTGACATATGAGCAATGAGACTGATGCTGTGGGTAGTGCTCATAGGTTGGAGTATATGCTTAAAGTTGCCTCGTGTCATCTTTGGTGGTGTTGTCTAGATGTACAAGCACAATTTGAACTGAGAAATGTTCACTTCACGCAGCCTGACCATTGGCTTGGTAAAAGCAGAAGCTGCTCATTATCTAGTCTAAGCTGGTTCTTGACTACAGGTAAGTGCAGTTGTGTGGGTGTTAGTCTCCACCAATGGTTCTGCAGTGTTTCTGCCGGATTGCAAAACAGTTGATTGATGTGGTTGCAGTCAAGTTCTCCTCCTCCATCTCTGGCCTATAAACACATTCCTTATGAGGTAGTTTCTATTCCAGTCTGAATTAACTATTGCTGGTACTGCAGACTAAGATCTGAGCTGCTGGGATGGGAAGCTGGATGTGGCCACTGGCCAAGAGGGCTCTTGGGTGAATTCTCACCAAATTCCATATGCTAAGGACATACCACCAGTAGAGTTTATTCTCCTTATGATTCCTCACTGTTGATCTTCCTGGGCAAATGATTAAAAGGAATGACTCACTCTCTGTTCAGTCTCCCTTGATTACTGTGACTTATTTTTGTATTTGTTTTTTCCTAGTTGTCTCTGTGGAAGTTAAAGCCAAAGTGGGAAGGCTACTGTATGCCAGGCACTATGTGTGCTAATTGTTGTACTGTGTTATTTTGTTCAATTTTCATAGCAATATTTCCAAGTAGGTATTGTTAGCCCTGTTTTACTAATGAGGAAACTGAGGCCCAAGAAGGTTAAACAATTTGCCTAAGACTGTGCAGCTAATGAATAATATAGCTAGAATTGGAATCTGGTTTTAACATTAAGAAAAAAATATTTCAGTGCAGAATTAGAGATTGTTAGTTTTAGGTTTAATATGCCCACAAACATTTCTGGAAACCTACCAATTTTAAGTGCTTTTCTGAGCACTAGAAGTACAAAGATGAACAAGACATGGTCCATGCTTTCAGGGAGTTTACAGTCTAGTGGGGACTGAAGCAAGGTATTTACAATAGTGTATGATTATTGTATTAACAATAAGTATTGTCATTTATGTGTGCAACATATATATATATATATGTATATATGTATATATATATATTTTTTTGGGGGGGGTACTGGGGATCAAACTCAGGTTCTTGCGTATGCAATATATTATGAACACAAAGGAGAAGTTAGTCACTTGAGCAGGCAGATGCTGAGTATATGCAAGTAAGACTTGACAGAGATGGTCAAAGTCTCTTGAAGGATGTATAAGATTGATTAGGAGTTAAAGATAGTAAAAAGTATTCTATCATAGTATAAGCTAATGGCTCAGTTGATCAGCAAGTATTTACCGTGAAATTACTGTGTGCCAGGTAGTGAACTGAGCTGGGCAGTAGGAATATAATAAATAAGATATACACAACCCCTGCCCCAGTAGAGCTTATACTCTGACAAGGAAATCAGATACTACATTTCTTTTTCTTTTTTTTCTTTTTTTTGGTGGTACTAGGGATTGAACTCAGGACCTTGTGCTTGCGAGGCAGGTGTGGTGCCACTGAGCTAAATCCCCAGCCCTGGATACTACATTTCTAATAATTGAATAATTCTATGCTTGGTGCAGGTTATGAGAGAAGTACCGTGTTCTGTGAGATCATCTGATAGGAACCTAATGAGACTGAGGTGTAAGGTTAGGCCATCCTAAGGAAAGAAAGTTTAACCAGATTTGAAGTGAGGACAAGAAATAGGGAAAGAGTATTTCAGGAAAAGAGAATAACAGTATCAAAGTTTGTTAGGTCCCTACAAGAAATTGAGAGAGACGGGTCTTGCTGAACAAACAGAAATAGAGCTGTGGCGAAAGAAGAGGCTGTGTATGGAGAGCCCTAGGACTTCTCAGCACATGGTCTTTATCTTACAATCAGTGGGAAGTCTTTAAAGAGCTTTTTTGTTTTTGTTTTTGTTTTTGTTTGCTACTGGGGATCATCAAACTCTGGACCTTGCTCTTGGGAGGCAGGCACCGGAACCACTGAGCTAAATCCCTGGCCCTTTAAAGAGTTTTAAGCAGGGAATGACATGCAGTGGTTTCCCCTTATCCACCAAGACCCCCAGTTGATGCCTGAAACTAGGGATAATTTCCTGTATGCTATATAGGCCCCTCTATGTTTCATTCTTAATGTAGATTCTAACAACCTCAGCATATGATTTTTTTTCCCTTATTAAACTGAGAACTCACTTTTTCACCTAAAAGGAAGCACTTTATGGTTTCTCTTTGGCATATCCAAATTGCCAGCATTGCTACTCTGATGCTTTGGGCCATTAAGTAAAATAAAGGTGACTTGAACCCTGAAATACCCAGACAGTTGATCTCATAACCAAATTGGCTGTTCAGTGACTGACGGACAGGTAGTGTATACAGCATGGATGTGCTAAACAAAGGGATGGCTCATGTCCTGGACAGGATGGTGCTGGATGGGATGAGATTTTATCATGCTACTCATGGTGGTGCATGCAATTTCAAACTTAGGAATTGTTTATTTCTGGAATTTTCTACTTAATATTTTTGCACTGCAGTGACTGCTAGTTACCAAAATGAATCCACAAGTAAGCTATAATCACATATGTTGCTATGTGGTGATTAGAGTGAAAGGGGACAACTGTATATGGTCTGATAAAGTAGGAGTTTCTTCACACTAGAAAACCTGAAGAACTTCTCTATTGAAGGAGGTTAAAGATAAACAAGAAATCCCATAGAGCTGTGGTTCTTAAACTTTAGCATACATCACACTCATAGGCCTTATTAAAAACCAGTTACTTTCCACCGCCTGCCTCGAAAGCTCAAGGACCAGAGTTCAATCCCCAGTACCAAAAAAACCTCAAACAAAACAAACAAACAAAAACCAAAAACCAATTATTAAAACAAAACAAAACGAAAAAACCAATAACTGAAAAAAAAAATAGGGGGTTGAGGTGGAAAAAAAAAATCCCCAATTACTGGGCCCCCAACTCCAGTGTTTCTGACTCAGTAGATCTGCAGTGAGGCCTGAGAATTTGCATGTCCAGCAAGTTCCTGGAGAGTACTGATGCTGCTGATCCAGGGGCCACACTTTGAGAACCACTGTCATGTAGGACAGGGTGCTTAGAATGCAGAGCATAGGGCACAAATTAGCCTTAAGCAGGATGCCCCCTTCACTGTGCTATGAAGGAAGGATTGGATGGGATACAGCTAGGGTGGGTTTGTAGGTTTAGTAGAAGAAATTGTGGTAATTCTAATCTCATTCCTATTTTCTCTAAAGTGTGATATATATTATTTATGGAGATTGGAAGCATAAGTGGGGGTGAGTGTAGGTGGCAATAGGCAGAAAAATCAAAGGTCTGGGAAGACTAGTCTGGGAGCAAGATAGCCATTATGAAGGAAAACAAGATGGCAAAGTAAAGAAATAGGAAGATTTCTGAGAGTCCTGAAGATGGAGACCATGCACTTATAATAGTGGCACTGATCTTTATAGTTGTGTGAGTCTCCTCAGTGGCACTAAGCAACCCTGTCAAGAAAAGGCTGATAGTTTGAGTCATCTGGAATAGGGAATTTGCTAGATGGTTTGTACAGAAAGAAATTGGGGCATGGAAATTGAGGTTGTTGTCAAGAGAATGGATAACAGAAAATAAGAAGATATGAATGGAAGCGAAGATAGGAGGTGACTGCCTGAAGTAAAATAGAGAAGCTTGGCATTTAGAGATCTCTATGAAGAGAAGGAAACATACTGGGAACAGGTAGATGTGGATCCTGGCAGGACAGCAGGTGATGGTCATACTATGGGCTATTTGAATTTAAGATGTTGGAGGTGGAGAAGATCTGGTGATGACAGTGTCTAAGGTGCAGCTATGGGAGAAGGTTGCTGCTAGAGTGGAGAAGTTTATTGGAGATAAGGAGCTCCAAGTACTCAGCCAGCTCAAAGAACATGCTAAGTGAGTTGTCCATGTGGACATTGAGGTAGTCTTTAATGATGGTGATGGTAATAAAGTTTACTGAGCGTGGAAGCTCAGCCAGTCCCAGCACCCAGAAGGAAGTTCCCTGCCTCCATCCCAGGCTCCTAGGGCAGTGAAGCTCAGCTGGTCCCAGCACCCAGAAGGAAGCTGCCCCGCTGCCATCCCAAGCTCCTAGGGCCAAGAAGGTGAGCCGGTCCCAGCACCCAGAAGGAAGCTCCCCGCCTCCATCTCAGGCTCCTAGGGCAGTGAAGCTCAGCCAGTCCCGGCACCCACAAGGAAGCTCCCCCACTGCCACCCCAAGCTCCTGGGGCAGAGAAGGTGAGCCTCGTGGGCACCAGAAGCACACCCCCCCACCCCGGGGAAATGAGAAGACACATAAACAAGCCTCAAAAACAGACTTCCAGATCACCTACAGCAACCCCAAAGGGAAA
>NW_004624764.1:18494483-18565761 GCF_000247695.1 Heterocephalus glaber | reverse complement strand
GGGAAGGGGAAAAAAAATAAGAACCAAGAGACTCATGTAATGGTACAAGATCCCAATGATGAATGTAACTGTATTTTATACCTAAAATGTACCAATAAAGTTAGTGGAGAAAAAATAAAATAAAAAATAAATAAATAAGTTTACTGAGTGTGTATGTGTACCGTGTGCCCGTGTGTCATTCTGAGCCCTTTCCATATATTAACCCTTAATCCAAACAACAAATTCTATAAGATACTATTACTATCCCTATTTTATAAATGAGGAATCAGAAAAAGAAAAGTTAAAAAACACAGATAAGGCAACCCAGCTAGCATATTATAGAATCAAGACTTGAACTTGGGCAGTCTGATTTTATCCATAGTCTGTTTTCGTAACCCTTTTTCTTCTTAGGCAGGATGAAAAGGAATTTTGAAAGCCAGATGTCAAAGCCATCTATAAAGTAAAAGGAGTGATGAGTAAGTTGGGAGATGACAGCTATGATGAGAGTTGAAGTGCATTGTTGCAAAATGGCAAAGGAGAAGAGATTTTCACAGGAAAGTGGAAGGGTAATGGTTTGCAGAAATCGCTGGGAAAGGGGAGCAAGGAAAATAGCTTTAGCATATGATAGGACAATTACAACCAATGAAATTAGGAATGGATCAGTAAAATTGAAAATATAGAATATTTAGATCTGATAATCTCTTGGAAGATGGTAAAAACTCAAACTTAGGCCTTATAGAATTCAGTTGTATGCTGGAAGGAAAATCCTTGGTTGTGTTGGCTTTTTCTTTTTTTCTTATTTATCAGTGGTAGTCAGTGGTAGTAAATTGCTGTCAGTGAAGAGGCTTTCAAGAGCTTTGTGGTCTGACCTGGAGAGTGGTTGGACATGGGAAGAGAAATATTGGATTTGAACTATGAACTTGAGTAGGAGTGGGCCTTTGCTGCAGGCATTACATAGTTTCTCAACATGACACATTGATAACTGCAAGAATTGCGAAAAAATGGAACAAAGTGAAGTCTTCAGATTCATAGAGGTTATGTTAACCCTGTATGCCATCCTTAGGAGCTTGAATCTTTTTTTTTTCGGTACTGAGGATTGAACTCAGGTCCTTGCGTGTGTGCAGCAGGTGGTGAAACCACTGAGCTAAATCCCCAGTCCCCAGGAGCTTGAATCTTACCCTGAAGGCCATGGATAGCTCTGGAAGGTGGTAAGATTCCCTTGTGCATTCAGAATAGTTAACTAGTAGGCATTTCTTTCAGGAGAGAGCTTGTGATTTCAAACTTCTGCTTAACGCACTGGGGAGAGGAGAGAGATGTATGCATGGCAGATCTTCTCCTTCTAATTAGGAATGACTGGCCAGCAGCATTAGTTTCCAGTTTATGTTGTTTCCACCAAGTTAGGTCAAGCAACTCTGCATCCAAAGTAGGGAAAAATCATCACGAATTGCTCTTGTCTTGCCTGAAATGCCTTCAGAGCTGCAAAGGCACTGGGTTGTCAGGATACATTTTTCATTCATTTAAAAAAAATATATATATATATGTATATATTCCAAGAACAGGTATTATGGACCTTTTCATTTCCAAAAGTGGAAAGGAATGTCATTTATTCCCTTTTCTCCACTTAAAAAAGGAGACACTTGTCCTGCTGGTTTAAGTACTGGATCCTTTCCGTGCCACAAACCTCTGAATTGTTGGCAGAAGGGCATGGAGGCTTGTTAGTTGGGTCCTAGAATGTGCACAGCAATCAGTTTAGCCTCTAGCAATTAATTGCTGCCAGTCCTAGTTTGTGGAAGAGTATGGAGTGTTATCTTTGAGCCCAGGAATGAAGGTCCATTGTCGGAGGCCTTGCGTGTAAGGTTTGGCTTTAGGAAGACTGAGGTATTCTGTCATCATCATCCTTCTATTTCGGGTCATTCCTCACAGTGTGTCAACTCCTAGTGAGCAAGTGGCTTTCTGTGGCATCCATGACTAGGGAGATAAATGAGCCAAGCCCCTGCACACCTCCCTGCTGCCTTTTTTTTTTCCACCAAAACTCCTGTGCTGACTCTAAGTAAGGCCTGAGCTTACCTCTTATTACAAGATAGAGGCGTGGAGTGTGGGCAGCAACAGAGAAGAACTTACATAACCAAGGACAGCATCCCAAGCAGTTCTGTTTCCCTTATGTTTTTGTTTTGTTCTTCAAGGGTTTTTTGCTTGCTTGCTTTAATTTAGTTTTGTTTTTTTAAACTTCCTCTAAATCCTTTAAGTTTGTGAAATCGTTGCCAAGAATTCATTTATTCTTCTGGTTATGACTTCTTGACAAATTTGGAATCCTTCAAGGCCTAGTTTTTCCCAGATTCTCATTCTTAGTTATCTGACAGACTAGCTAAAAACCTTTACCAAAGGTTTTTAGCCCCAAGCCCCCTTCCAGACCTCTAGTTTGGATAATTTGTGTGGCTGTGTCACACCCCTCAGTGACTTAGACTCATCTAGTACTGTTTGTGCACATGTATTCACTAAGCAATCCTCCCCCCAACCAATTCTCATCTTACATGAGTGGCTTATTGCATTAAGAGAATAGCTGGACAGCCTGTTTCCTTCTTGTTTGTGGACATGACAGATTCTTTCAGTTGTAGTGTTCCAGTTTCAAAAGTGTTAGTTTCTGAACTACAATACTTTCTCTGTATTATTTTTCTCATAACTGCATACTTTATTCTCTGACCTCCTAAGAGTTCTGGTTCTTTAATCTACTGACCTGCTTTTTACTGTGTGCAATGGATTTGATAGAATTACCTTTTTTTTTTTTGATACCAGGGATCGAATTCGGGTCCTTGTGGTTGCGCAGCTGGTGGTGAAACCACTGAACTAAATCCCCGGCCCTCTGCAATGGATTTGAAAGTGTGTTTGTTAGCTACTTTGTAAGCTAACTTACTGTCTTAGTCCATTTTGACTGCTATATCAAAATACCATAAACTTGGTAGTTTTTAAACATCAGACATTTATTTCTCACATTTAGGGAGGCTGGGAAGCCCGAGATGAAGGCCCCAGCAGGTTTGGTGTCTGGCGAAGGACCTGTTCCTCATAGACAGTGCCTTCCAGCTGGGTCTGCACATGGTGGCACAAATTCCTTTAGGCCTGTTTAAACGGGTGCCATTCACCTTCCAAAGGCCCCATCTCCAGGTTAGGGTTTCAACATAAGAATTTTGGGGTTACACTTTCACTTAGGAAGCAAGAGGTAATGCGCACTTCAGTGTGATCCATTAACACATGCTTGCTAACTGGCAGAACTTGAGCTATGGGGAAAAAAGTTGCAAAACTAGCCATTCTTACTTAACACCACAGACTGGACTGCCATCCTTTCCCTGGTCCCCCTTTATGGATTGTCTGATTTTCTCTTAGAGTCGCTGTAAGTTTGTAACTAACTACTAATGAAAACCCTGCCATAGTCTTCAGCCTCAACTTTGTTGCTGAAAATTGGGTTGGGTGTGTGTGTGTGCATGTGTGTGTGTGTGTGTGTGTGTGTGTGTGGTTTGTTTTTATTTTTCAGTACTGAGGAATGAACCCAGGGCCTTCATACTGAGCTACGTTCTTACCTCGCCACCACATTTTTGTTGTCGTTGTTTGCTTTTTATTTTTAAATTTTGAGTCAGGGTCTTGCTAAGTTGCCCAGGGTGGGTTAAAACTTTCAAGCCTCAGGCCTTAGGCTCCTGGAGTGCTGGGATTGCAGGCATGTGCTACCATTCCCAGGTGGGTGTCTTAAGTCCAGTTGGCTTTGCTACTGCAGGAAGACATTGTATTTCCTCTGTAAGGATTTTTATTAGTGACCATGGTGAGTTTTGATTTTTTTGGTACGAGGGATCGAACTCAGGACCTTGGGCTTGCCAGGCAGGCGTGGTTCTGCTGAGCTAAATCCCCAGCCCACCATGGTGAGTTTTTGTTTTATTTTAGTATAGTAGTTATGTTTGAAACCTAAGTATATTGAAAGCTGAGCTTCTGTGATTTTTTCCCCCCTAATATTAAATAGATACCAGGCTAGCATGCCTCTCACCAATTAGGGCCCCTACCTGGACTGTGATGATCTAACTTAGATAAATGGGAATATTCCATGTGTGACCTACAGGCTTCTATACAAAATAGAAATAGGCTTCTATACAAAATGAAATAAATGAGGGTTTTGTTTTTTCATCTTGAATTAATCTCAGGAGTTGGTTTGGTTGTTTTGGGTAGCCCCAGAGTAAGCATAGGGAAGAAGGGAAAAGAAGGAAGAGAAGGGAGATGGAGAAAGAAAATGTGTATTGAAATTTTTCGTCTTTCTGAATAAGGCTTCTTTGAAGAACAAACAGGTGCATTTACCAGGGGGTACAATTGTTAGATATATAGTTTGTTCCGAATTGGGATTGTTTTTATGACCTCTATCAAGTATGAGGAAAGAACTGCTTATGAAATTTCACCCAGCTGTATGTTATCCCCTATAAATTTTCAGTATTACTCCATAGTTTTTGAAGTAAAATATTTAATGCCTTTTTCCTGTTTCCTTAAAAATAAATACATAGAGGGCCAGGGATTTAGCTCAGTGGTTTCGCCGCCTGCTGCGTAAGCACAAGGACCCGAGTTGGATCCCTGGTACCAACAAAAAAATAATAAATACATACATACATACATAGAGCTGGGGCTGTAGCTCAGAGGCAGAGCACTTACCTAGCATGCATGAGGCCCTTGGTTCAATACTCACCACTGCAAATAAGCAAATGAACAAACAAACATATGTACATACATAAATGGTAAACAAGTTGTTTCTTAAAAAATAAAAATCTGTCTGCTTAACTTTTTTTTTTTTTTTTTGGTACCGGAATCAAACTCGGGACCTTGTGCTTACAAGGCAGGCGCTGGAACCACTGAGCTAAATCCCTGAACTTGTCTGCTTAACTTTAAAGTACTCAGAGTCTTCCTTTTCTAATTCTGGGAATCTATTCTAAAGCAGTAATTGCTGAAGAGCTTGGTGGCATTCACTGCACATGGTAGCACATGCCTGTAATCCTAAGTGCTTGGGAGGCTGAAGTAGGGGAATCAGAAGTTTGAGGCCAGCGTGGGCAACTTAGTGAGAGCCTCAATATAAAAAATAAAAAGAGCTAGGAATATAGCTCAGTGGTAAAGTGCTTGCCTAGCATGCACAAGGCCCTAGGTTCAACCCTCAGTACTAGGAGTTAAAAAAAAAAAAAAAAAAGACTTCGAGCACAATGATAGGATGCTTTTTACTTAATGAAAAAAGTGGAAACATGATTTGCAAATATTCTCTCCCAATCTGTAGCTTGTCTTTGCATTCTTTTAAGGGTATCTTTCAAAGTAAATATTTTGATGAAATCTAGTTTTCTCTTTTCTGGATTGCACTGTTATTTCTGAGAAATATTTTTTCCCATCTTTTTTAAAAAAAGGTTTTATAGCTTCAGGTTTTATGTTTAAATCTCGAATTGTTTTGTATATGATGGGAGCTACAAATGGAAGATTTTTTTGCATATGAATTTCCAGTTGTTCTACCACCTTAATTTTTTCCATCCTTTCTCTACTGACCTGCCTTTTCATCTTTATTGAAAGTGAACCATATGCTTATGGGTTTATTTCTGAACTTTCTTTGATTCTAACAGTTTATTTGTATTGACTACCTATTTGTGTCAACTATATCTATGTCTTTTAAAATTTTTTTAGAGCCAGTTTTATTTTTTTTTAAAGTGTTTAAGGCCTTTGTACAAATTAGAAACCAGCAACCTGTTTTCTTTTTTAATTAACTTCATTGGTACATTTTAGATGTACATAATGATAATATTCATCATATGGAATTTGTACCTGTACGTGGTATATCTTGATGCTTCTTTTCTCCCCCTTTCCCTCCCCTCTCTTCAACCCACTTCCTCTCCTTATTTACAAAAGCTTTGTTTCAATTTTTTCCTGCTATTCTTTTTTTCCTTTTCCCTTGCTTCCTTTCCCCTCTCCCCTCCTTAGTTCCCCTTCTCATTTGAACATTTTCTTCCTATTTCACAGTATCTAATATACATTTTGGTCCTTATTTACATTTTTGGTTTCTCACGTCAGAGAAATCATGTGATATTTGAACATGTGTGTCAGATTTATTTCACTGGAGTATGGTCTCAGAGTGCATCAGTTTACCTAGAAATGTCTCAAGTTTGTCCTTCTTTATGGCTGAGTAGTACTCTATTGTATTTAAAAACCAATATCTTCTTTATCCATTCATCAGTTGATGGGCATTTGGGCTGTTTCCAAAATTTAGCTATTACAAATTGTGCCTATATATATATATATATATATATGTCTTAATAGTAATTTGTAATAGGACTTAAATGAGAGAATATAAATCTTTTAAATTTTTGGCAGTGCTGGGGATTGAAACCAGGGCCTCACATATGATGGGCAAGCATTCTACTATTGATCTACAACCCAGAGAATACAGGTCTTACATCTTTGTTCTGCTTCATCAAAATTGCTTTACTGGGTTGGGGATTTAGCTCAGTGGTGCTGCGCCTGCCTCGAAAGCAAAAGGTCCTGAGTTCAATCCCTGGTACTGGGGAGTGGGGGGGATTGCTTTGCCTATTTTGGGTCCTTTGTATATACATCTAAATTTAAGAATCATCTTGCCAATTTCTTTTTAAAAAGCCTTTGGAAAGTTATCAGGATTGTGTTAGGCATGTAGATCAACTTAGAATTGATAGCCTAATGGTAATAATGAATTTACTGATCCATGAGCACAATTTATCTCTCCATTTAATCAAATCATTTATAATTTTCCTCAACAGTGTTATCATTTTCAGTGTGCAAATCTTGCATATCTTTTGTCAAATTTGTCTCTTAAGTATTTCATTAAAAAAAAAAGTATTTCATACTTTTTTTTTTTTGAGACAGGGTCTCACTATGGGGTTGAATTCACTGTGTAGCCCAGGCTGGCCTTGAACTCACAGCAATCCTCCTGCCTCAGCCTCCCAAGTGCTGGGATTACAGGCATGTGCTACCACGCCTGGCTATATTTCCTAATTTTGATGCTATGATAATTGATATTTTAAAAATTATCAATTTCTGATTATTACTAGTGTGTAGAAATACAATTGCCTTTTATATATTAATCTTGTATTTTGCAGTCTTATTAAACTCACTAATTCATTCTTGTAGCTTTTAAAAAATATGAATTCTGTAGAATTTTATCTATAATAATTATGTCACCCATAAATAGAGTTTTACTTCTTTTCCAGTCTGGATGTGTTTTCTTTCTTTTTCTTACCTTGCTTCACTGCCTAGAACCTCAAATACGGTGTTGGATCCAGAGTGTTAAAGTGTACATCCTTGTCATGTTCTTGATTTTAGGGAGAAAGGATTCAGTCTTACACCATTCAATCTAAAGTTAGCTTTTGAAGATGTGTTCTCTCCAATAGAGGAAGTTCTTTGTATTCCTAGTTTAATGTGAAAATGACAAACTGTGAAAACTATTAATTTGTCACCTTTAGCCATAGGTACATGATTTAATAGTTATATGACAAAATCTAAGACCAATCAGAAAATTATATACAGTAAATATCTACTCAACTGAGCAATTTTACCCTAAGGGGAAAAAATTTAAAAGGGATAAGAGGAAAAAACAGAAATATAAAGGAAGAGAAAGAGATTAGAAGCAAGACAGAAGGACCTAGGAAGATTACCCAAGCCTGGGGAAACTGGTGAAGAATTCAAGAAGGAAAGAAAGAAGGAAGAAACAAAGACAAAAAAAACCCCCAAAACCCTAAAAACAATGTTCACACTCACAAAAACACAAAAACAAATGATAAAAAACCCAAATGATAAAAAAAAAAACCCAAATGAACAACAACAACAAAAGCCCACAAGAGAAGAAAAAAAATTTCCTTGTGATTTCATGCCTGTGGTTGCCTTCTGGGGTCTACAGTTTTGTATTACTGTCCAATTTAGGGTGTGGTTCTGCTCTCACTGGTAGACTAAGCGGCAGTCAAAGCTTAGATCTGCACTGGATAATCCCAGCAAGCTGGAGTAGCATTAGGGTGGGGTGCCAGTCCTGGTACTTCCAAATTCACAGAAGTTCAGGGTGATTCTGGCCCCTGGTTGTGGGGTTGGTGTCTGAGTCATTTAGCTTATAACACTCTGGGAGCCTCTTGCTGGTGCCACAACTCCTTGACCCTGGATGTCTGCCACAGTTGTCCTTCACCCAGTCACTGTGGGTTTTTAACGCTGGGAGCCTTGAGATAAAGCCAACCCGAAGGTGCTCTGAGTCCTGGGTTCAGTCGTCCCCTCCCTAAAGTGGCATCTGACCAAGCACTGTCTCCAGGGAACACTGCAGTCGCTTGGACTGGAGTCACTCACCAGCTGCTGTTGTGCACAGCACCCACTGCTCCATTGCACTGGTGTGCTTCTCCCTGGAGGCCTCTGGAATCAACTGCTTTCAGTGTGTCTCTAGATTCGATCTTCTTGTCTCACATCATGAGCCAGGAGCTGGGGAGAAAGTTCAGATTGCCCCTTTTTTTTTCTGCACTGAGGTCTGTCTCTTCACTTTCTCTGTGGGCTCCAATTTTCCCTTAAGATTCTTCCTGGGTCCTGGGGATCCACCTCACTCCTTGTTTTCTTTCCCAAGTTGTTATTTTCCAGTGTCTGGATTATGAATCTTGGAGAGGTTGATTTATTGCAGCGTACAGCTCCATAATCTACCTGGAAGTCTCTGGTCGTTTGTGTCTGTTCTTCTGAGAAGTGTCTCAGTTGCCCTTTTTTGTTTTCCTTTTTTTTTTGGTACCAAGGATCAAACTCAGGATCTTGCACTTGCAAGGCCAAGGCAGGCATGGCACCACTGAGCTAAATCCCTGATCCTTCAGTTGCCCATTTTTGATTGGGTCTTTTATTTGGGGAAGTCTAATTTTTTTGAATTCTTTATATAGTCTAGATATTAGGCCTCTGAGGAATAGTTGGCAAAATTTTTTCCCATTCTGTAGGTTGTCTTTTCATTCTCTTGGTTGTTTATTTTGCTGTGCAGAAGTTTTTTTAACTCGATATGATCCCATTTGTTGACTCTCAGCACTGTACTGTAATTTCCTGAGTGACGGAGGTTCTGTTCAGAAAATTCTTGCCTATGCCTATGACTTCAAGAGTTTTTCCTATTTTATCTCCAAACAGGTTGAGTGTTTCTGTTTCAACATTTAGTTACTTAATCCATTTTGATTTTATTTTATGGGCACCCCCTCCCACCGGGATCAAACTCAGGACCTTGCGCTTGTGAAGCAGGCAAGGCACCTCTGAGCTAAATCCCAGGCTTGATTTTATTTTAGTACATGGTAAGAGATATGGATCTAGATTCAATCTTCTGCATGTGGACAGCCAGTTTTCCTAGCACCATTTATTAAACAGTTTATCTTTCCTCCAATATGTGTTTTTGACCCCTATGTCAAAGATCAAATAGTTGAATATGCTTGGGGTTGTTTTAGCATCCTTGGTTCTGTTCCATTGCCTCTCACATCTGTTTTTAATACCAATACCATGATGTTTTTATCACTGTTTTGTAGTATAACTTCAAGTCCAGGATTATTATGCCTCCTGCTTTGCTCTTATTGCAGAATTGCTGTTAATATTCTGGGTTTCTACTAAAATTCCATATGAATTTTAGGATTTTTTCAGTCCTTTGTAGAATATTATTGATATTTTATTGGGATTGTGTTAAATCTGTATATCAGTGTTAGAAGTATGACCATTTCAACTATATTGATTCTGCCTATCCAGGAAAAAGGGATATCTTTCCATTTTCTGGTATCATCTTTGATCTCCTTTTTCAAAGTACTGTAGTTTTTATTGTAGAAGTCTTTCATTTCCTTAGGTTAATTCCTGGTCTTTAATTTTTCTTGATGGTTTGTGAGTGGTGTTTTTTTTCCTGATGTCTTTCTCAGTGGGTTCATTTTTAGTGTCCAGGAACATTATTGATTTTTGTGTGTTAATTTTGTGTCCTGCTACATTACTGAATTTGATTTTTAATTTTAAGAGTGTTTTGGTGTTTTTTTGGGGGGGGATCTGCTATGTAGATGATCATGTCATCTGCAAATAATGATGATTTGACTTGTATCTTTCCACATACTCCATTTCATTTCTTTTTCTTGCCTAATTGCTCCTGCTAATGTTTCAAATACTGTGTTGAACAGGAATGATGATAGTGGACATCTTTGTCTTGTTCCTGATTTTAAAGGGAAAGCTTTAAGATTTTTCCCAATTTAATATGATATTGGCAGTAGGTTTGTCATATATGGCTTTTAGCAGATTTAGATAAAGTCCTTCTATACCTATTTTCTTCAATGTTTTTATCATGAAAGTATGTTGGATTTTGTGAAAACCTTTTCCTCATCTCTGAAGGTGATCATGTGATTTTTGTCCTTGCTTGTTTTTGTGATGTATTACATTTATTGATTTGCATAAGTTGAACCATCCTTGCATCCCTGGGATGAAGATGTATGATTGTTTTGATGATTTGTTGCATTTTGTTTATCAGTATCTTGTTAAACATTTTTGCATCTCTATTCATTAAAGAGATTGTTCTACTGGGCTGGGGATTTAGCTCAGTGGTTTTGCCACCTGCCTCGAAAGTGCAAGGTCCTGAGTTTAATCCCCGGTACCAAAAAAAAAAAAAAAAAGGAGATTGGTTCTGTTTTTTGGTTAGATCCTTATCTGGTTTTGGAATCAGGCTATTGATAGCTTCCAGGAATGACTTTGGGAGTACTCTTTCCCTTTCAATTTCTCTGAAGAGTTTAAAGAGTATTGGTATTAGATCTTCTTGAAGTTTTTGTAGAATTCATGGTGAATCCATCTGAACCTGCACTTTTCTTAATTGGTAAGTTTTGTTGTTTTGTTTTTGTTTTTGAGACAGGGTCTGGCTATGTTGTTCAGGCTGGTCTTGAACTCATTATGTAGTACAAAGTGGCCTTGAACTTGCAGTGATCTTCCTGCCTCAGCCTCCTGAGTGCTGGGATTACAGGCATGCACCACCATGCCTGGCAGTTGGTAAGTTTTTTATTACTGCTTCAATGTCATTGTCTGTTATTGAATTATTAAGGGTTTTTATATTTTCTTGGTTCAATTTTGGTAATTCATATTTATCTAAGATTCTATACATTTCTTCTGAACTCTCCATTTTATTAACATACAGATTTACCAAATAATTGTTAATCTTTTTGATCTTGACAGTATTCAATGTGATGTCACCTTTTTCATTTCTAATTGCATTGATTTAGGTGTTTCCTTTTTTTGGTTAGATTGGCTAATGATTTGTCTATTTGTTTATTCTTTCAAAGAACCAACAACTCTTCTTTCTTTTTTTTTTTTTTTTTTTTTTTTTGGTACTGGGGATCGAACTCAGGACCTTGTGGTTACGAGGCAGGTGTGGTGCCACTGAGCTAAATCCCTGGCCCAAAAATCAACTCTTCAATTCATTAATTCTTTCTATTTTTTTTTGGTGTCAATTTCATTGATTTGTACTCCAGTCTTTATCATTTCCTTTCTTTTTTTTTTGGTTCTGGGGATTGAACTCAGGACCTTGTGCTTGTGAGGCAGACAGCGGAACCACTGAGCTAAATCCCCAGCCCTATAATTTCCTTTTTTGTACTAGCTTTGGATTTATATTATTCTTGTTTTTCTGTGACCTTGAGGTACATCATTAAATTATTTATTTGGGCTTGCTCTGTTTTTGTGATGTGGACATTCGCAGATATAAATATTCATCTAAGGATTGCTTTTATTGTGTTTCATAAATTCTGGCATCTTGTATTAGCTTTATTATTTAGTTCTAGAAACTGTCTTCTTGTCTGCAACCCATAGCTTATTTAAGAGAATATTGTTTAGTGGCCATGCATTTGTATAATTTCTGTGTTTTCTTTTGTCATTGATTTCTAGTTTCATTGTACTAAGAGCAGATAATATGCATCGTATAATTTCAATTGTTTTACTTTAGCTTGCTTTATTGACTAATATGTGGTTTATTTTGGAGAAAGTTTCATGTACTGCTGAGAAGAATATATATTCTGTTGTTGCTGGGTGGAACACTGAAGATATTAATTAAATCCACTTTTTAGAAGGTTTTGTTCAATTTTGTTGTTGTTGTTGTTGTTGTTTTTGATACCGGGGATCGAACTCGGAACCTTGCACTTGCCAGGCAGGCGCTAGAACCACTGAGCTAAATCCCCGGCTCAGTTTTGTTCAATATTGATAATTCTTTTTTCGGTTTTTGTCTAGTTGATCTGTGTATTTGTGGTAGTGGAGTATTGAGGTACCCCACTATAATTGTGTTTATGCTTATCTTTTATGTCCAGTAGTACTTATTTTATGAAGTTGGGTGTGCTGTTGTTCTGTGCATGTTAATAATTGTTATCTCTTCCTACTGGATTATTCTCTTAACCAGTAAATAGTCACAGTCACTTTCTCTGGTTCTTTTAATCAGTTTTGGCTTGAAGTCCACTTTTTCTGAATATAGAATAGCTATACCTACTTTTCTCCAGATTCCCATTGCTTGGAATATTGTTTTCCACACTTTGATTTTTAGTCTGTGACTTTCTTTCTGGGTTAAATGTGTTTCTTGAATATAACACACTGTTGGATTTTGTTTCTTGATCCATTCTGCCATCCTGTGTTGTTTTGTTTTGGTTTTTTTCAAACAGGGTCTCACTATATGTAGTTCAGGCTGGCCTTAAACTCATTATGTAGCCCAGCCTGGCCTCAAACTCATGGCAGTCCTCCTGCCTCAGCCTTCTGTGCTGGGATTACAGGCATGCACCACCACGCCTCGCCTAAGTCTGTGTCTTTTGATTGGAGAATTGAAAACATTCACATTGAGAGTTATTACTCCTAGGTATTGACTTATTCCTCTCATTGCTTTATTTTCCTATTGCTGATTCCCTATCTTTCCCTTCTGCTTAACTGCTCACCCTACTATTTGTTCTATTAGACCTTTTGTCGTTGTTAACTTCATTGTCTCTCTCTTTTTTGAGAGGGGTATCGGGGATTGAACTCAGGACCTTGTGCCTGCGAAGCAGGCAGGGGAACCACCGAGCTAAATCCCTGGACCCCATTGTGTCTTTTTAGGCTATTCTTGAGAATTTTTTAGAATGCTGGTTTGGTGATCACGAATTTCTCTAGGTGCTCTTTATCATAGAAGTATCTTAGTTCACTATCAGTTTTGAAAGAGTTTTGCAGGGTATATCAGCCTGGGTTGGAAGTTGTTTTCTTTTAGGGCTTGAAACACTTTATTCCAAGTTCCCCTGGCCTTTAAGGTTTGTGTTGAGAAGTCTGTTTTATTTCTAGGTTTATCTTTATAAGTGATTTATTGCTTTTCTCTAACCACTTTTAAGATTCTGTTCCTGTGTTAGACTTCCAGGATTTTTACTATGCCATGTTGTGGAGAGGTTCTTTTCTGATCATGGTTAATTGGGGTTCTATATCCCTCTTTTATTTGTATGTTAAATTCTATTCCCTTATTTGGAAAGTGGTCTGCTGTTTCAGTAAGCAGGTTTTTTTGTATGCCATTTGTGCTGTCTTCTGATTTTTCACTAATTCCAGTTAATCTTAGATTAATCTTCTTCATGTCATCTAGGAGCATTTTGGAGCCATTTTCTTAGTTCTGCTGTTGTTTATAAAGTACCTCTCGTTAATTGGTCACTAACAACTGCCATGTCCGCTAATTCTGACACTCTCTCTTTATATTGGTTACTTTTGCTGCCCATACTTTTGATAGAATTTTTAATCTCCTTATTTTCTATTTGGAGCCTTTTTATGGACTCTGATTCTTTTTTTTTTTCTATCCTGGCATTCATGTTTTGTATCACTTTGTTCAGCTCTGCTAACTTTTTATTAGTGTCTTCTGTAGACTTGCTGATTGTTTTGTCTATTTGACCCAATATCCATTTACTTATATCTTGTGTGACCTTGCCAAAAGCCTAGTTGACCTGTTTTGTTATCTCCCCTGATAACATTTCAAATAATTTACAGGTGTGGCTTTTGGTTTTCTCCATGGATCAGCTTTGGGAGACTTAGAAGTTTTTGGAGGCATTTTTTTGGCTTGTCTTCTCATGTTTCTACTTTTTGTTTGTTTTTTTGCAGGTCGATTTTAGTGGAAAACTTATTTCTAGTACAGAGACCTCTTTAGTTAATGTCTACTTTTTCAGTGCTGTCTTTCTGGGAATGGGTAACTACTGGCCTTTGCCTCTTTCTGCAGTAAGCACACAGTAAGCACATGGCAGCACAACTGTGATGATGTCTGGCAGATATGTGAGCTACTTCCATAATATGTTTGCATCTACCAATGTTCATAATGTGAGGCCCATTCATAACTGTGAAAGTTTGTAACTTGAGTGTTCATAAGTCATAAGGGACTTACTGTGTAGGCCATCAGGCAGGGGTTCAAGTGGGCTGTTAGACTTAATGTCGAAGGTCATGGGGTCTGGATGCCTCCTTCTCTCCCTGGGCATCATCCTCATACAGGATCAGGTCTATTGGTTAGTCCTCATCCCTGCTGCTCAATGCCAAAGGGTAGCGAAATGCAGAGCCAGCTTAGAGTTGGTGGGTGGTCACACCCTGCATTGAAAAGTGAAGGTGGGGTGCCACACAGTCCAGCAGGGACCTGTTTGCTCCCAAATTGGAAAATCATTGACTGTTTTCCTTCAAATGTTTTCCTGTCCTCCTCCTCTTCAGAACTCCTGTTAGAAATGTATTTGGCAGCTTGAATTTTGTTTCAGCTTTCTGTTCATTTCTTTCCAACCATTTTCTTTCTCTTTCATTCTGAATAGTTCTTAATAAAAAAGTTTCAATTTGCTAATCTTCTCTTTTACATACTCTAAATCTGCCATTAAATCCCTACAGCACAGGGCCAGGGATTTAGCTCAGTGGTTCCGCCACCTGCCTCGCAAGCGCAAGGTCCCGAGTTTGATCCCTGGTACCCCCCTCAAAGAAATTCCCTATAGCATACAATGGACCCTTGACTTACAAACTTGATCAGTTTGTGAGGGATGGTTGTAACTCAAGTTGGTTGTTAAGTCAATACAGCTGAGATCTGGATGTTTACCTGGGTACACGCTATAGATAATAAGAGGCAGATGAATCTTTCATTAACCTAATTAATCCAAGTTGTTCTTATATCAGGCCGATTGTAACTTGAGGGTCCACTGTATTTGTGTTCTCAGCATTGTAGTATTCATCTCCAGAAGTTTGCTTTGGCCTCTTTGATGTCTTTTATGCCACTACTTTAGACAGTAGCAGTCCCCCCTTATTTGTGAGGAATATGTGCCTCACAAATGTGTAAAACTGCAGACATTACTGAACCCTATAAAGGCTATGTTTTTTCCTGCACATACATACATAAAATTTAATATATAAATTAGGCCTTTATAAGAGACTGGAATAGCCAGCTTTCTGTCGCTATAACAAAATACCTGAGACAATCAACTTATAAAGCAGAAGGGTTTATTTTGGTTCACATTTTTGGCAGTTCTAGTTCATGGCTGCTTTGACTATCACTTTTGGCCTGTGGTGGCACAGTGCAACACTGAAGTGCATGCCAGAGAAGGCCTGGTCACCTTATGGTGACCAGGAAACGAAAGAGGAAGATGAAGGGCCAAGGTCCCAATATCCCCTTTAAGTGCATGCCCTTGCTGATTTAACTCCCTCCATTTAAGCCCCACTTCTTGAAGGTTCCACCATCTCCCATTAGTACCAATAGTGCCATAGGCTGAGGAAACCCATGGACTTTTGTGTAATATTTCCAATCCAAACTTTAGCAGAGACTAACAGCAATAACTAATTTTACAGTGGACCCTTGAGTTACGACTGGCATGACATACGAACAACTTGGGTTATGACCAGAATTTTAATTTTAACTTATGAACAAAATCTTGAATTACAATCTGAATGCTGGCCACTTGTGCTTCCAGATGATCTCAGATACAGATTTCTTTTCCTGTGTGGGGTAACTGAGAAATCCTGGGCCAGTATCTCTCTAAGGACACTGAGATCTACCTGTATGCAGGAGAGAGACTTTGAAGGCTGTGTAGTGGAGCATGAGCCTTCAACTGACTAACTTGAGTAACAACCAGCCCTCATGAATGAATTGAGTTCGTAAGTCAAAGGTCCACTATAATGCAGTACAACAGTTACTCTTTCAAATAAAATAAGGTTTACTTGAAAATAAGTACTGCACTATCATGACAGTTGACCTAAGAACAAGATAGTTACTAAATGACTAATGGGTGGGTAGCAAATATAGCGTGGAAAAGGAATGGCTTATGTACCAGGCAGGATGGAGGAAGATGGCATGGGATTTCATTGTGCTACTTTAGAATGATATACAATTTAACACCTATTAATTGTTTATTTGTGGAGTTTTCCATTCACTATTTTAAGATTGCAGTGACCTCAAGTAACTAAAACTACAGAAAACAAACTAGAGACTACTGTATGCTTAATCTTTTCTATTACTTCTTGAATATGTGAAATATAATCATAATATTTTAATATCTTTGCCTACCAATTCTGTTTTCTCTATTATTTCTGGATTAGTTTTTCTTTTTTCCCTTGCTATGCCAGGGATAGAACTCATGTGTGTTCTAGAAAAAAATCTACTATCAGTAAGCTACACTCCCAAGCCTAGATTAGTTTTAACTGATTGATATTTTTTCTTATAATAGGATCCTTTTCCTCCTTCTTTGAATGTCATGTTATTTTTGATTAGGTGCCAGATATTGTAAATTGTACCTTGTAGGGTGCTGGATATTTTGTATCATCATAGGTATTCTTGAGTTTTGTTCTAGGATATAGCTAAACTATTTGAAAACAGTTTGATCCTTTTGAGTCTTGCTTTTAAGCTTTATCAGGTACTCTGGAGTGCATTTAGTCTGCATGACTGAGGCAGTCTTATTAGTACTCAAACAGATGCCCTGTGAATTGTAGCCTATGTGAACTTGAATACTGTTCCTCTAATCCTTTTGGGTAGTTCATATAAGTTTCCTCACTTACATGAGATGTTCAATGCTTAGTTGAAGACTTGAAGGAGTCTTGTGCAGATCTTCAGAGTTCTGTCTCAGTATAGCTCTCTTCTCTACTGGTCTCCCAGCCGTATCTCTTCAACTTCAGTAGAATGCTGGTGGTCTCTGCTTGGATTCCTTCTTCCTGCACCATGGCCCACACATTTTCTTTCCAGCTGAGGTAACTATAAGCTTCACCATATTTTTCGTCTCTTAGGAATTGCTGTTTTCATTACTTCACCTCCCATGTCTTGCCAGCTGTTTCATATATTTTGTCTTATTTTAAAAATTATTTCAGATAGAAGAATACATCTGCTCCCTATTATTTATTCCATCTTGACTGGAAGCAGAAGTCTACCATGCCCTCCCCACCTTTACAAACCATTTTGACATGTACCCACAAAACTAATCTTTCAAGACTCATTCCAGGCTTCAATTCTAGGAAGACTTCTCTTACATTCACTTCTCCTGAATAGGCTCAAATGTTCACCTAAATGTTTGCATAGTACCCTAACCTCTATCATTGTATTTTCAGTCCAAGAACATGATGTCAGCTTTCTGTCACTGTGACAAAGTACCTGAGGTAAACAACTTAAAAAGAAGAAAAATTTATTTTGGCTTACAGTTTCAGAGGTTTCAGTACATAGTCACTCAATGCTTGTGGTGAGGTAGAACATCATGATAGGGAGCATATGGTGGAGCAAAGCTGCTCACCTCATGCCAGCCAGAAGGCTAGGAAGCAAAGACAGATAGAGGAAGGGATTGGGACAAACTATAACCTCAGGGGCCCACCCTAAAGACCTACTTCCTTCAACTAGGCCCTGCCTCCCATGTTTCCATCACTGTCCAATAATAGCCCATTAAATTATGAATTTAACTGGGTGCAATGTTGCAGGCCTCTAATCCCAGCACTCTGGGAGGCTAAGGCAGGAGGATCACAAGTTCAAGCCCAGCTTGGGAACTTAGTGACTTAGTAAGGCCTTGTCTCAAAATAAAAAATAAAAAATGTGATGAGGATGTCATTAAGTGTGGAGGCTCTGGGTTCAGTCCTCACCCTCGCCAAAAGTATGAGTACCTCAGTGGAATCATCCATTAATGAGATTAGAACCTTCATGATCCCATCATCTCCCAAGGACCTACCTCCAACCACTGACCAAGCCTTCCACTCATGAGATTTTTGGGGGGCATTCAAGATCCAAATCATAGCCTGATGTTTGTTATTCAAATTCTTTACTTCCAAATATATCCGTTATCTCATCTACTTGCATCTTTAGTTACTATTCAGTGTACTTTTGTGCTTTTTATTCATGAATATCAAAGGTAGTCTACTCTTGCTTTCTCTCCTTCATTCACTTCTATTTAATCTTCAACCCTGTGGAATTTGGTTTCTACTGAAGCTACTCTTCCTGGAGTCACCAGTAGCTTCACAATTGCCAGTTGTGGTGTGCTTTTTTCATTTCTTACTTGACTTGGTCTGTCTGCATTAGTTCTGTCTTAGGTTGCAGTTGTCCATTGTTTCTTATAATAACACACTTTCCTGGTTCTTTTCTTACTTTCTGACCATAAATTCTTTGTCAACTTTGTGGACCATTTCATCTATTCACTTCCTAAGCCCTGGTATTTTCAGATATTCTAGTCAGGAATTTCTATTTCCTTTTTTACATGGTTTTTTTTCTTTTTTTTTTGAGTTTGTTCTTCCTCATGGCTTTAGCAACTATCCCTGGGAACCTGAATCCAAGTCTGAGCTCTATTGGAATTTCCCAGAGGTCCTCTAGATTCAGTATGTCTAAAACATAACTTGCCTATTATTTCCTCAAGGTTGCTCTTCTGTAGCCTGTCTTAATTTTTGATGCTTCTAACTAGTCCCTCACTCAGAGTAGAAACATGGGCGTCATCTTAGACTCTCTCCCAAATCCCATATCTATTTCAGCTTTGTAAATATTAGACCTTTAATACTTTAAAACCTGTCTCACATGAGGAATTTCTAGTAATGATGGCAGAATGAAGTGGTCTCCTGAACTTCCCACAGGTAATAATAATAATAAAATCTGCTTTAAAAAGCATCTAAAGGAACCGGTAACGCTCCAGAAGCAGACAGAAGCTAGAGGAATGTTTAGTTTTTAAAAAAAAATAGCAACTGAAAGTGATAATAATTGTGTATTTGCAGCTTTAAAAGTTCTTGCCTGAGGTATTCAATAATCTCCACAGCAGAGGAAAGTGGCAGTGGATAGCCTCAACCTCACTTTCTCATGGTGACCAAGAACAGAGCTCACAATATTAAAACAATCTGGAAATTTAACAGGAGGACCTTATGAGTGAGAAAACCATGGAAGAAGGTGAACCCCATAGCTGACTATAAACCAGAATCCCTGGCCTAACCTCTAAACTACACCTGCCTGGGGAGACTCCAGGAGGCCTGGTGCAAAAGCAGGCAGAGATGAGAGAGGCACCAGGTGAGCTTGTGAATCTGCTGCTTTTTTAACTGAGTGTATGTATTTCCTAACCACAGGGAACCAGATGGCAGAAATGTGAAATCTTGTGGGCTGGAGATGTCAGAGGATACAATCTAAGGCTGAAAAGTTAGGGAGGAATCCCCTAAACCTGAGTATAATCTCTGGCCCAGTTCTTGTCCAGACCTGTAGGAGACCAGGCTGAAAAAGCAGCTGTAAAAATTACATAGAGAGATATCAGTTGTTGAACATCGAAGGAGAGGCAAGGTCTACAGTTTAAGCCCAGATAAGTTACCTGCCTATTGTGGCAGGGTGGGGTGGGGAGAACAGTTCCAAAGAAAACACAGTAAAATCCAGAGCCACTACATGATCTAGACAGAATGTCCAGCAAAGGAACATAAAAGAGTAACATACTCTGGGGGAAAGGCAATCAACAGAAACCAACTCCAAGTTGACTTAAGATGTCTTGGCTACTAATTCCAACATCATTCCACTACCACAAAAATCAATAAAATAAACTGTTTTCTGAGTTTTATAGGAGAATGAGATGACACTTACTTAAGTAGGGAAGGGTCTCTAATCACTTTTATTCAGCATTGTATTGGAGGTCCTGGTATTGTGGTAATGCTAGAAAAGGAAATGACAAATACAGATTGCTAATGAAGAAGCAAAACTGTCTTTGTTTACTGAAGATGTGATTATGTACCTAAAAAATTCCAAGGACTCCACATAAAATTTACCAAGACTGTGGGATATAAAGTCAACATACAAACATCAGCTGTGTTATATATTAGCATTTAGTAATTGGGAATTGATGTTTTAAAAATGTATAATATCCAAAAAACATAAGATATTTAGAAATATCTTTAACAAAATATATGTAAGAACTATATGCTCAGAACTACAAAACATTGCTGAGAGAAATTTGAAAACTAAATAAGTGGAGATATAAACCATTTTAATGGTTGATCAGTGTTGTCTGTACCCTTGAACCCTCCAACCCCTCTGGAACCTCAGCATTTTCCCATTTTTTGGGAATAGGTTATTTGCAAATAATAGGGTGTTTCTAATTAAGGATCTAGAAATGAAAATATCCAGTGTTTAGGGTAGGTTTTAAATCTATGACGTGACTGCAAAAGAAAGAAAAGGGAAATTTTGACACATAGGCAAAGAAAAGAGCATGCGAAGATGGAGACAGAGGTTAGGGTTAAGTTGCCAAGGAATGCTAAGAGCCTCTGGGAGCTTGAAGAGGCAGAGATGGAGCTTCCTTGAGCCTCCAGAAGGAGTATGTCCCTGCTAATAACTTGATTTCAGGTTTAGGCCTCCAGAATTGTGAAACCTTTCTGTTTTCAGCTGCCAAGTGTATAGGTAATTTGTATAGGTAATTAGCTCTAGGAAACAAATATAACTGTGTTCATGAATTGGGACCTAGAATGATCAAAACAGTTTTGAAAAAGAACAATGAAGTCAGAGGACTTAAAACTACATAAATTTGGGCTGGGAATTTAGCTCAGTGGTTCTGCTGCCTGCCTTGCAAGCACAAGGTCCTGAGTTCAATCCCTGGTACCAAAAAAAAAAAAGGACTGGGAATGTAGCTTAGTGGTAGATTGCTTGCTTAGCATGTATGAGGCCCTGAGTTCAATCCCTAGTACTGGGGTGGGAAGAGCTAAGAGTATGAAAAAGAAATCTTTAGCATGGAAAACATATTTGTAAGTTATATATCTGACAAAGGACCTGTATGTAAAATAAATGAAGAGTTCTTATAACTCACATAGAAAACTAATAATCCATTTTTAAGTGGGCAAAATATTTGAACAGTCAACCAAAGATTACGCAGATGTCCAATAAGCACATGAAAAGTCATTCACCATCATTAAAGATTAAGATAATATTAATGAAACTACAATGAGATGCTACTACATCCTCTAAAATGACTAAAATTAAAAAGACTTCCATACCAAATTCTGGCAAAGTTGTAGGATAACTGGACTGCCCACATTAATGGTAGTACTGTATAATATTTACACTAACATTCAAAAACTATTCAGCATTAAAAAAATTTTTAAAGGGGACCTTGCATATAAGCAGACATAATACTCATTAAGTATTTACCTGAGAGAAAAGAAAGGACATGTCCATACAAAAACTTGTAAAGGAATGGTTATAGAAGCTCAGTTTGTAATAGCCAGAAGCTAGAATCAGTCCAAATGTCCATCTATATAGGTTAATGAATAAACAAATTATGTTATATTCATATGGCAGAACACTACTCAGAATTAGTAAGAATTATCGATACACACAAAATGGGTGAGTAACAATAATTTTGCTGAGTAAAATAAGCCAATTTTTAAAAAAATACATACTTTGTGATTCCATTTAAATGAAATTCTAGAAAATGCAAACTAATTTGAAGTGACCAGAAGCAGAAACTGGTTCCTTGGGGAATATGTGGAGAAAAGAATGGATTGCAAAGGAGCTTGGGAAATCTTTTGAAGGGGTAGACATGTTCATTATCTTGATTGTAGTGATGGTTGCAAAGGTGTACAAATTTATCAAATTATATACATTAAATATGTTCAGTTTATTGTATGTCAGTCATACCTTAATAAACCTTTTTTAAAATGGGCAAAAATTTGAATAAACTTCACCAAAGAAAAACTGATCAAAAAGTAAATGGAAATATGTTCAACATCAGTAGACATCAGGCAAATGCAAATTAAATCTCAGTAAGATACCACTTTATAACCACTAGAATGATAAATATAGAGACCAAGGAATATACTATGTGGTGTGAAGTTGTGAAGCAACTGGAACTCATGTAGGCTGCTGGTAGAAATGCAAGATGGTGCAGTCACCTTTGAGTAATAGTTCACAATTTCGTTCTTTTTTTTTTTTTTGGTACCGGGGATCGAACTCGGGTCCTTGCACTTGCGAGGCAGGTGGTGGCACCACTGAGCTAAATCTCTGGCCCTAGTTCACAATTTCTTAGAAAGTTAGACATGTACTTATGCATAATCAGCAATTCTCCCAAGTATCTAGCCAAGAAATATTTAAACATGTTTTCAGAAATACATGTTTTTAGAAATATTCATAACATCTTTATTTATAATAGTTGAGAAGTGAAAACAGCTCTCCATTGGTAGATGAATGGAAAACACATTTTAATGTATCTCTATAATTTCATGGAATATTACTCAATAGTGAAAAGAATGTACCACGGATACACACAATATCATGAACAAATCTCAAAGGCATGTTGAATGAAACCAGCCAGAAACAAAAATAGGCCAAGTATGGTATGCCTGTAGTCCCAGCACCTGGGAGGACCCAGCGGTGAGGCAGGAGGATCATCACAAGTTCAAGGCCAGCCTGAACTTCATAGTGAGACCCTGTATTAAAATTTAAAAAATATGCATATGATTTCTTTTATATGAAACTTACAAGAAGCCAAACTAATCTTACTGTGACAGAAAACAAATCAGTGAATGCCTAAGCCTTGAGGTAGAGGTAAGAATTTATGGAAAGGAACATGAGTGAACTTTTTGGGTCAAAAAATGTTCTCTGTTTTCTCTCTTAATTGTGGTTATGTGGGTATATGCATTTGTCAAAAGATTGGCTTTATCTTTTTGAAGTGTATACAGTTGGTTTTATGTGAATTATGTTTTCACTATGTTGATTTTTAGTACCGGGGATCAAACTTAGGGCCTTGGGCTTGTGAGGCAGGCAGCGGCACCAGTGAGCTAAATCCCCGGCCCCTTCACTATGTTGATTTTGAGGGGAGGGTTTGAGACAAGGTCTCTCTATGTGGTTTAGGCTGGCCTTGAACTCACTATGTAGCCCAGCCTAGTCTTGAACTCATGGTGATCCTCCTGCCTCAGCCTCCTAAGAGCTGGGATTACAGGCATGTGCCACCACACTTGGCTATGTTGATTTTTAAAACTCCATGCCACTACCCTTGTCTAGCAACTCACCATTTCTCATTTGGATGAGAAAATAGTATACCTGCTGTCACTTTTCTTCTTCACACACATGCTTTATGATGGGATCTGTAAAATAGAAATGTGATTTTGTCACTTCCCTACACACCATGCTTTAGTTGCTCACCACCTTAGTTCTGTAAAGTGGCCTGCAGTGCCTTCTGTCTGGCTTTAGCTGTCCTCCTAGGTCATGTTCCTTTACTCCCTGCCTCTTGCACTGCTTATGGCTCTCAGTTCTAAGCAAACACCATGGCAATTTCCAGTCCTCATTCTCTCACTTCAACCTTTTTGTGGGTGTAGTAAACAACATTTTGTCCTTTAGGGGTGTTGTTTTTTGTTGGTTTTTTTTTGGTACTGGGGATCAAACTCGGGAACTTGTGCTTGTGAGGCAGGCACCAGAACCACTGAGCTAAATCCCCAGCCCTCATTTTGCCCTTTAAAACTCAGCTTAAGACTCTTCTTGTCCTGGAAGACTTTTTCTTTCTTTTTTTTTAAATACCATCCTTAACCATATCCCACTTCTCTCCAAGGGAGGGGGTTGAGTATCCTCAGATTTTTTTTCTTTAATTCATCATAACTTTTATAGATATATTTACCATTTTGGTTTATTATGTTTTTACTTCTCTTTTCCTCACTTGTTGTGAGCAAAATGATTAGTTTCATTTATATTTTATTTTTTGTTTTTTGGGGTTTTTTTTGGTACCTAGGATTGAACTTGGGACCTTGCACTTGCGAGGTAGGCGGTGGAACCACTGAGCTAAATCCCCAGTCCTGTTTCATTTATATTGTTCCACAATAGAGGCTCAAAGAGTATTTATAGGATGATTTAATATAAATGTTCACACAAGAAGCTAAAAGTGTACAGATAGCATGGTTATTGCTATTTTGTTTTAAATGAAATTCTAGAAAAAAACAGATTTCTATCCACTTTTTTTTTGTTTTGTTTTGCAGTTCTGGGCATCAAACTCAGGGCCTGCACCATACTAACTAGACAAGTGACATACCACCACTGAGCTGAACCCCCAGCCCTTACATCAACATTTAACACTAGTTGTTTTTGACTGATGAAATAAATTTCTTTAATATTTTTGGCATTTTGACATTTTTTGAGAAATCATTTAATGTGCTATTGCTTCATGAGACATAAGCTGAGAAACTGTAACTTTTGCCTACTCAAATTAATTTTTGCATTTCTTTAGGTCCACAAGGGAGTTACAAGTTCCAGTCCCTTCACTACAGACCTGACTGCAGAGATTCCTGGTTGGCCAAAGAATGTTTCAATGCAATCTGAAATGTCAGAGGATCCTGGCATTACACTCAGCACTCAGCAAGTAAAAAGTCCTGGGAAAACCCAGACTGCTACCCCTCTTCCAGTGGCTCCTGCCTACAGTTACGCTACCCCTACCCCCCGAGCCTCTTTCCAGAGCACCTCAGCATCAGCACCAGGTGACCCTTTGCTCCTGCCCTCGGAGATAAAATGGGAAAGTAGAACATTTGCTCAGTGTCCCCTTTTGGAGGGAGGAACAGAAGGACACGCGGCTTGAATTCTGTATGTTAGAGAAAACATACCCCTGTCGGTGCCCTTAATAATCATTGGAGTTGGGGCTCTAAATCTCATTTTCAGCAGGTCCCCAGCCTGTGGAACTTTATGAGGCTCATTTTCCCAGAGTCAGGTTCCACTGTGGCTTAAAGGGATGAGATTCAGTTAAATAATGTTCAAGGAATCAGGCAGAAGCCACTGGGAAGAAAGAGTTGGATTGTTTTTGAAAGGCTGTTTGTAGGTCAGATTATTTGTATCTCTGATTTTTAGAGTATTTATAGCAACGCATGGGGAGATTTATACCTAGAGAGTTGCTTTCATAGGTCTGTGCTTCATGGATGCTGTTCTAAGAATTTAGGAGGAAACGATTAATCAGTGATTAGTAATTAACCTTGAAAAAGTCAAGAGGGTAAAGCAAAGCCAGTAAGAACAAATTTTTGCCAATTTTTAATTTCCCAGGATCTCCTTTGGTGGTACTATAAAATGAAATTTTATGGTTTCAATCCTGATATACCAAAATAATTTTTGTGTTCAGGCCAAATGCCTATAATTTTCAGTGTAATCGTGAAGGGTTCCAGTTGTACTGTATTGACCAACCATTTTTTGGTCCATTGTACTTTCTGTGAATGTAACGGTTTGCTTTTATTCTTTTCTTTTTCTGAAAATCACTTCAGAGAGCTCTTATTCCATCTCCTGGGGAATCCAGAGGCTAGAGCTTCCATAAAGGATGGTTTCATTTTTCTCCAAGTGCAGTGTTCCCAAAGAGAAGCAGATAAATCTCAAATTTCATGTTTATCTAGGAAGCCCTTCTCACTTCCCAGTCTTGAAATATGAGCCAACCAGCCTGTTGTTTGCTTTAAGCCCTGTTAGTGCTGAAGCCTCACACAAATGAACAATTATTGTCAGAAAAGAAATAAGATTGGTATTACCAGTGGTTCTCAATGGCCTGTGAATATTTTTTTTTTTTTTGGTACTGGGGATCGAATGTGGGACCTTGCGTTTGCGAGGCAGGCTCTGGAACCACTAAGCTAAATTCCGGTCTTGGTCTGTGAATATTTTTAATTACATCCTGGGGGCTGGGGGGAGCTACTGACACCCATTCTCCAGAGTAGACATGGCTTCTGTAGAGGACAAGATGGAAAAGTAATGTCACTAGAGCGAGAATTGGGTAAGAAAAGTGACATGATGAGATTAAATGATGGTGGTTGTCTAATCCCAAATCAGGCAATTTGTTTAAGCGTGGTGTGAGATTGGAGGTCTTAAATAGAGTAACATGGTAGGTATTTTAGAAGGAGTAATAGTGGTAAGGTGATAATTGTTTTAGGAAGACAGAATAGACTGACGTGGAGAGAGCTAGTAGAAGGGAGATTAAGATTTTTGGAATAAGCAAAATGTGGTGGTGCATGGCTGTCATCCTAGCACTATGGAGGCCAACGAGGCAGGAGGATCACCATTAGAGGCCAGCCTGGGGTGCAAAGTGAATTCAAGGCCGGCCTGAGCTACAAAGTGAGAGACCCTGTCTCAAAAAACAAAACAAAAAATTCTTGGAATAATCTAATTGTGAACAATAAATCAAAGGTTGTAGCAGTTTTAATGGAAAGAAAGCCAAGTTCTGTGACTGACATTTACTTTTCTTATTTATGTATCTTTTTTTGGTACCAGGAATTGAACTTGGGACCTTGTGCTTGCGAGGCAGGAGGCAGAACCACTGAGCTAAATCCCCGGCCCCTTATGTATCTTATTAAAAAGATATTTAACAAAATAGTCAGGTGTGGTGGTGCATGCCTGTATTCCCAGCACTTGGGAGGCTGAGGCAGGAGGACTGCCACAAGTTCGAGGCCAGCCTGGGCTATGTGATGAGTTCAAGGCCAGCCTGAACTACATAGCAAGACCCTGTCTCAACAACCCCCTTCTCCCCAAAAGTTATTTATGAGAATAAAGGTGGTCCTTAAAATAGAATTTGGACTCTGGAAAATAATATATAAAGAGCACTTAGGGAAATATCCTAGTTAAAATACAGTAGAGAGAAAGTCAAAGGGAAAGAAGGCAAGGTAGTATATGGTGTGACGATTAACCAGGAGCTATTTAAGTTGGAGGTGTCAGCAGGAGTGGATGCCACCGAGGTGATGAATGGAGATTGAGTCACATTTAGATTTGCAAAGCAACAGCTCATTGATGACCTTGGGATATCCTTTTCAATGGCAAGGTGTAGGCAGAATCAATCTTCAGGGGATTCTAGAGTAAAAGAATAATTAGGAAATGAAGGCATTATTATGCATATTAGGCATTATTATGCATATTATTTGGGGAAAAAACTTTGAGCACAAAGGAGGGAGAGACAGGGCGCAGTCTGAATTTACTTCTTATCTCTAGTATATTTATTTGCTTTGTTTCCAGTGGTAAAAGAATTGGTGGTATCTGCTGGAAAAAGTGTCCAGATAACCCTGCCCAAGAATGAAGTTCAATTAAATGCATATGTTCTCCAAGAACCACAGCAAGGTAAAAAAAAAAAAAATCCGTTTCCATTTGGATACCATTTCAGTGTACAGTGATACCCACAGACTGCAGCTCACTCTTTACAGTTGTCCACTGAGGGTATGGGATGTGCTCTAACATGAGAGTATACGAGTGTCTGTAACACAAGATGTTATATACTATAGAGTGTGAGGTCATGGGCCTTGATATCAAGCCTGGGTTCAAATCCCAGCTCAGGCAGTCACTGGTTGAGTGATTTTAAGCAAATGACTTCTTTGAGTTTCTATTTCTCAGTAAAATTGGAGTAACAGTTCCTATTTCACAAGATTAGTTTAAGAAACAAATGAGATATTATAGAAATCACCTAGTTCAGTAACTATCATATAGCTGATGTTTATCAGTTGTAGGTCTTATATTTTAAGAACAAGAAACTGAGACTCAAATTAACCTGTTTAGCTGGGCATTGTGGTGCACACATGTAATCCAAGCTACTCGAGAGGATCACAATTTCAGGGCCAGCCTGCACAGTTTGTCTCGAAATAAAAAAATTCTGGGAATGTAGCTTAGTTTTAGAGTATTTGGCTAGCATGCACAAGGCCCTAGGTTCAATCAAAAATGATAGCAAAAAACCTCAATAGATTAACCTGTTCATTTTGGCCAAATAACTAGTAAATAGCAGATGTAGAACTTGGAGAGAAGTTATTCAGGATGATGGCTATTATGGTTGTATCATTTAAAAAATAAGCTTGGCTGGACATGGTGGCACATGCCTATAATCCCAGCACTTGGGAGGCTGAGGCAGGATGATCACCTCAAGTTTGAGGTCAGTCTGGGCTACATAATGAGTTCAAGGACAGTAGTACCTGAACTGTAGTGAGACCCTACACCGTGAGACCTTGTCTCAAAAACAAGGCTCAATTTGTGATACAAAAATTCAGATCTATAAAATATATAAATGAGTTAGTAGATAATTCACTGCTTAAGAAAACCTTTGTAAAGTGACTACCCTTTCACCTTTAAAGTGCATGTTAATATGCAAAAGTCTGACTTACAAATACAAGCAGGCACTCTTAAGATCCCTTATGACATGAGTGAAGCATTGGAAAATGATCTGGTTGGGTGTATGTTGTTGTCATTAAAAGATTAGTCAATCAGAATGTTCCTCTCTATTCAGGATAGGTCCTTCCAATTTTTCTTTTTTTTTTTTTTGGTTACCAGGGATTGAACTCAGGACCTTGCGTTTGTCAGGCAGGTGTGGCACCACTGAGCTACATCCCCACCCTGGTCCTTCCAATTTATAAACACGTTTTCAAAATTCTTTATTTTGGGGCCTAATACCAGATAATGTATTTATACAAAAATATTTTCCTAGAATACAAATACCCCCTATATTCTGTATTTTTGTTCTCGAATTGAGATTTCTTTATCAACTTATTTCAGCTTCCTTTAGGTAGCTCTTTTCTTCCTTCCTTGGGTGGTAAGTTAACCTGAGTGGGGAGGAAAAGAACTGCTTTGAGCTGTGATTTCTTATACTTTCACTCTTTTGTGAAAGATATGGTGGGCTCTGCTGCATTTTTTTCTAGCCTGTATTTGTGTACACTTCTCAGAGTTACTATCATCTCGCAGGTCAGTATTACAAAAAACGTCAGTTCAGAAGCAGATTCTTTTCAACTCTCCTTTGCCCACATTCTTCAGCCTTCATCAGACGCATGAAGGTGGATGCATTCAAGCTTCCCATGGTTGGGGCCACTGAGGCAGGGCCAACTGTACAAGCTGTCCACCCCATTCCTGTCCTATGGCAACATGTTAGGATCCCTGTAGGGTTCAAAAGTCTGGTTTCGGAACTACTGCCCAAAAGCATTACAGTCAGCATTTTGCATAACAGACTTTCAGTCAGTTGTTCCTACCCTTGGGCAGATTTCTTCTTGTAAGAAGAAATCCCCTGAGCTTTTCTGTCCTAGGAATATCCTTTTTTTAAAAAATCTGTGTTGCTAGCCTCGATATATAAATATATTCTTTTTTTTTTTCAGTACCCGGGATCGAACTCAAGACCTTGTGCTTGCAAGACAGGTGCAGTGCCACTGAGCTAAATCCCTGGCCCTGCTAGCCTTAGATATTTTTTTTTAATACTATTTTTTACTATTTTTATCATTGTGTCCTCAATGTTAGCAAAGTTCATTTAACAAACATTTGGACAGATCAAATAAGTGAAACAAAGTTGTCATTTGAATCACACTTTGCAGTGATATCTGCTCCTTATTGAACAGAGGCTCTAAATACAGCACTACCTAGAATCTGACTGCAACAAGACCAGGTAAAGCATGGGTTCAGAAAAGCTTGGCTGAAACAGGGCTCACAGGAAGTGAGTTCCACAGCAGTGAGAAGGCAGCATCCTTCTGGTGATCTCATGTGATTCAGCTTCAATATTCTAGCCTTAGATATTATAAAATCATCAGCTCCCTAAACTGGTGTGAATCTGTTTTCTGTGTGGAAAAACTTCCCAAGTACAGCTGGGAGAAGTGTTTCTTAGCACAAGTGCTGCCTCTGCTGCTTCTCTGCTGCCCATGGTGAGCCTTTTGTGTGTACATTTGTGCAAGCAGCCAGGGCTAACGACTGGCCAGAAAAATACTAGTTTGACGGCAGAAGGAAGATCTTGAATCCCAAGGTCATAAATAAAATCTGGTTTTCAGACGAAGGATATCTTGGAATTAGGTTCTGCATTACAGCTTTAACATTTGAACTCATGAAAAGAAAAAAAAAATGACCACAACCTGCTAAGCATTTGGGTGCTTTTTTCTCTTTTACATAGTAACTTAAACTAAACCTTCCCACCAAATTCTACCTTTTCCTAGCCAGAAATTTTCTTTAACAAAAATTAAGACCACTTTTACTGGGGAGGGAGGGATTCTGCCCTTGTACTTCACAGTGATATCATCTGAGCTGCAAATGAGGACCATTAACTGCTTCATTTGGTCTTAATTAATTTCAGTGGGGCCTGTTTTAAATGGGCCATGCCCTACCAGCTTCTGCAGTGTGTTATTTAGCTCAGCAGGAAGAAGTAGCTCTTTTAACTCACCAGGGTGTGATGACCTCAGTGAGAGGAGCATTGTTAGCACTCTGTAAAAAAGCTATTTTCGAACCATGTTATTTAGAAGTCATTGCTGTTCTTTGTTGCAAAAGAAGTTTTGCAAGAAAATAGCCTTTGTTCTTGATGAGTTCATCTATAGAGGTTGGTAGGGCATATATTTTCAGTGAGATGCCACATCATGAGGAACCTGGAGTTTTTTGAAGGGAGGATTGGCCTGAGGGTGGGTAAGGGGCAGGAATGAGTTAGTTGGGAGAGAATGGAAAAAGTCCTAACTAGCCGAGTCAGCAGAATTCACCCTTTATTTCAGCAGATGGTTTGGTTTCTCTGTAGGTTTTGGGGTGCAATCTTAAAAACAAAGGCCTTGTCGGGATTTAGAGATTTATTATTGGCAGGCTTTAGAAAGATTTGTTATTGGCAGCCTTTTTTGTGTGTAGGTGTATGTTTTCATGATTTTTGTAACTGCCCTTCTATAGGAGAAACCTACACCTACAACTGGCAACTGATTACTCATCCTAAAGACTACAGTGGAGAAATGGAAGGGCAACATTCACAGTTCCTGAAACTATCTAAGGTGAATTTGCTTCCTTTCAACTGCCAGGCTTAGGAAGTTGACTGTTTTCTAAAATGGATAGTATAGAATTTTCTGTCCACACTTAAGTTGGGAACGATTTTCCAGAAGTGACTCCTCCAAAAATCTGACTGGCTGACATCCAGTGTTTGTTAGTGTATGATTCTCAAATTTTCATTTATGGTGAGAAGACTGTATGTACCAGCATGGTAGTGATAGCCGAAAATACACACTAAACAGATTTGAAGGGTAGCATAAGGATTTTAGAATTTGGGAGATAGACTAGATTATTTGTAGCCACATGACTGTGTATGTTGGCTCAGTCCCTTTGGGATTCAGTGTAATTATTAAGAGCCATAAAAATGTTCATATTCTTTGGCCTGGCAATCTCATTGATTTATTCATTCAACTGCTATTCATTGTATACTAGTTAGGAGGCTGCCATTTGGAATTAACTAGTGAGCTAATCATGTTAATATCCAAGAACAATAGTGTCTAGGTGACACTGACCGGAAGCAGGCAATTATAGCACTTGGTATACTAGGTCAGTGCATGGGGTCATTGGAGGTTTGGGGAGTTAGAGTGGATTTCTTAGAGTTTGCCTGCTTGGGTCATGAAAGGTGACTTCCTGGGTACAGGGTGGAGGGAGAATAACCCCGAGCAGAAGAAACAACATGTCCACCAGGCCAAAAAACACAAGAGAAATTTTGGGGAAAAGAAATGATATGTGTGGTTCAGCCTGCCTAGACCTCAGGTTGGACAAGAGCAGGGGCATACGTGAGTTGGAGAGATGCAGGGGCCAGATGAAAGACTCTTGCATGCCACGTTAAGGATTTGGAATCTTATGCAGAGGAAATAGAAAACTTTGAAAGGCTTTAAGCAGGGGAAAGCATTCAGATTTTTAGTTTAGAAAGCATACCTTGTACACAGATTGGAAGAGGTAAAACTCAAAATTGGAAGATCAATGAGTTAATCTATAGAAAAATTTAGGTGGAAATGATACTAAATAAAGTAAAAAAGTTAAATCAACAAAATTAAATTAAAACTACCTGTTGAGTTTATACCATGTACTCAATTTTTACTCCATTTTACTCAATTGTTTTTTAAATTTTCATAACATTCTCAAGATATAGGTATTTATATCTGTTTACAAGTGAAAAAACTAAAAATAAAAAAAGGAAGTAGTTTGGTCAAAGTTCATAGTACTATTAATTAGTAGGTTTGAGCCTGGCATGGTGGCATGTAATCCCATCTACTCGGGAGGCTGAGACAGGAGGATCACAGTTTAAGGACAGTTTGGGCAACTTAGTGAGATCCTATCTCAATAATAAAAAGGGCTGGGGATCTAGCTCCGTGGTAGAGCACTTGCCTAGCATGTGTTCAATCCCCAGCACTTAAAAAAACCCTACACCTTTCCACCTCTAAGCCCATGCTTTAATAACTGCTATGATAAGTGGTCAAGAAATAAGATGATAGCAGTGTGGATGAAGATGAGTGAGTGGGTTTGAGAAATAGTATGGAGGTCAACTTGATAAACTGTGATGGTCAAAAAATTGGGTTGAGGGGCTGGGGATTTAGCTCAGTGGTTCTGCTGTCGCTCCACAAGTGCAAGGACCTTAATTCGATCTCCGGTACCAAAAAAAAAAAAAAAAAAAAATTGGGTTGGAGTGGGCTGGGAAGAGAAGTTTAGAGAATTCTAGTTTTTTGACTTAGACATCTAGGTGAATATACACTGAAAGGAGGAGCATAGAAAGAGCAGTGAGTTTGAGGGATTGGGGCAGAGTAAATTTGAGGTACCAGTGAGACATGTGGGTGAAGTTGGTTCCATTAGGAGCTGGGAAAAGGGGCAAGAGATAAGTGTAGGATAGAGAGAGAAATTTGGATATCAGCCTCAGATAATAATTGAAGCCATAGTCATAGATAAGATCAATTAAGGAAAGTGTATGGAGTGAAGAAATAAGCAGGCTGAGGTTGGAATCTCAGGGCATGTTGTTATGTAAGGGGTGAAAGGAAATGGAAGGAAATGAGGTATGGGTATAAAAAGGAAAGCCCGGGAAGACAAGCATGACAAGGAGAAAGTGGTTAAAACTGCTACATGTAGTCAGTCAGTATTTAACCAAAGAAGATAATCGAAAGAAAGAAAGAAGAAAAGAGAAGAGGAGAAAGAAAGAAAAGAAAAGAAAGAATGCATTTTCCTCAAAGATGTTCATTATAGCATTAATCATAAAGGTAAAAATTTGGAAACAACCCAAGTAACCAAAAACATGGAAAGCTTAATTATTACACCTTTATTCACATAATATTCTGTAGTCATTAAGATAATATTGAAAAGATTTTTATCATAATGGGAAAAGGGCTTGTGCTAAATGAATAGAAGAAATAACAATAAAAAGTTTGTTATCTTGCATTTAGCTCCTCAATGGTAGGGTTACCTCCAAACTCCAAGTGCAGGGCAGTGACTGCTACATGATTGGTTTTCAGTACAGGTTTGTTCAATGAATGAACTATATAAAACTATTTTTTGTATGTAGTCAAGACCTGGAAGAAAACAAAAATATGAGTTGATATGTTGGAGGAGTGAAATTGTGGGTGATTTTAGAGGTTTTTTTCCCTTTTATATTATATTTATACATAGTAGAAATCATCAGGAGGGAAAAATATTCAGATATTTGGAAACTATTTGGTATTTTACAAGATGTTTTTCTTTGAAGAGATGATTATTTTAATTTCATAACTGTGAAGTAGGATGGTTGGGCCCTTAATGTTCTTTTCAGAAGAAAATGGGAGTACAGAGAGACTAAAATCCCTTCTGTTGTTCCAGAGGCAGCTAGTAATAAGATTCACATTAAAAGCTGTATGTCTTTTTAGTTTAACTCATTCTTTAATCTCTTTAGCTAGTTTATATTTTCTGTTTTGAAATTAGGGCAAGAAAAGAGTACAAGATTGAACATGAAAACCTCAGATATATGTTTTCATAAATACAGTTGCTGCTCTTTGTGGTTGTCTAAAAGATCTTGTCTCACCTCTGCAGCTGACTCCAGGCCTGTATGAGTTCAAAGTGATTGTAGATGGACAAAATGCCCATGGGGAAGGCCACGTGAATGTGACAGTAAAGCCAGGTATGTGTTTCCAGTCCTGCTGTGTTCCATTTCTCCCTTTGCAAGACTCCTGCGGAGACAGAGATCTGACTTTGAGGTTTTTAGTTGCCCTTCTCTTTTTTGTGATATATTTATTGGGCAATTCATGGTTCAGTATAATAAAAGGTTATAGCAACAAAGTACATATTTGTTCCAAGTATTCTAGTTGAACCACTGGGCTGGACAGGGAAGCATCAGCCACAAGTCCATTGTATAGCATGGTCAGAGCATAGCCTATTTACCCTCTGATAGAATTTTTCCAAGTGGGCTGTGCTGAGAAAGGACATGTGTTGTAGTTAAGAGACACAAGAAAGCCAAGAGTCCAAGAGAGGGATAGAGAAAGAGAACTAGCCAAGTGCCCAGCTCTCTGATCTCTTTCCAAAGATGTGGTCTTTGTACACAGAATTCTTCACTTAAACTCTACTAATCTCCAACCTGGAAACTAAATCCATCCTGTTGTTCTTTTTAAATGGTAGATCATAATGTAATAGCAAAGTGTCTTGTTTTACATTTTCAGAGAAATTTGGAAGAAATTGGAGAGTGGCACATGTACTACCTCAGAGTAGCACTGTTTTCTTTCTTTGTTAGTAGTAGATTTTCTTTTCATTCCTTTAGCTTTGTAGCCAAGATAATCTTCTCACCTTAAAAACATGACCAGTGGTGGGCTGGGGATTTAGCTCAGTGGTTCTTCCGCCTGCCTCAAAAGCACAAGGTCCCGAGTTCGATCCCCAGTACCAAAAAACACAAAAAACAAACAAACATGACCAGTGGGCTGGGGATGTATCTCAGAGGTAGAGCACTTGCCCAGCATGAGTGAAGCCCTGGGTTCCATTGGACCAAGAAAATCAGCCTCAGGTTTATTTGGTCATTTCTAAAAGAAAGGCCACTAGAGTTGTAGCTCACAGTCATTTGGGTGAACTAGAGCAGTTTGTGAGCTTCCCTTCCCTCAGCCATAGTCACCTCACACACAGTCAACTCAGGGATGGTTGAACAATCACTCATTATCTTTTCAGCACAGCCTGTGCCCAGGGATGGTTTGCTTGCCAAGGTTTTTATTGCACAAAGCTTGTTTGTTATCCATCTCTAGGCAGGCTGGCCTGAATGCAGTTACTGGCTCCTATAGAATTTTTCATGAGGTAGATACACATGAGCATTAAAAGGATACATGGGATGTGGTCTTAAGAATGGTGAGGATTTGAAGAGGCCTGTGCATTCCCAGGTGTCTTGTCTTGTGACTTTCCTATCTGGCAAGGCTTCAAATATCAGTTATGTAATAGAAAGTGATTTGCAGTCTACTCAGATATAGCCTGCCCCTCCTATAACTCGTAAAGCTTCTCTCCAAATCCTTCCGGGTTGCTGTCTTCTAGAGCCCCGTAAGAATCAGCCTCCTGTTGCCATTGTTTCACCTCAGTTCCAAGAGATCTCTCTGCCAACTACTTCTACAGTCATTGATGGCAGCCGTGAGTATTGTCTAAGTTCAATGTTACAGAGAACATTTACTGTGTATTCTCAGAAACTCTGGCAGAAGATTTAGGGCCAGCGATGTCTGCATTCTACTTAGACCAGTCTTCTTGATTATGTTATGGGAAGCTTGGCACTCTGAAGCATCTGATTAGGAAGTAACCAGCCAGACAGGCCCTAATTAAAAATCCCATATAGTTTGTTTGAAGCAATACTTCTGCTCTAAAATGGTAAGAAGGTGAGATTATGCATATAGTTAGAATTATAGGGGGCTGGGGATTTAGCTCAGTGGTTCTGCCGCCTGCCTCGCAAGTGCAAGGTCCAGAGTTTGATCCCCAGTACCAAAAAACAAAAAAAACTACATATAGAATTATGTTAGTTGAAACTGGCTAATTTTCAGATTTGCTTGGATAGTTTCTTTTCTTGGTTGTAGTAACCAAGTTCCTTGCTATCATGAGAAGATAAACAGCTAAGAGGCCTGGCCTAGCAGCTCTCACCCAGGCCTGACCACCTCACAAGATTGTTGTCGGCCACCTGCTGGAGAAACTCGGTGGTGTGCTGGCACTCCACACCCTGCCTGGCTCTCTAACATTTTCCTCTTCAGGGTAGTGTCACTTGAGGAGCGGTGGGAGAGGATTTCTGAGTCTTTGTTCTTGATCCTGGCTGTGTGTGTGCTTGTCCTCTCACCAGAATTTGTTTTGTTTTGTTTTTGAGCTCTCTTGAGGCCCCATTATTTTGACTGTATTGGTACTGACAGACGTTTTTGTCAGAGGCAGTCACTGCCTTGGCAGAGGACTCTATAGCAAGGTTGGCATTTCTGTTGAGGGTTCTGGTAAGAAGAATAGGAGAACAGCAGGCCAGCATAGAAGAGAGAACAGGAAGAAGCACCTGTCAGAGAAAATGGTAGAAAGAGTTCCCATGGAACTGTGTTGTTTTATAGTTTTGAATAGGTCAGTGTTAAATAATATATAAAGATGTCCAGTGAAAAGAATCATACCATCCCTGACTTTCAACTGTCCGGTTTTATTCCAGACAGCCAATGGTATCATTATTCTATATGTCCTTCCAAAGATAGGTCATGCATATGGAGAAAACACATATATAGTATTCGCCCCCCTTGTTTATACAAATGACAATATATTATATGGATTTGTATGCAGTATATTTTTTCTATGTTAGATAATTTTTCTGAATTAATACATGAAATTCATCCTTGTAATGATTATAAAGCATTCCATTATATGGGTGTATAATTTCATTATATACTTGTTTTTTATCTGATAGGTTTGAAAATGGTATTGCAAGTATAATTTTAATTTGTATTTCTTTTTGTGAAGTTGGGTATGTTTTCATGTGTTTACAATTATTGATTTTCTTTTTTTTCATATAGTAGCATTTTAATAAGAGGTTTCATATGGTGGAGTCCTTGGAAAACTACACAGTGAAATATTCACAGATAGGCAGAATGTCTCAGTATTTCTAGGGAAGAAACATTCTAGGGAGAGTCTTGTAATTTCCTGAAGTTTTCCTGGCTTTGACTCTCTGGATAGTTGCTTTGGTTTGTGAAATAAATTGGATAAGTGCTGGGACCCAGGATTCTCATGTTGTAGCTGATGTTCTTTGTGGTTCAGAAAGCACTGATGATGATAAAATCGTCCAGTACCACTGGGAGGAACTTAAGGGGCCTCTGAGAGAAGAGAAGATTTCTGAAGATACAGCCATATTAAAACTAAGCAAGCTCGTCCCTGGGAACTACACCTTCAGGTAAATTTGAATTCAGCTTCAAGTTGACCATATTGTGCGCCCTGCCATAGGTTTTACATGCTTGCAGGAGGGACTCTGACAAATATCAGTTCATTGTGGAGTTGCTTAATCATGCACCCTTTGTTCCACTGGATCCCCAAGTCACATGGTTCTTGTGATCACTACAGTGGTAGCTTTTTAGGACACAGTCCTTGCCTAGTAGAGCAGGACCTGCCACAGTTTGTACTTCTCAAAGCTTTCCCTGGTAGATCTCCAAACGTCTTCTAGGATCTCTGCATTAAGTGAAAGGACCCATCTTCTTTGCATTTTCTCAGGTAAAATCTAGACGAAATTTTCTCCCATATTGTTTCTTCCCTTTGGGAAATGTTTCTTTTCTCTTAGCATGCTTCAGAAATCTGTACTTTTGAATAGTGGTTTATTTCAATATGATTTGTAGGATCTTTCTTTAATGGGAGTTTTTAGAGAATTTGATTAAAGAAAGTGCTCTGGGAAACTAGTATTGACATTTTAGAACGTGCTTCATAAAGCTTTAAGGCTGACTCTAGTGTAATCCTGGTATTTACACAATTCCTTTCATGTTACAAAGCTCTTATACATTACTATATAGAGACAATACTGTCCTCATTCTATAGCTAGAAAAATGAAGCTGCTTGTATTTAATGACTTCTCTGAGATACCACAGAAGTTAAAGCATATTTCCTAACCCTCAAGCCAGGGTTCATTCTACTTCACTCCTTCACTTGATCCACATAAATTTTGTTTATGCTTCTTTGAATGCCCTTATCAATCTGTTGAAATTCTGCCATCCTTAAAGACTTGTTCAGTTTTCCATGAAACCCTACAAGACCCCTCTAGGAGGAGAGACTATGGCTTCCTCTTACCCTGTTGTGCTCCATGCCTCACTGACACCTCCTATAGTGTGGCACTTATTCATGGGTGTCTGTCTTCCTGTGGTCCTGAGATTTATCAAGCTTTAGACACTGCTGGGGACACAGAGATGAGTGTTTTAGCACAAACCTTTCCATATACATCAGTATGCAAGTTGTGACGTAGCAGCATTCTCTCTCCCCAACTCAAGGCTTCAAGTGAGTGGAAATAACTTCCCATCCGATAAGATTGGAGACTTCTCATTGGTTTAAAATGAAAATTTGAGTTGATTTTTTTCCGTAGACATCTAATATGGGAAATTTTCTACTTACGGAATTTAGCCTAGGCTGAGTTGATCCTTTTTTAAAAAATCGTAAGAATAATAGCTGATATTTCTTGAACATTTATTATATGCTAAGTTCTATTCTGAGCTCTTTGCTTATGGCATCTCATATAATCCTTCTGTGGTTACTCTTATTTTACAGATTAGGAAATTTGGGCACTAAGAGGTTAAATATTGTCATGAAACAGTCTGACTTCAGAGTTTGAGCTTTTAAATGTAATGAGTTGGGCATAGTCGCTCATGCCTGTAATCCCAGTACTCAGAGGCAGGAGGATCACTGTCGGCCTGAACTACATAGTGAGGCCCAGTCTCAAAACAAGCAAACAAAAACAAAACAAAACAACACCCCCCCCCACACACACAATGTAAGCCTACAATTTGTTGGGTGGATGGAATACTGTACTAGATCAATTCTTTTTTTCTAGTCCTGCTTTTTAAAAAATTTTAATCTGTGACATGATTGGATTGGACTGAATTTGCTGTAAAGTCTAATCTGACTGTAGTTCACTTGCTATCTCCTTTCTCCTGCTTTTATATGGCAGTGGTCTTTTCCTGGCCCTGCAGTTAGCTGCTCGTTGGTTTCAGAACTCTTTAGGATGAAAGTGCAATGGACAGCTGTCATTTTTCTGTCTATTAACTCGCTTCTGTACTGGCACATGAGACAAATGGGGTATGTTAACAACGATGATGACAGCAACACACCTGGGGAAACAACAGAGAAATTGGGAAAGAGGCAAAACACCTGTGATTTTCCTTTTCCAATACTTTCGGATTTGTACATGTATGCATGTCCCAGGGTTTTGTGCTTTTTCCCTAAAGGCCATAGTAATATCCCCTTCAGACCACAGGTGAAAGGGAAGGTTGTAGATAAAACCCCACAGATGTCTGGCTCTCTCTGAGGCTGGTGGTGAAATTTAAACAAATTACATGTCTTTTCTATGCCTTTCCTGTTGGCGAAATGGAATCATCCCAAACCTCCTTGCTTGCTTATGTTCACATTCTGAGGTGGCATGAGAAGCTTTAGGCTGTTCAGCTGGAAGGCATCATTTAGGTAAAAGCCTGTTCTTATAAAAGAACATTTTTTTCTCTTTTAAATCCTGTTTTTCACTGGCACAAACTGTGGGCCTGTTGCATAGGAGAATTCATTTCTATCTCAAGCTCCTGCCTTACTGGAGCCAGCACTCCTGGTCCGTCCCAGGGGCTGGGTGCACAGGTTACCCATCCTTGTGATATGCAGACAGCTTAAACGCTCCATGGGGGCCACCTGCTACAGACAGTGTGTTCTATGTAGCGTGGTACCTTGGAACTCCATGGAACCAGGGGCCAGGGATTCTCTTCTTGAGATTGGGCTTGCATCTTGGCTCAAAGTGTCATGCTGGGCAGATGACTTAGAAAGGCCCCTGCAGAGTGACTGTGTATATACTCTCTGTGGCTGTTGTGAAAGGTGTATCAGACAGTGCTTGTAAGGTCTCAGCATACAGGTGAGCATAGGCTGCAGAGCAAGCTGGTGCTGGGGGTGTATTGCCTGCATTCAGATTCTGAGTCCGCTACTGTTAAGCTCTGTGACCTTGGCAAGTTACTCTGCCTCTTTGCCTTAGTTTCCTCATATTGTAAGGAGTAAGATGAAGATACTACTGTACATAACTTTTCTGTGGATTCAGTGAGGTACAAAGCACTTGGAACAGTGCCTGGCACATAGTAAACCTTCAATCAGTGTTATCTTCTGTTATTACTCTCTGCTTCCTAAGGAGACTGGGTAAGAGTAGGTGATCCTGTTAACCTGGTATTTCTCTAGTCTTGATTTTCAGTCCTCTAGTTTTATTCCTCTTCCCTTAAACCCATCTGTTCATTGCTCTGCTCTTTCTACCTTGATAGCTTGACTGTGGTAGACTCTGATGGAGCTACCAACTCCACCACTGCAAACCTGACTGTGAACAAAGCTGTGGACTACCCCCCTGTGGCCAATGCAGGCCCCAACCAAGTGATCACCCTGCCTCAAAACTCCATCACCCTATTTGGAAACCAGAGCACTGATGACCATGGTATCACCAGCTATGAGTGGTCTCTTAGCCCAAACAGCAAAGGAAAAGTGGTGGAGATGCAGGTAGGAGGGAGTGTTTCCTGGCTTCTTTTGCTTGGGGGACATATTGCTGCTGGATTGGGTCACCCATCCAGGGTTTATTTCTGTTCCATTTTAATTACTAAAGTCAGATTTGTGCATTTAGATTTTTTAAAAATCCAAAAACAAATCCAGAAAGTTTTAGGGGCCTGGAGCCTTTGATTAATGGGTTAGCAACCATCATTTTCCCCAGTACAGGAGACCAGGGGACATTCTACTACTGAGCTACATCTCCACCTCACCCCCATTTTTTTTTTCTTTTTTTCTTACTTTGAGACAGAGTCTCACTAAGTTGCCCAGACTGGGCTTGAACTTGCAATCCTCCTGCCTCAGCCTTCCAAGTAGCTGGGATTACACTTCTGTGCCACCATGCCTGGCTCAAGCAATAATCTTTATCTTAAACCTTTAGCATTAGAAGAAAAGGTTGGATGAGAAACACAGTTGTTCTTGGTGACTGTAGAGAGTCAAATTACTTACAAGCTACTAGGGTACTAATCAGTGGGCTCTGTCAGCAGTCAGAGTAAACGGTCTAACTAGAGGATATCATCTCTCTGGAGATATTTAACAGGAGACTTGATGTGTCATAAGGCAGGTCACATTTCTTTTTTTTAAGTAAATAAAAAAAAACTAGATGGGGTTGGTGGTGAGCCAGGGAGCTGAAGCCCGAGTGCAGGGGTCCTCTGCTCTTTTGGTTCCAGTGGATACTGCTACCTGGAAGTGTGGTCCCACTGTGGCCTATTAGTCCAGCTTTTCAAAAGCAGTCAGAAATTGGGAACTTTGTGTAAAATTTCCAAATTTTTAGATACTACAGGCCAAACAAAGTGTCTGCAGGCTGAATTCAGCCCACAGGCCACCAGTTTTTACCTAATATTCTACAGGAAGTTCCTGCATTGGAAATTTGCCCTAAATTACTTATAGTGTTCCTTCTCATACCCAGGATTCTCTTTTTCTAGATGTGAGGCAGGACTTAAAGCTCACAGTATACCTGGACTCAGTTCATGTATTGTGTTAGAGTTCTCTGCTGTTGCAGAATCTGTATAGATTCCTGTTAGCAAGATGTCTCATGATGTCTGATTCAATAGTCATTAGTTACGCTGAACGGGGCGGTAATAGCCAAATACTAACTGAGGTTTAGAAAACTGATATAATAATTTCTACCAGAGTAAGAATTACTGTGGGATGTGGGGATTCTGCAAGTCCACTTTTCCACCTCTGACTTTCTATGTGTAGGGTGTGAGAACACCAACCCTACAGCTCTCTGCAATGCAAGAAGGAGACTATACCTACGAACTCACAGTGACTGACACGATAGGACAGCAGGCCACTGCTCAAGTGACTGTTATTGTGCAGCCTGGTAAGTTCCCTTCTTGGGGTTCAGGCTCTTCTAATGGCTGGTCCCTTTCACTTTGGGGATAGGAGGGCTTGGGCTCTGAGCTGTATGAGAGTAGAAACAGAAGGCACCAAGCTACAGGGCCTCTGAGAACAACTTCTTTCATCGATTCCCCTTGTCCTTTCTCCATAGCTAGAGATCAAGAGTACTTCCAAGCCTCAGGTTGTGCCCTTTCCTTGCCTAGTTATCAACCTAGGAGGTGGAATCTGTGCCATCTCAAATCTTACCATGTTTTTTTAAGGGCCAGCTTAAAACCCATTTCCTCAGGAAAGTCCTGTCTTCATTCAAGCCCTACAGAATTAGATTTCACATGTAGCATGACACTTAGCATGTTGTAATACATTCCTGTATTCTCTCATGTTTCTTTCAGAATTGTTTGATATACAGCTGGGCGTGGTGGCACACACCTGTAATCTCAGCACTTGGGGAAGTTGAGGCAGGAGCGTCACAAGTTCAAGCCCAGCCTGGGCAACTTAGTGACTTAGGGAGACCCTGCCTCAGAATTTTAAAAAATTAAAAGGTCTGGGCACATAGCTCAGTATAAAGGCTCTGGGTTCAATCCCCGGTATCAAGAAGAAAAAAAGAATTGTTTGGTATGTTTCAAGATATTCACTGTGAGCTCCCCACTGGTATCCAATTCTCCCGCACATCCAACAGTGCTGTGGGCTCAGGGGCAGAGTTCCTGTGGCTACCAGAACAGATGCTCCATTGTGTCCTCTCCAGTTCCACCTGGATGGGCTGCTTTTGACCTCTCTCTCTCTCTCTCTCTCTAGAAAACAACAAGCCTCCCCAGGCAGATGCAGGCCCAGATAAAGAGCTGACCCTGCCCGTGGACAGCACTACACTGGACGGCAGCAAGAGCTCAGATGACCAGAGAATTGTCTCCTATCTCTGGGAAAAGACACAGTGAGTGTTGTTGGCACAGAACCTGATCTTTGCAAGGCTCTAGGCCATTGTTGGCGAACCTTTTAGAGCTTTCAATGATACAAATAGCCCATGGCAGCACACGTGCCATGGGTTTGCCACCACTGCTAGGCCTTGGAATAGCAAGAATTTCTTTTAAGAGTTGACATGTTCTTACTGGCTTATCCGGGAGGATGATTGACAGAGAAATGCTTACAATCCCAAGCTTTAAGAAAATGATGTCATAAATAGTTTTTGTAAGAAAAAAGGAATGCTTACTATCAGCCCCCAGGTCATACTACCTTTGCAGGCACGGTCCATCTGCTAAAATGCATAGTTTAATTGGATTGGAGGGGTAAGCTCTGAGGTAATGGAGCAGAAAAATACTGTTGCTCAGAATTAACTGGGTAAGGCTGGTGGGGGGTGGGGCAAGCAGTTACTAAGAGGAATTAAAAATTAATCTATAAAATGAAAGTATTACTCTGTTAGTGTTTTCTAGAAAACACCATTTACCAATTAAGATAACTAGAGGCCAAAGGCCATAGCCAGAATAATGCTAATTAACTGAAATTACCTAATCAAACCATTTCTGGTTCTCAGTTTCTTTCAGCTCCTATTTAAAGGATAGCAAATAGAACTCAGATTATATGCAGGATTCTTCAGGGAGCAAAACAATCCCAGTAAAGAGTTAAAAGCATTTTTAGTTTCCTATGGAAATTGAATAGAACAGACTGGGTTTTGAGGTTTTCAGATACACACACACACACACACACACACACATACACACACACACACACACACGAGACACTTGTTTTTTATTACTAGGGCATTGGAGATAGGTGGGAAAGGGTTTTAATTTTACTGTAGAAGCTATTGTGTTTGCTGAGTTGGATGCTAGAAATCTTTCCCTCTGCTCTTGCTTCTGTCTTCTGGAGAATCTAATCTTCCTCAGGCCCCTATGTCTTCCTTACAACTGTTTATTGAGCACAGGCCTCATAAGCCTTTGAGCTCAGTTTTCTTAGTGTTGGCAAAGAGATAATGCTGCAAAGCTTCTTGGATGAGAATCTGTTTCAGGAGAGGATACCATAGTCAGAGATGGTAAGATTAAAAAGCAGAACAAAACAGAGCAGACTCTGGGGCCTGCAGGTATCTCTGCTTGTCCTTGGTTGGAAGGCAGTGTGGGTGAGCGGGGCTCCCTGGCCAGGCATAGCCCTGGGCCTGGATGTCAGCAGGCAGCCGCCTTCCCGCTGCAGGCAGCTCACTGGGTACAGGGAGGAGGCCCCATGCAGTGTCCTATTCTGCAGTAGTGGTCCTGTGTAGGAGCCAGGGGGAGCTTTGCTGGGAGAGCTGCAGAGATGATGGCTTTGTGATAAGAGCCCCTCTGCTACCTTGCCCCATTTCCTTGCTTTGACTTTTCATCAGGAGGGATTTGGGCACGTGATTAAGAAATGCATTTTGCATCTTTGCTGGCAAGAGCCAAACCAACTAGTGGGCCAGAAAAGCTTTTCAGAAACATCACCCTGAAGTCACTCTTTTGATCACAGACCTGCTCAGAGAACTTTATTCCTTTCACAAAGTGGAACAAGAGTTTGAATGTTCTAGAAGCTCATATAAAGAATAAGCCTAGGAGTGTTTGAAAGCTGGTGAGTGGGAATTTTCTGATCAGCAGGTAGTCTATATTTTGGGGCCAAGTGGCACTTTATCCAAATGGAATATTTTTAAACATGTCCTATCAAGATCTGGGAAACAATTGTTCATGTCTTAGCTGAGGTAATAATTGTCCCCTGCTGCTATGTTAGAGACAGGAGAGCAGCAGACAGGTACAACTCCACCCTCTCTTTGTCCAGGGGACCTGATGGGGTGCAACTGGAGAATGCTAATAGCAGTGTTGCCACTGTGACTGGGCTGCAAGTTGGGACCTACGTGTTCACCTTGACCGTCAAAGATGAGAGGAATCTGCAGAGCCAGAGCTCTGTGAATGTTATTGTCAAAGAAGGTACCACCCCTCTTTGGGTTTGTACAGCAGCCTCTTCTGTCAGATAGCTGAGGAACATACCATGTTCTGTTGGCTGCAGAGGCTGATTAGAGACAAGGTGGGGAAGAAAGTTGGGGTACGGGCAACTATTATTTGCTTTTCTAAAACAACCTCTAATTAATAGTGACTGTGAGTTGAATTTTAAGGTCCCTCTCTCTCTCCTTCCTGTGCCTACCCACCCACTGCTTGCTTGCTTTCTTCTTTCTTTCCTTCTTCCCTGTCTCCCTCCCTCCTCTCCTTCCTCCCCACCTTCCTCCCTTTCTTCCTTCCATAATCCTCCCCTTCTTCTCTCCCTCCCTGTCGCTCCCTTTCTCCCTTCCATCTCCATTGAAAAAAGTAAGGATTTTTTTTTTTCTTTGCATCTTGATTTTGCCTCTCTGCTTTGAAGACCTAGGGTTTCTGCGACTCTCCTGCTAACTACAGTGACACCTGCTGTCAGGCCTTAGAATGACTTTGCTGCACTGCAGCTTCCTGTGCTTGTCTTGTGAGCCTGCAGATGAGGCCAACCTGAGGCCAGGAGTTGATGGCCCTGACCCTGGTTTGTGGGCACAGTGACCAGTGAGGCCTTGGGAGAGGGTCTAAGCTGATAGTAGGAAAAACTATGAGATATCCAGGTGATGTCCTGATACAGTCTACTGTGCTGAATAAATACTGAATTACATACACTCAGCAAATAAACCCCAGGGTCCAAGAGGTCTTTCCCCCTTTTTTCTTGTAAAATACCAATGGAGGAATAGAAGAGATATTCAGAGAATAACATTTTAAGATATTTTAAAGGAGAATTTGTGATGGTAGTGGGGGGAAGCAAAACCTCAAGGCTTTAAGCTCTTAGAGCCTTTGTTTCCATTCATCGTCTCCCTCCAAAGCTGAGAACTGGCTGCTGTGAGACTGTGAGTCTGTGGGGGAAAGGACACTTATCCTTTCTGCTGTCCAGCATCAGGAGAATGTCTGTGTGGGTGGGATTGCAGCCTCACGGCTGTACTTCTCGTGGCTTTATAGCTGCCCACTTGGTTGCTGGCACAGGCAGACATTAAAGTAGCTCTCCCTTTAAGCTGATCTCAGTGTTTGCCACAAGCATCATGAAGTAGCATTCCATTGTATCATGTGTCTAATTTTTCTTTGGTTAGAAATGAACAAACCACCTGTAGCCAAAATAATTGGAAATGTGGTGATTACCTTGCCCACAAACACGGCAGAGCTGGATGGTTCCAAGTCCTCAGATGACAAGGGGATAATCAGCTACCTCTGGACTCGAGATGAAGGAAGTCCGGCAGCAGGAGTGAGTGTGCTGGGAACTGGAGAGACGCATAGGGTCTAAGTCTCAGGTTGGGTGAAGAGAAGGAACTTACATTTCAGTATCTGTTTTAACCAAGGGATCAACCTTGGTTTAACCCTGAAATCCAGGGAGGCTAAGTGTTACTGTGGGTCTCTCTCTAAGCTAGTGTGGTACAGAATGGGTTTCTGTCCTCTCATCCTAGCAACTGTGGGCCACAGTGCTCTTATGGGTCAGAAAATGGTGAAATTGAAACAGTGCAGCCCAGATAGCACCTAGTTATGGCAGAAGCAGCAGCTGACTCCAAGAATGGTAGATGTTTTGTTTTGCAATGTGGCCCTGTTTTTGAACCCTATAGGAGGTGTTAAATCACTCTGACCACCACTCTGTCCTCTTCCTTTCCAATCTGGTCGAGGGAACCTACACATTTCACCTGAAAGTGACTGATGCAAAGGGTGACAGTGACACAGACCGGGCCACAGTGGAGGTGAAACCTGGTGAGTTCACTTAAGGCTGAGTGGAATTGCCAGATTGGGCCATCAAGACCTCTATCCTGAGTGTTTCCCCTCTAGCATGGACCAAGCCAGGTGGCAAGTCCAGTTTTTAAAAAAATCTAGCAACCTCATGCTGAGACAGCCTGGTCCAACAGCACCCCTTGGACCATGCAGGGAGGTAGACCTCCCCCTGCTTATCTCAGATGGAGAAACCGAAACTCAGAGAGGGCAGGGCTTGCTCAGTGTCACACAGCAGTTGTGTCAGAGCCAGGCCTTTGTGTCCCCAGTTGAGCACTTCCTCCTCCACTCGTGACTGAAGAGAGAGGGCTCGGGTGCACTGGGAATCTGAGCCCAAGAATAGCTTGAGTCATGATGTCTCATCAGCACCCAGATGCAGAAAACAATTTATTTTTAAAAGTTGAGCCTCAGGCTTTATCTGACAACCCTGGGAAGGTAAAGTAACTGGTATCCTATACATTTTTCAGATTTTCAGAAAGAAAATTTCCTTTCTAAATAGAACAATATTTTGTTTTGCTTTGAGGCTAATTTGGTGCTAAGAAAGAACTGAGTGTGCAGGTAGGGAGGAGCTTTAAAACCCCTGAGCTTCTGAGGAGCAGGTATTAACTTTAAGCTAACTGTCTATTACCTGGCCGAGTAGATGGAAGTCTTAGGCAGGAAGGGTTCCCAGAAGGTCTTGCAGTCCTCGTCCTGCTTCTAGGAAGGACAAGAGCTAAGACACCAGAGTCTCTTCTTTGTCTAAAATCGAATCCCAGATACTCCATGAGTTATGTAATCATCCATCAGAACAGACAAGGAGTACATCCAATTGTATGGGTCAGGGATTGAGCAATGACTGTCAACTTCCAGACGTGGAACAATCTTTAGGGGTATTCCGAAGTAAAGCACGATGGTCTCCTCATTGTAGAGGTATGAAAAGATAGTGCAGCCGGGAGGTGCTCAAAGGACACCCTCACTGCTTGGCTGCCTAGACTCTTGTGCTTATGTATTTAAGCCCACAAGGATGAACGCATTCCCGTTATTGGTAAGATGGTTGAGGTGGATGTTTCTCTCCCACTGTCATGGACAAAGTACAGCAGGTCAGTGAGAACCAGAGGGAGCCAGGAGAGGCTCTTGACACCCCTCTTCCCTGGCGAGCTCAGCTGTTCCCAGGCAGAGGTTTTTATGACAGAGGCTGCAGTGCTCTCTCTTCTCCGTCCCTTCACTAAGCCCCACTACCTGATGCTTCAGTCTCCCCCAGCCCATGTGTGGCACTTCCCACTCTGGTCTAAAGCTTTCTAAGCCAGTCCCTCTTGCCTAATTGGGAATCCACTGCCGTCCTGCTTGAAGGAGGTCTCAGTGCTGTCTCCTTTCCCTCCTGCGCCAAAGCAAATGCACTGTGGCAGGTCTGTGTTAACTCTCCTGCTTCTCAAGCTGTTACTGATCCACGTGCTTTCCAGATCCCAGGAAAAACAACCTGGTGGAGATCATCTTGGATGTCAGCGTCAGTCAGCTAACTGAGAGGCTGAAGGGGATGTTCATCCGCCAGATTGGGGTCCTCCTGGGGGTGCTGGATTCCGACATCATTGTGCAAAAGATTCAGCCGTACACGGAGCAGAGGTAGCTGGGCAACAAATGGGGGGAGAGAAGGACAGACCAGGGGCCCCTGGGCTTCTTGACCGAGCTGAGAAACAGTGGGGACAGATGGAGAAGGGTGGGCTCTGACCAGGGACCACTCTTGGTGTCCATCTCATTAATGAACTTGCTTCGCTAGGACAGGTCACTTCCTCTGTGTTAGACACTCAACCAAGTGCCCGAGTACAAGGTCAGAGGAGGGTCCACTGCTTTTGTAAACCACATTCTGGGAAGGGAGATAATCAGATGACATGTCACCTGGCAGCAGGGCGGCACAGAGGCGAGGGCAGTCCATTCTTCCCGGGCTAGGTAGGAGGTAGCCCAAAGACTTTCCACAAGTAAAACTTGCATTGACCAGCGTAGAACTAGAAAGAAATTCAGGAGAGGAACAGCATTTGCAGTGGCCCTGCGGGGACAAGTGCAGGAATTATTCTGGAAGAAGTCAGTTGGTTCATAGTGGAGCAGGCCCCATGACATGGTTGAAAGGAAGGCTAGCTTTGGAAACTGAGAATGACTACATGCAAGTTAAGGAGTGATAGTTTGGATGGGAGGACTCAAACTAGTTTGTTTTAGTGTACAAAATTTTGTTTCTTTGTTTTTAAAGCAAGGACAATCCTTCTTTAGATTTTGTTCAGGGAGGTCAATAATGTGGAGGTTCAACTAAAATAAGGAGAGACTGGGCTGGAGATTTCGCTCAGTGGTTTCACCGCCTGCTGCACAAGCGCAAGGACCCGAGTTCGATCCCTGATACCAATAAAAAACAACAAGAAGAGACTGAAGTCTGGGAGACCAATCAGGGAGCTTCTGGTCTAGTGCAGTGGTGGCAAACTCTGAGATAAGGCAATGGCAGAAGTAGAAAAGAACATAAACAAAATTGAGAGGCAAACAAACTGACCTTGGCGTCCTTGGGGAGGGAAGGTGGGTAAGGCGTCTTGGGGAGACGTTTGGTTTGGGGCCCTGAATGGGGGTGGGAGATCCAAATGGTTAATGAAGTTGTGGGGGGAGAAGGAACCCATTTTGACTATTTAATGGCCCACATCAGGAGATGTTCCATAGTCCAAAGTACAGGCTGGGACTTGAGGTAGAAGGAAGAGACAGAGGTCAGGACTCACTGGGATCTACGCAGAAGTCAAAGCCATCAGGAGAGTCACACTGTGATGAGGATTGAGGACAGAACTCTGAAGGATACAGTATTTAAGGAAGAGGCAGAGAAAGAGACACATAGCAAAAGAAACCAGGAAGAGCAGTCAGGCAGGAGGAAGGCCATCTGGCAGTGGCTGCTGGCAGTTACTGCGAGATCTGGTAGTGTGGGTGCCCGAGGCTTCAGATGCCTGAGGTGAGGGCAGGGCAGGCCTGAGGTGTGTGCTGCTGAGCATCTGCATGACAGTAAGAGCAGAGGACAAGTGTCATGATCTGAGGATGCCAAGAGGTACACATAAAACCTCTTTGCAGAAGCTGGTACTGGAAGTGCTGTGGGAGATAGGATGGAAATGCACCTCTTAAAGATAGGAAATAACGTGAGCTTTTTACCAACTGACGGGAAAGTGCTGAGGAAAATGAGATGGGAGAGATGGGTATATTTCATAGGTGCTAGTCTGGGGAGCTGAGGGTTCTCTGGAGATAGGAAGGGAGGGGCCGTGCCACGGGGGGAAGTGCCAAGGCCCTGTGTTACGGGTGGCAAGTGTGAAGGCAGAGCCACCTGCCTCCGGGAGTGGAAGTAAGGTGGGCAGCAGGCAGGAAGTGGCAAAGTGGTAAAGGTTGGCAGCTCCCTCAAGGGATGCTGCCTTTGAATGATACTGGGGTCTGAGTCCAGGTTAGAGACAGGAGGGGAGCACAGTGGTTCCCGACTCTCACTACATGTGTGAACACACCATTTCCAGAGCCTCATCCTAGCGATGATGATTCAGTTGGTGTGGGACCTGGGCACCTAAAACTTAGCTCCGCAGAGAATCTTGATATGCAGTCAAGGATAGAGAGAGCATGACTAGGATCTTCCCATTTATTCATTTATAGATAGATAGATAGATAGATAGATAGATAGATAGATAGATAGATCTTCCCATTTATTCATTTATAGGTAGACAGACAGACAGAGAGAGCTGGGCTCAGCAGCCTGGGAGTAAAAGCAGGGAAAATGGCTGCTTGGCTTACTCCAAGTTGATGGGAATTGACTGGGTAGAAATGGTGGGAAGAGGTTAGCATAAGCACTAGTGAGAGCATGGTTGGTGGCTTTGCTCAGACTAGCCACACTGCCTGCGGGGCATGAGGAAGAGAGAAGCATCTGGCCTTCTCTAGGTTTCCGGCTTTGCCTGGTTTGACTTGGCTGAGGAAAGGAGGAGTGTATGTGTGGAGGGAAAAGCAGGGGCCTGGCCCTGAGCAATCCTACCCTCAGTGTGAGCCCTGTAAAGTGCACAAGCTACTTCTTGCAACCTGGTAATCACCTGTGAACATTCTAGCATCTATTTTATGAGTGATATTGAGGATTAAATAACATGATGTTTATATAAGTCTTTTAACACATAGGGCTTAATTAGTGGTTATCACCACAAATGTCTTTATTAGTGCATGTTTGCAATACATAATAGTCACGTTTGTTTTGAGGGATTGGCATATGTGTATAATATATTTTGATTATTTTCAGTTCCTTTATTCCCCATTCCCTCCCCTCCCCCTTTACCCTGATGTTCTTCTCCATCTTCAAAGAACCTGCCCTTTTGTTTCCTACCATCTCTCCTTGATTTCACTCTTTTATTTATTTACATCATAAATTTATTGAGACTTGTTGGGTTTGAGGCATCTGGGAAAGATCTGAAGTCATTATTCTTGGAAATATTTCCAGATATTGATGGATCACTGTTGGTCCTGTAGGGAGAGGAGATAAAGGTGTGAGGGTTATTGGTGTAGAGAAACTGACACTATAACCATGGGTTAGGTAACTGAGAGAAAATAATGGGAAATGGACCATACATCTTTTATAGTAAATTTGTTTCTTGATTCTGGAACATGTAAGGCCAAATTGTTAACTTACTGTACAGCAAGGATTTATTTGATGACATTGCTTCCCACTTATGTAATGCCATGTATAGAAAATGGTACTATTTACATTGCACCTTGGGATAAATAGATAAGACTACTTGTACTGGAAGCAACTAGACCAGGGCTGGGTAGCCCCAGCCTCCCTGTATGCTGAGAGGGTCAGTATCTCGAGCACACCTGTAAACCACATGTGACGTGCTGACTGGGAAAGTTCAGTTTATGAGACGAACATGGCCCCCAGGCAATCAGAGATTAAGGGCAAATCCTGGAGAGTGGGTTTTGTGCTACCCAGGTGTAAGTTCAGCCATGATCTGTCTTGGACAAAATGATAATCAGAAAGAGATTCTGGGCATGGAGTAATATAATTTACAACCAGCTACACCATTGTATTGGGTCTTTCCTTTTGCTGTCACTGTAACAGACATTTTGGCTATGTTTTGGCCTCTGCATAATCTTGATGCTTTGCCACAGTTTACATTTTACAAAGCACTGTTGTTTGTTTTACAAGTAACCCCCATCTTAGCTGTGAAAAGTCTGACCACAGGACATAGCCATAACCAATTCTCCATTCTTCTGATCCTCCCATTAGCTGGGAACCTCAGGGTATCCTACAAAAGTATAGGCTTTGGAGTCAGACATAACAGGGTGGGGATCTGGCTCTGCCATAATTAACTGTGTGACCTTGCGCAAGCACTCAACCCCTCTGAGCCCAGTACTGTGCTGTGTAAAATGAGGATGGCACTGATGACACCTTTCTCACTGGCTTGCTGTGAGGGAATGCACGTAACACTCAGAACAAGGTCTGGCACAGACGGAAGGGACTTAGTAATGGGGGCGACTGCTGCTGTTCCAGTTCACTTCAGCTCATTCATATTGTCGCATGTCTCTGCAGCACCAAGATGGTATTTTATGTTCAAAACGAGCCTCCCCACCAGATCTTCAAGGGCTATGAGGTGGCAGCAATGCTCAAGAGTGAGCTGCGGAAGCAAAAGGCAGACTTTCTGATATTTGGAGCCCTGGAGATCAATACTGTCAGTGAGTAATTCTGGGAAGTTGGGAGCTAGTGCTTACCTTGGTCCTTAGCTCGCCTCCAGTCCCTGCTGTCCTTGGCCTGATCTCCTTCTTCTAGAACCTCAGATATTCCTTTTCCTTCACTACCATGATCATGAAGAACCTCCATTTATCACAGGGATTCTTACCTGGGGGCCTGTGGGTCCCTGAGATAGCACTCAGGTTGGCTGTGAGCTTGAATGGGAAAAATTATATCTTTATTTTCACCAACCTCAGACTGAAAGTCATGAGTCTTTCAGTTATGAAGGAAGGTAGTATCAACCGAACCTGTGAACTTGAAGCAGTGGAAATCACAAATAATTTTCTATCATGGTACTTGAAAAAGTAGCATTTTTTACTCACCACTACTTCAAAATTACAATAGTTGTTAGACTCACTAATAGATCTTTTTACTTAATATTTTAATAAAAGTGAACACATTTTTTCAAACATTTGTGTTTTTAAATATTTAAAAACCACATTAATGGGCCGGGGATTTAGCTCAGTGGTTCTGCCCCTTGCCTTGCCAGTGCAAGGTCTCGAGTTCAATCCCTGGTACCCAAAAACAAAACAAAAAAAACCACATTAAGAGCTGGCAAGGTGGTACATGGGTGTAATTCCAGGACTCTGAGAGGCTGAGGATTGCAAGTTCGAATCCAGCCTGGGCAACTTAGTGACTTAGAAAGACCCTGTCTCAAAATTAAGAAGGGCTGGGGATGTAGCTCAGTATGAAGGCCCTGGGTTTGATCCCTGGTACCACACACACAAAAAAATCAATATAACTGTTTCCTGTGTAATCCTATATTTCTCTCTATTATTCTGAGAAAAAGTGTAGAGGACGTAAAAGACTGGCAGTCACTGATTCAGAGAACAAGGGCAGCTGACTGCAGCCATCTCTCTTGCTGCGCCTCCGTCTCATGCCAGCATGAAGGTGACCACGGCATCAGCTGGGCCTGGAAGACTGTGCAGGGTGCTTTCACGTCTCCCTGACCCTGACTCTCTCTCCCTTCTCCTGCCACCTTCAGCATGTCAGCTGAACTGTTCCGACCATGGCCACTGTGACTCATTCACCAAACGTTGTATCTGTGACCCTTTTTGGATGGAGAATTTCATCAAGGTGCAGCTGAGGGATGGAGACAGCAACTGTGGTGAGTCCGTATGGCTCCATGCCAGCCACTTTGGCTAGATTGCGGATCTGTGCTGAGGGGGCGGCTGTTGGTGTTTCTGAGGCAGATGAGCAGGCGAAGAGAAGAACTCTGTGTATTTTCTGTTTGCATAGGATGTTTCCTTCTTCCTCCACAGGTTAGAGCAAGCTCTGAGGCAGTCATGTAGGAAGTAGGCTTACATTAGGCCACTCGCTGCACATTGTAGCCTAATCTGACCCAACAAAAGGCCTCCTGTCATTTAAGGGCACTTGCATGTTTGGCCTGATGGAAGTTGCAGTCCCCTTTTAAAGATTGTGCTCCTGCACATGGCTGCAGTGCCTCAGAGCGCTCCTGGAGCAGGGCCTGGGACACAGGCACATTTCAGAGGGTTGTGAGCTTCAGCTGCCCTGAGCTTTAAGGTCTTGCCTTCCCTGGGAACCCTGGATGCATTCATGTGCACAGTATGAAGCCACCTCCTGCCTGAGGTGGGGAGCCCTTGCCTCCCTTCCATCCTATCTCTGCCCAGCCCTCACCATTTTGATTTTCTTTGCAGAGTGGAGTGTGTTGTATGTTATCATTGCTACCTTTGTCATTGTTGTCGCCTTGGGAATCCTGTCTTGGACTGTAATCTGTTGTTGTAAGAGGTAAGATGGCTTCTCCTTTGAAATTTCTCTGGGCTTCTTGTCATAGACTGTCCTCAGAGAGGTATGTGGCACCTTCCACATGGAGGGACAGGACTGGGTCTCCAGTCATAGTTGGAGTAGTTTGGCCCACCCAAGCGCTGTGCAAGAAGGCTTCCTTCCGAGGGCAGCAGTGCACCCTGTCAGTCAAGTATCTGCCACTGCAGAGCTTTGGCACTGTGGGGTGGCAGAGGGTGTGGCTTGGATCGCATCCAGATCAGGTCCTGAGATGGTTCCCACCTCAGCTTCACACTTGTATCCGGGAGTTTTTATTCTTCCTTCCTTCGTAGTTGGAAATCGTTCATGTAGGTTTTCACACAGTTGTAGAGTCAGGTTTGTAATTTATGTGAACTGTTCCAGGGTTTTTCGTTTGAGTCTTCCTTTCTAATAATACTATATGCTTACTTGAATGTTTTTCATTATTAATAAGTATGATTTCTGTGTTTACTGTGTGTCACAATAACATTTTGTAGGTTATATCTTTTTTATACCTTTTGGCATCTTATAGATAAGGAAACTCAGGCTCAGGAAAATTGCATCACCTGTCTGAGGACATAGTAAGCGACAGAGCTGGGATTTAATCTGCAATATTACTTCATATAAAACAGAAAATTTAAAGAATTTTTAGAAATTTCTACCAGCCTGAGACAGCTGTCATTAATGACTTTTTAGCACAGTGCCTCCCTTTTCCCACACCCTCAGCAGCGGATGCATTTTCTGTCCATTTTCACCATCTTCCTTGCCCCTGTGGCGAGGTGAGGCCATGCTAAGGTGGGCATAGCTCCCTTGAGTTTCCCAGGACTGATGAGGACCATTTTTTGAGGAACAAATCACAGTTGCCTCCTTCCCTCACCTAGAAGTGAGGAGACAGCTCTCTATAAGGGCTCCCTTCACCCTGGGAAGCGCTCTGCATGCACCAGCTCTTGTCCTGACCCGCACACAGAACCCCTCTCCTGAGCAAGAGTGGGAATTGTGTTTTGTAGGCAAAAAGGAAAACCCAAGAGGAAAAGCAGGTACAAGATCCTGGATGCCACCGATCAGGAAAGCCTAGAGCTGAAGCCAACCTCTCGAGCAGGTAGGCCAGGAGCTAACAGCTATCGGTGCTGCAAAAACATTTTGTTCCCTTACCTGATGACAGTCGAGGGTTGGAGCTGCCCTGAGGTGCAGGAGCCACGTGCAGGCTGGGCCGACTGCAGGCTCCCTCCATGGTCCCTTTCTTATTCTCCTGCCTTCCTTTGCCCACTCCTCACTCAGGTTTTCAAGCTCCCCCATGTGGTCAGGGGCAGAGTCTTGGTCCCTTACGCCTAACCAGTCTGTCTTCTCCAGGCAAAGTTGAGATAAGAGCCGGGGCAGGCCCACTTGCCTCCTTCCCAGCCCGCCTCGTCTCCCTCACTCCCCCTGCCATTGCTGGGCATCTTGGAGCAGCATGGAGGGCAGCTTCCATCCCGCTAGAAGGATTTCCTACTTGACAGTGTCCACAGTGGTGGCGTTGGGAGAGCTGGGGCTGGCCCTGAGCCTCCCTTCCTCACTGGGCTGTCATTTGGTGAGGTCTCCTTCACCATGAATGTGATAGGACAGGACCTAAACCCTCTGCAAGTAAAACTATTTTTATAGAAGTGTTAAATCAGCTTAAAGCTTTATGTTAATGGGAGGCTGTCTCGGATAGAGGGAGTCCTAAGACAGGCTCTGCGCTCAGAGAACTTCAGCCTGTGGGGAGAAGACATTTATGCACAGGAGGTATGCTCAGGCAGGCAGCCTGGGCTCTGTACCTGAGCAGCTCCATTCTGAGTACTTTGGGCCTGAAATGAGTCCCAAGGTGGGCAGAGGAAGACCGAGAGCAAAAACTTCACAGCCCCCTCCACATGGTGGCCAAGCCTGTCTTATTGTGTTATTCTGACCATGTCCCTCTGCTCCCAACCTAAAATCTTTCTGTGATTTAGTTTCAACCCCAAAAGCTTCAATTTTTTGTTGACACAGCCTCTGTGAGCTTACATTTGTTCACTTTTCTGGGATCTTCCTTTTTGCTGATCTCCATCTTTTCTGAGCAACTTCTGCTGGTTCACGTCTCTGTCCAGAAATTTCTTTTCCACCCTCACCTCCCAAAGTCATAGTCATAGATATATAAATGTGATCATGGAAAGTGTTAAGGAGTAACATTGGAGCTGAGCCTGAAGCTGAGTAGCTGTGAGCCAGGCCAAGTGCATGAGACCAGACTACAGGCAAAGGGACAAAGGCAGCCAAAGGCCCTGCCCCTGGGAGGGCGGAGGACATGCAAGGGAGTACACAGGTTGCAGGCTGAACAGGGGAGTGGACCTAGGCTGGATGAGTGAGCAGGGGCCTTGCTGTGGTTCCTTGTAAGAAGTGAGCGCCTATTTTTGGCTTTTTTTTTTTGGCAGTATTGGGAATTAGTCCCAGGACACTCTGCCACTAGCTACATCTCCAGCCCTTTTTGAGACAGATCAGGGTAAGTTGCCCAAGTTGGGTTCAAACTTGAAATCCTCCTGCCTCAGCCTTCGTCAGTGCTGGGATTATAGGCATGAGCCATTACACTCAACTCCCTTTTTTTTTGGTACTGGGGATTGAACTCAGGACCTTGCGCTCGAGAGGAGGTGGTGGAACCACTGAGCTAAATCCCTGGCTCCATCTCCCTGATTTTTTTTTAAGAGGCAAAGAGCTAAGCTTTTGCCTGATTTTATGAGAAGTGACATCCTGAAAGTGCTAGTTCAGGAAAACTAGCCTGGTGACAATATATAACCAGGCAGAAGGGGAGATAACTAAGGAGGTCTGTAGGAGAGTTTTGCAGTGACTCATGGAGGAGGCGACAGTGGCTCAAACCATGGTATTAGTGGTACAGGCAAATCGAGGGACAGGCAAAGTCAAGGCTGACTTCCAACCCCAAAGACGGAGTGAGTGTTTTTAACTGGACCAGGGTGTCTGGTGCAGTGACTGAGTGAGAGAAGAGCAATTAGATCGCACTCAGCAGAACAGTCCTCTCTCCGCTGGTGAGGATCAGCACCATAAATGGTCACAGCCCTGACCAGGGAAAGGCCCAGGAGCCTAAGATGGATCCGCTGTGTGTGGCCAGAGGGTGTGTCCTACGGTAGGGGTCACAGAATGAGAATGAATGATGACTCAGTGGTTCCTGGTCACCTAAAGAGCTAGAGCAGAATGGTGAGTGTGGCCAGGGTGAGAGGGCTGGGCTAAGGTGGTGAACACATGAGGCTCTAAATATTTAACAGTCCTTTTCAAAGTTGAGCAATGACAGCTGGGGGAGAAGCAATGACAGGCTGGAGGATCAGGACGGGGGCAGGGGAGGGGGCGCATGTGTGGCCAGCAGGCAGAGACACAGAGCCTGGGCCTGGTGGAGGTCAGGGTCCTGGGGAGGAAGGGTGTGGGCAGAGGGAGCTGTGGCCCTGAGATGCCTCTTCTGAGGCAGGAAGGGAGGGAAGTGGGTGCTTGCATCAAGCAGTGCAGAGCTGGATGTGAGGTCAGGGTGGGACCTGACAACACAGCAGACTCCTCGGAGCAAGAGCCCCTGGAGGCTGGTAGCATGCAGTTCACCACAGCCACAGGGTGACACCAGGTGAGGGACAGAGAGCCCTTCTCTTGTGGGTAGCATGTGGCTGAGAGAGCGTGAGGTCTGCCAGGATCTGGTGTGAGTCTGACCAGCCAGAAGTTCCTTATAACTGCAAGGTGGGAGAAGGACTCTGGACCACGTTGAATTAGGTGTGGGACTAAATACGCTCAGTTTGAAGAGCAGCTCCGGGGCACATGGTGCAGAGAGGTGAGGTGTGTGGCAGGGGCCTGAAGGAGCCAGGCCAGGTGCAGGATATGGAAATAGGGCAGCCCCACTGGAGCAAGCCCAGGGTTCTCGAGCACCAAGGGCTGCTTGTGGCATGGGGATGCCAAGGTCTGTATTCAGCAGCTCTAGCTTTGGGTCTGGTTTTGTTTGCTCTTCTATTTTTTCAAGCTTTCTATTAAAGTATACTAGGCTGAATCATATGAAACTGCTAACATTTAACTTTTTGACCTACAAAGATGGCAATTTTATGTGGTTCAACTTTATCTGTACAAGATCCTAAATATAACATGATAGGTCTTTACAGGTGAACACCCCCATGGAAACAGCCCCTCATTCCCCTTTGTGCCTCCTTCCAGTCAGTGTCCCCTTCCCGCATTTATTTCTGATAATCTTACAGTAGTTTACATGGAGTCATGTGTTTGGCTCCTTTCACTCAACATTACATTGATGAAATTTATCTGTTGTTTGGTATTAGCAATAGTTCATTCATTCACATTGCTGCTGAATTTCCATTGTGTGAATAAATTTATTCACCATTTGTACAGTTGATGGGCAATCGAGTTTTTTTTTCCTCTTAGGAGCACTATGAACATTCTTGTCCATGTCTGTGGTGTACATATGTATGGATTTCTGTTAGGTATAGACCTAGGAGTGAGGAATGTGTTGCTGAGCCACAAGGAATGTGTATGTTCAACTTTCACTGATAGTATGTGTCCCATCTTGTCATTTTTCATGGTAAATTCCACTTGGCTCTTCAAGCTGAGCAGGAGCTAGTGTGGTGGGTTGCTGGTTGAGTCTGTGGCTGTAGCGCCAGGGATGATGTCCCCAGTGTGTCCCTGCCCTTTGCAGCTGTGGTCCAGAGGGGCGCTGGGAAAGAAGAGGCTCAAGTGGGTGCTGCAAGGGGAAAGCCCCCAAAGGACTTTCTGACATCATAGGGCAAAACAAGGCCTTTCCCTTGGCCTGGATGTTACATTGCCCACTGTCCCCACCACACTGGAGAGACCCAGGCTGCCAGGGCTCTTCTGTGGGCCTGCTGTCCTGCTGCCCTGATGCTCAGAAGAAAGGGACCATGTAGTCATGTCCCAGAGCTGCACTGCTAATGTGGACAAGGCCAAGTAAGCAGCTTGCCTGAGCACAGGGCCTACTACACAGACAAAATCACATGTGGCTGAGGTCAGCAGGAGAGTGTGGTCCCCAAGCACCAGATGGAGGCAGGGTCTGGGTGTCTTCAGCCTAGAGTACTCATGGCCTAAGGCAGGCTGGCCAGGCAGGGCACAGAGCCTAGGATCCTTAGGATACTCTTCTGATGCTTTGGAGAGTGATTATTGCATGATGAGGTTAAGGCACTGCCTGGTTCAAATATAGCTCGTTCAACCATCTGACTCATTACAATTCTAAGAAGGCCAAAACACTGCCAGGGTACAGTCCCCCAGTTGGCACTTCCCACCTGGCAACTTCCTTTGCCTTCTCTGGAGTATTTTGTACCAGTCAGCAGGTAGCCATTTTGCTGCTGAGTGGGATCTGCCCTAAAACTATTACCAGACCACAGTTCACGGCTGTGGCCTCTCTGCAGTCAGAGGGGAAGGAGTGGAGATGACTCCCATGACTTGTACAATCTCAGGCATCTTTCCTGACTCTGGTGCTTCTCATGGTCCTTGGTTTGTGTGTTCGGATGATCTGGCTACTTGGGGCTGTCTCTGAGACTCGTGTCCCTAGCCAGCCATGTGTCTGCCTCCTCCCTCCAGTGCCCACCCAGGGCGGGCAGAGTGCATCAAGAGCCCACGGAGCCCATGGTTGTGTGGAATGAAATTGTATCCTCATGCTATGTCAGGGACTGAGTGTCCATACAGGGCCAGGAGCTGCTCAAAGCTCTCTTCAACTCTGAGTTCTCTGTGCTTTCCTGCCTCCCACCTCACTCTACCCTGTTCATGAAGAGCCTGATAAAATAGTCCAAATCAAAAAGGAAAGAGAATGCCACTGGTGGCAATGGCCCTAACCAAGGCTTATGGACACTAGAGGTGAAGACCCAGCAATAGAGCCCAGGTCTGATCTCCAGGCTGTGCTTTCTGTGACTTCCCCTAGTGGACTCTTGTAGCCATCCAGGCCTGAGACCCGGAGGGCCTGCCCTCCCAGCCTGAAGAGGGGACTGGGCCCTTTCTGTCCCCAGCTTCTCTTCAGGCTGAGGTGAAGGTACAGCTATGGCTTAGGGCTGGGGATGTTTGTGTCTGGACACTGGGTTCCTCTTCCTTTCAGGTATCAGACAGAAAGGGCCCATCCTGAGCAGCAGCCTGATGCACTCTGAGTCGGAGCTGGATAGCGACGATGCCATCTTCACATGGCCAGACCGGGAGAAAGGCAAACTCCTGCACGGTCAGAACGGATCTGTGCCCAATGGGCAGACCCTGCTGAAGGCCCAGAGCCCACGGGAGGAGATCTTGTAGCTGCCTGGTCTGTTTCCTCAGGGTGGGGTTGGCAGTGCCAGGACCCAGAGCCCCTCCCGGCTGATTCCCTACCTCCCAGGTCTCCAGGCAGCTGTTCTCCCAGCATCTGCTGGTCACTCCAACACCCCCACCTAGAACTGCTGGTACTTGAATCCACACTCTCCGGGAGTCCCTGAACAAAGCTGTGAAGGAAAAGTTTTCCTCTTTTAACCTGTCCAGTAGGCCCCCCAAATATCCTCACCTCAGGGCCTCCTTTTTTGCACCAACCCCCTACCCCCCAAGGGTAGACATAGCCAGCCTCTGACCTCCTCTGCCTGCCTTGTAGCAGTGCTGCCCAGCCCAGTGCTCTGGCTGCTGTGCCTCCCCCGAACCCGACACAGAACCAGACAGAACCAAGTGCCACCAGCCTTGCGAATCCAAGGTTCTGGTCACAGCACGTTTTCTTCTCATTTCTGGGATAGTGTGCCCCTTGGCGGGACCAAGAAGAAATGGCATCCCTGCCCCATTGCTGCTGGCAGGATAGTGCAGAGACCACCTCTGGCCCCTTACACTGGAGCCTGTCCCACTCCCGTGCACCCGCGGTCAGAGAAGGGTTGGCTGTGCCGGTGGCTGTTGTGTCACAGCAGCCAGGCTGCATGGAGATGGTCTCCCCTCTGCTTCCTCTGACCAGCACCTGCTGCTTCCAGGCTCAGGCCACCACTCTGTGTCCCCAGATGAGACAGCCACAAACAGACTGGAATGTCATGGCATGAGAGCGCATGTGTGTGACTGCCCCACTGTGGTCCCCTCTCCATCTGTCTTTTCTGTGTCCCTTGCACGTGTGTGTTGAGTGCCTGCGTGTGTATCAACTTTTCATAGGGCTCTTGGCTGCTCATAGGCAACTCTGACTTGGAAACACTTTCAGCTCCTTGGAACAGTGACTTCCTGAATCCCTGTGGCCCCATCACTGGTTCCTCAGCTACGTATGTGGGAGTTGAGGAATGGGAAGTGACTTTTAAAAAAAGATGATTTTTACTCCTGCACCACTGTCTGTTGTGATGATTAAACATGCTATTTAATTGTGTGCCTCCCTGCCAGGTGTGCTGTTTTATGCCACATCTCTGATGTGTGTCACTGTGCCCTACCTGTGCAGCCCTGCAAGGGCTTCACATCTGGCGAGCAAGTCCTGGGCTTGCCATCAGCAAATGAGGCCTGTGGGAGCAGCTCAGAGGACTCAGGAAGTAGCCACAGGGCGTAACAGTTCACTGGCTTTGGAGGGAGGCTTCCTCTGGACCTCATTTCCATATCTCAGACACAGGACAGTGGGAGTCTTGGGTTGAGAAGACTGACACATTCCTGCTCCTATCTGCTAGCGTTGCTTAGGGACAGCCAGCCTACCCCCACTCCAGTCCACCCGTCACCCCTCAGCAACTCTTCTGAAATAATCCTGAAGCCTGGCAACCCCTGCTTTGACCAAAGTGAGCTTGGCTAAACATTCTGCTACCTTCACCAAAAGTCTCCCAGTCTGATTTTTTAGAACGGCCAGAAGGAAGCCCTTGCTTTTCTCAAGGCCCACTAGGTACTCTGTGCAGAGAAAACTTGGTCAGCAGGAGGCAACTCTATGGGAACTCCCAGGGCTGGCTGGCTGTAGCTGAGGCCTTTCTGCTTGGAGATAAGGGTAAGACTCTGACCCAGCTTTCCTTTTGCCCACTTGGTGACTGGCAGCATCTGCAGAGGACTCATGTGGACTTTAAGGAGAAGGTGCTGCTGTCAGAAGCTATCAGCTGACCCAATGGAGTTTAAGGACTCGGAAGCATCCTTAACTCCTTATTGGAACTTGTGTTGACTGGCTTGAGAGTCTCCTGTGTATTCTCTGGTCAAACTGGGCCACTGCTACAAACCCTTTCACCTCCCTAAACCCCAGTCTGGTTGGTGCTGAAGGTGGTTATCTGATGTCCAATTTTCAGGATGGAGTTGTGGCTCTCTAGTGTTGGGCCCCCTCACACAGGCCTGGAGTGTGCACCTCTGTCCAAGTGCTGCCAAACAGGCAGAACTCCCCCTTCTTGAGGAGCACCAAGTTGCTCAGGTTTGACATTAGAGGATTTTGATTAGACTTCTGTCTTAATTTTCTGTTGCTGGGACAAAAATGCCTGACACCCACAAATTAAAGGAGGAAAGGTTTATTTTAGCTCAGTTTGTAGCGGTTTCAGTCCATAGTCTGCTGGCTCCAAGACAGGGTGGCACAGCAGAGGGGCATGGTAGAGGATGAAGTCCATGGCAGGGTAGGCAGGAGGTAGTGAAGCAGCAAAGCAGTAGCAGCAAGACTCCCTTTCCCTTTTATCCCATCCAGACTACAAGCCTTTGAGGGGGTGCCATGCACCCCCAAGATGGACCTTCCCATTATCAACACCCAAAACTTTGCTAAACCAATCAGTAGACTAATTTAGTATCACACACCCTTAATCCTAGTATCACAACTCCTAGATCTAGCCAGCTCTGAAAAGCCCCACATGAGTGCATGAGGCTTTGTGAAGACATCTAGATATAACCCATAACAGCTCCCTTGATCACAAGGAACAAGATTAATATTACTTCTCATGGGATAAAGGCAGGCAGGCCTTGGCCAGCCTATGTCTAGTTCTCATCCACACTGCCTTTCCTGGCAAGTTACTGTGGAGTCCTACTCCCACCTTCCTGGCTCTCCTTTAGTTTTCCCTCATTTCTAATCAGTCAACACATTTTTTTTTTTTTTACCAGAAGTATTTATTGATGGATCAAAGGCTATAATTTTAATGGGACAACTGTGGATTAAAAGTTTGCTGTACAGCCAAAGGTGGAAAAAGCCATAATCTTAGGAACTTTATGTAAATCAAGGAGCCTCTGAAGTACCTAAGAGGTCAGTATCAAACAGTTCTTCCCTTTTATATAATTCCTATATTACTTCACTCTGATCACAGTCAGACAAATAACCTCAAAAAAATTCTTCATGCATTTATACTTCAGCCATCCAGCCTGGCCACACCCGTGTTCCCCACCTTTATCCATCCCTTTGCACTGGTATTTTTTTAAGCAATTCTTAAAGAATTGTTTGAACATTTTGGATAGCCTTCTGAAGCAAGGAAACAAGCAAGTCAGAGAAAGCCAAGGGCAGATGTATGAATGAATGGACTCATACAGACAGAAGATGGCAACAGCCTGATATAATGGAGTCTAAACTAAGCTCATTTTGAGTTGTCCTGGTTTACTCAATGACCTGTAATGCCACTTTGGGTTGTGCCACCAGCGCCAGACCTTCTGTTTCCAAGGGATTAGCAGTGGTCTACACAAGGAGCTAGGAAGGTAATGTAACTATGAGCAAATAAGACAGTATGTTCAGCTCTTTGGGGCTGTATGAGGATCTGTGGCTTTCAGCATTAACAATTGGCACAAAACTTCAGGACATGGAGGACAATCTTTAATTCTCTTGCACTGGGATAAGTTAAGACACTTCTGTAACACTAGTTGCTCTACTTGGAAATGTGAAGGGAGAAACATTCCAGTGTTCATAACGCTGAGGCATACACAGTGTGAGTTCAGGAGGCATTAGGGGGCTCCCAGCCTCTTTGTTCAAAAAGCCATGAGAACAGCCTGGGCTACATAGTTGAGTTCAGGGCCAGCCTGAACTACAAAGGGAAACCCTGCCTCTAACCCCCCCCCCCCCAAAAGCCATGAGAAGATCCTGGGCACACTGAACAGCCACTCCGGTGGTGACAGTGACCCAAAGTTAAGCAATCCTGCAGGCACGTGACTATTTTCTGAACAGGTGATACAGCACTCAGAAGCCATGTAGGTATTTGAGAATCAGAAGCCAAAGGTGGAGCAACCTAGGCAAGCCATCTTCAAGGCAGCCCTTCAAGGCAGGCTTTTGGACAGCCTTTCAAGGACATTTCCACCCAGAAGCCCTTTGATGACAGAATAGTGCAAGAGACCAAGACAGGGTCAAATTCTTCCAAGAGAAGTGTTAGTTATTGAAAAGCTCCAAGAAAGGCAGTGTTCAAGAGACCCATTTAAGAGTGAAGGTAGATAGATGAAAACTGCCAAACCACCAAACTATCCTGCCAAGTTAGAAATAGATTTAACAGGCATAGCTTGGGGTGCTGAGTAGGACAGGGAAATTTTAGGCTTAGAAAAAGCAGGGAGGCTAAGGAAACAGAAAGCAAAGATGCATAAGAAGTATGCGGAAGCATGCTAAACCCTTGCTGGAGGGAGGGCAGCGTGGCTACAGTTCTACCCAGTGAGGGCTTTGCTGGCCAGTTCTGGGCATGAGTTCCTTTCTCGGACTGGATAGATATATAGTGTTTAGCAGCAGAATGGGGAATCTCATCATATTGAGAAATGGAGAGCTGGTGGATGGCTAATGAATAGAAACAGACTGGGTGTACCATTCTGTAATGCCCTATTTCTACACCACTGGGTCTAGATAGATATGTTTTGGGTTATTATGCAACAGGAGTAGTGCTCTGGGAGAAGGGAAACCATGGGGCTGGTGGACAAGAGGGCTCTTTAAATTCTAGTTCTTAAATAATAGACAGCAAGTAATAATTTGGCCTCTGTCCTTCAGTGAAAAAACTGGATGCTCATTTTCTGTTCTATCTCCACCTTTTCCAAAACTTTAACAAATTCTGTGAAATATATGGTACTGCTGATCCTGTCCTGATCAGCCTTCTGGATGGTCCTATCTTCTATGCTGCCCAGCTGCTCCTCTGAGATGTTCACTCCAAACATCATGCCTAACACCTATAACAGCTTGTCATGGATCTTTATCCAAATCAGATAGTCAAAAAGCAAAGTGCAGTCTGTTGCTTTGGCTATCGAGTGGTTCTGGTTCATTCACATCTTTGCTCTTTTCATTGGGTTGGAAATGAGCCAAAGTTTGCATGAATCCAGGGAAATTGACCTGGTCCTCTCAGGAAAGAAGACATTGATGATCCAGCCCCACAATGGGCTGATGGCAAGTTCTGGAATTCTTTGGAAATCTTCTCGACCGAGAGTCCCATTGACTCCTTTGCCCAGACTGGTGAATCAGCTCTAGAGACGAGTGATCTGAGGAAAAGCCAGTCTCCTTGTTGACCTCCTCAAGCTCTTCATCCTGCAGTAAAATGGAGGCTGAGATTCCATTACCCTGCTCGGACCTCCTCTGGGAGTGGCAGCACCTGAAGTGATGGCCGAGGAGGGAAAAAAGAAAGGAAGAAAGGGCTAGGGAGTCAAGAAGGGACAGGACAGTGTGGAGGGAAGCCAGGGGTGGCCTGCCCAGTCAGCACATTCTTGTGCATTGACATTGGTAGTTTTCAGTCTGGCTCCTTATTAGAATCACTTGGAAAACTTTAAAAAAGCATTGTAGCCTGGAATCTACACCTCAGAAGCTATTTTGATTTTTAAATATTCAGCTGATCTTTTATGCATTCTTCAGGTAATTTGGGCAGTTATACTATGCCCTTGAGAAGGGTAAATAGACCTTAGCAGCTCAGCTCCAACAGACTCGAGAACTAGTATCTCCCAATCAGCTTGGGGAGAGGTCCTTGAGGTTGGGGGTGGCAGAGATAATCTGTTCACTAGATGGGGTTCCAAGACATACAGCTAGTGTGTTCCCAGTGTTCCGCACAGTATAAGCATCTTTAGCCTTGACCCACTGCACATCGGCCCCCACAGGCCCCCATTCCTCCTCTACTGACTGGCTTCTGAAGGTCATGATGGGGGGTTATCAGTAGCATCTGTACATGGAGGATCTTTCCCCCTGACTGCTGAACTCATTTTCCAATGTCTATTTCAGCGATGTAGCTTAAAGGAAGAGCCAGACCAAATCTAGTGCAAAAACTGTTATCAAACTTTGTGCCAATGAGGAAAGCTTTGTAATCTGCAGAAATCACCTACCCAGAACCCCCATGTCCTTAAAGAACACAGTAAACATCCAGAGTCAACATGGTCCCCAGGTTTGAACAGAAGTGCACCAAAAGGGGAGTGCAATCGGGCAAACTTAGCGTCACATGATTTTTCTTGGCATTCACTAGCATTAAATAAAGCAAAAACAAAAATAAAGCATTAAAACCAAGTGCCATCATATTTAAGCAGTTGAAGCTTTCCCCAGTAATACCTTCTGCCTTCAGCAGACCTTAGAAGCCTCTATCTCCCTCTGAAACCCAGGGCTCCAATTGGGAACCCACCATCTTCTCGTGCCATTTACACTTTCCAGCACTCAGCCTTTTGTCTCCTACCTGTGCCTAACTTCCTCAGGCTGGGGCCCTATCTTATCCTTTTGTAACACTTTTCTACAAAACACAGATACTAAAATATCTTGGGGTAAGATGGTTAGATAGGAGTAGTTAATACCTAAAAAAAAATTCCCACTCTGATTTTGTTACATGGAAGAAAAAAAAATCTCAGGAGTGTAACAGCTTCAAATGTAGGGTAAGATTGTCATCCTACCCTTAAACATCCATCAGTTATTAATGGACAGTTAAAAAAATACATAAACTAAAATAATGACTATCTTCAGAAGACCACTGGACATCACTTTATCCCTACCTTATCTCGAAAGTCCCATGCTCTCTCATGAAAGTGTTATTTTATTTTTGTTGTTTTGTAGTACTGGGGATTGATTGAACCCAGGGCCACTGAGCTATGTCCTCAGACCTTCTATTGTGAAACAGGGTCCCACTACATTGCTAAGTTGCCCAGACTGGACTCAAACTTGAGGTCTTCCTACCTCAGCCTTGAAGTGTACTAGGTACTTTTTTTTTTTGGTACCAGGGATCAAACTCAGGACCTTGTGTTTGGAAGGCAGGCGGCAGAACCACTGAGCTAAATCCCCAGCCCTTAAAGTGTTCTAGGATCACAGACATGCAACCACCACACCAGCAATGAAGGAGTTTTAAAATTCATAGTCTTTGGAAATATTAATTATCATACTTTTACTTGGCCAAGCAACATACATTTCAGCATTTTAAAAACACTAATCTGAGCTGCTCATCATCAAATCCCTAGTTCCTACTACAGTGGCCTTTATAGGCCTTTATAGGGCCTAATGGGCATCAACAAATGGGAAGGAAGTCTGAGGAGGATGTAGATAGCCTAGGTTTGTGAAGAGGTGGCCTCTCAAAGGAAAACTCTAGTTAAAAGACAGAAGATGGCATGTCTGGTTACTGCTAGCTTCCACCCAGTGAACACTCCCATAGAATGTGACCTTGTAAGCTCTAGGTAGTTCTTTACTTGGGGACAGATTAAGGAGACAGAATTAAAATGCTGGCCAATAACATGTAAGATGGCAGTGGGTTAGTGATTGAAAATTAATTTAAGATCCTTCCATAGAAGAATGGCAGAAATACTGATTGACTTCATAGTTTTAGTCAGCTGTTCATGTTATAAGTGCTGAGAAAGCCAATAAAAACTAGAATATAGAACATCTAAACCAGACAAAAGAAAAACACTATTTCAAACAACTCTAAAGCAGAGATGGGGGTGGGATGGGGAACAGTATCAAAAATCTCACCATTTAATAGGCATAAATTATCAGATTGGCTAGTAAAACCAAAATGAAGTTAACAGATTGGATATAACTGTAAATACCTATTTACAAGAGACCCTCCTAAAATAAACATGGAAAGGTTAAAAATAAAAGGACAACAGAAGATGTACTGGGGCTTTGGTTCCTATTAAGATAATAACCTACTAGCTCTCTTCCCCAAAGAGGAATCATTACCAAAAATCAAGCTCAAAGAATAAGAATATCCCCCAAGTCCTGTGAGAATCTCTGAAGAGAATGGTGGTTATCATATGCTAGAACAGAAGGTAGGACGAGTAAGATGGCTGGCTGTTCTTGCTGGCCAGGGGACAGTCAGTGAATTCACTGGTATCAGTGGGACCCTGCAGCTGGAAGCTCTCCCGCAGTGGACAGGGGTGGGCTGGTGGATGCCACTTTGGAATTGTGCTTCCCCTAGGCGCTGCTGCTTCCCAAAGGTCTGAAGGTAAATCTGAGCACTGCTTGGAGAGTGGCCAACAGCAACTGTGAAGTGCCTAGAAGCCATGACCTTCCCCTTGTTAAGTTCAGTGGTAGGGACAGCATAGAGCTTGGCTTTGGCCTTTCACCAAATATAGACCACCAGACAGGGGAGCTGGTGTTGTGAAGAAACAGGGGCTCACAGGCCAAAAGACCCAGGTACCACTTGAGGAATGTGATCTCTGACCAAAAAGACAGCAACTAAACACAACACCATCCACACCAAGAATTTAAAATAATGCAATACAAATAGACAAGGAAAACTTAGCAATTTGAAACAAGAGTTAAGAATCAAGTGGCTCATGAATAAAAAATACTAAGTGTGAAAAATATAATGAATGTGATAGAGGAACAGAGACAGATCAAAAACAATAAATGAGCTGAAGCATCACAGGGTCTTTACCAAAAAGGAAGTGCAGTTCAGGGACACAGAAGTGCCAATGTCTGAATAATGGGAATGCTAGAAGTAAAGGTAGAAAAGTGGAGGAAATATCTGAAGAAATAATGAGAATAGAGGTCTCAGAATTAAAGGATTCATAAACTGATAAGTAGGGAAAATATACATTTTATTTTATTTATTTTTGCTTTTTTGAGACAAGGTTTCACTATGTAGCTCAGGCTGGCCTCGAACTCCCAGCAGTCCTCCTATGATGCTCCTGCTTCCACCTCCTGAGTGCTGGGATTACAAGTGTGTACTACCACACTTGGCAAAAGTGTGCATTTTAATGAAAGACGTTTAAAACAACATAAAATTTCTCAAAGCTTCCAAGAGAAGTAACAAATGAACAAGCAGCAGATTGACATTGGACTTTATAATAGTATCCTTAGATAAAATGTTTTCAATGTGCTGAAGAAAACCTTGACCTCAAAGTGAACCATTTCCACATGTGTATAATCCAGGGACATGATTCCTCAGAAACTCTTCCACGTAACAGGCATTTAGAAAATATTCTCTTTTTTTTGATACCTGGGATCGAACTCGGGTCCTTGCACTTGCGCAGCAGGTGGCGAAACCACTGAGGTAAATTCCCAGCCCTAGAAAATATTCTTAAAGAAGTGGTCAAATAAAAAAATTAATTTAGACATGGGAAGTAACAGTGAGCAAATATTTTGGCTCTTTGTAGTCTGAAATAGCTATAACTACAGGAAAAGAAAAAAAAACCTTACACTGTTACTATTCCAGAACCAAAATCCTAAAATATAGCAATATAGTAAGAGTGGTAAAGACCAAAGGAATATAACAATATAACAGTCTTACCAGGAAGATTTAGATGGGAAGTTAAAGAAATCAGTAAGTGTAGGGCCAAGGATTTAGCTCAGTGGCACCGCACCTGTCTTGCAAGCACAAGGTCCTGAGTTCGATCCCTGGTACGGGGGGGGGGATCAAATCAATAACTGTAAAGAAACATGATGAGTATTAAAAGAGAATATCAATTAAAATGAGATGTATTTATTACTTTTTAACAGTAGAAAATTTGCTATTCAAAGGAAAACAATCCCAAAAAGGTGAGTAGAAACTGAAAAAACTGGAAATAAGTTCTACTACCAGTAATTACAATGAAGGTAAACACCTTAAACTTAACCCATCTCTCCCACCTTACTTCTCATCTCACTTGCCTGCCCCACATGGAGACCCTGGCATTTCACCAGGCATGTGGGGAGGGTACCCAGGTGGGGCAGCCACAGCCCAGCAGTAAAGCAAGTGGGGCCAGTGGTGGCTGAGCCAGTTTGGAAGCGACTGACTTCATTATGCAAATAAAGTCACTAGCTGAGAAAAGAAATGCACAGATTGAGGATAATGAAAGCCAGTTTTCTCACTTTTTTGAGAAAGCATTGATGTGTGAGGTGAGATGTAAATACATAGTGAATATTTACATTTTTAGAAATTTATTACAGTACAAGACACTTTGCCATTCATTGCCCTCAGAACACTCCCTCTCACTTTGAACACACATCATTCTTTCTTTTTGAGACAGAGTCTTGCAATGTAGTCTAGGCTGGCCTCAAACTCACAGTGATCCCCCTGCCTCAGCCTCTGGAGGGCTGGGATCACAGGCATGAGCTACCACACCAGCCTTTGCAATTTTCTGAAGCAGTTGTGGAAGTCTTCTCTTGATTATACAGGGTGTGAATGCTGCTATGAGTGGCATTCAAGGTAAGGCAGGCTCATAAATACATTGTGTGTTTCATCCACCTTACTCATTGGATGTGATTCCTAGTTCTTCCCCAAAGTCAAAATGTTCATGAAAGGTAAACAATTTGAATCAATTCAGGACATCAAGGCAGCCATGAGAGTGCAACTGAAGACAAAATAGGATTTCCAGAATTGCTGCAGAAAGTGGCAAGAATGATGGGTAAGTGTATTTGAAGAAAAGGAGCATTTTGAGGATGGTTAATGGCAATGTGTAATATTATAATTATTTTCTTTAAAAATTTAAACCTTCAAAAAAAATTTAATCCGGGGATTTAGCTCAGTGATTTCCCCACCTGCTGAACAAGCGTAAGCGCAAGGACCCGAGTTCGATCCCCAGTACCAAAAAAAAAAAAAGCAGGAAAAAATTTAAATGTTCACCATATTTAATCACACCTCGTGTGGT